>JAOQMM010000002.1:1815685-1841393 GCA_027563515.1 Erythroxylum platyclados
GAGGAAGGGGAAGGGGAGACCAAGGCATAAATGGCATCCAACAATTCAAAGTGGAGAATGACCAATTTTAAGGCAAAGGAAGACGGCGTGGCCAAAATTTTGACAAATATATGGTAGAGTGCTTTAGATGTCATAAATTTGGTCATTATCATTTTGAATGTTACACTAAGCTATCAAAAGATAAAGAAAGAGAGAGAAGTCAAATTTTGCAGAAAAGAATGAAGTGAAAACTTTGTTGATGGCTGGTGAAGTCAGAAATGAGCACCAATTCAACTTGTGGTATGTGGATACAGGATGCAGCAATCATATGTGAGGAAGTAAGTCTATCATATGTGAGGAAGTAAGTCTTCTTTTTCTTTCTTAAATGAAGACTACAGTGAGTTTTGGTGACAATTATACTATAAATGTAATGGAAAAGGGTGATATTAGTCTAAAAACTAAGAATGAATTGGTAGAAAAATTTTCTAATATGTTGTATATTCCTAACTGGAATTGCAATTTGTTGAGTGTTGGCCAATTGTTAGAAAAAGGCTATGTAATAACTTTACATAATGGTGCTTGTGAAATTTTTGATTCTATTAGAAGAGCTATTATTGTTATTTAAATAAGTTCAAACAGGCTTTTTCCATTAAAAATTGAAAAGGTAGCACATTGCTTATTGACTCATTATGGCTTTGGCATTTTTGCTATGGCCACTTAAACTTTGGTGGATTAAAGACACTCCAGCAAAAAAATATGGTGACTAACCTTCCTCCAATTGACATTCCTTTCAAAGTTTGTGAAGAATGTGTTCTTGGCAAACAACAACATTCTACATTCCCTAAAGGAAAGTTACGGAGAGTAAAAAATGTCTTAATGCATTTAAAAGCTTTAAAGCACATGCAGAAAATGAAAAAGGAACAACCATTAAATCCCTTCGTACTGATCGTGGTGGAGAGTACTACTCAAAGGAGTTTGAACCCTTTTGCAAGGGGTATGGCATTAGAAGAGAGCTAACAGCCCCTTATACACCACAAAAAAATGGTGTATCAGAGAGGAAAAATAGAACCATCTTCAACATGGTGAGAAGCTTGCTAGCTAGAGGAAAAGTTCCCAAGAGTTTTTGGCCAAAAGCTGTAAATTGGAGCATTCGCATATTGAACAGATGTCCAACTTTTGTTGTTCATAATATGACACAAGAGGAGGTTTGGAGTGGGAGAAAACCTATAGTAGATCACTTCAAAATTTTTGGTTGCATGGGCATACCCATGTCCCAGATGAGAAAGGAAAGAAGTTGGATAACAAGGGTGAAAAATGTGTCTTTCTTGGCATTAGTGAAGCATCCAAAGCCTATAAATTATTTAACCCATTGACAAAGAGGATTGTAACTAGTTGAGGTGTTGTTTTTTATGAGAAAAGCACTTGGAATTGGGATGAACAGCATAAGCAGCACTCAAATCCAATTGTTTTTGAAACTGAAGTTGAAGAAGAAAGACAACAACCATAAGAACAACAAACTCCAACAAATTTTGGACCTGAAAGTCCACCAAATCCTTCGCCAACAATAGAAGAAACTTCCAATGCAGTAGCCGCACCTCGTCATGTACGAAAAAGGCCAACATGGATGTCAGACTATGAGGTAACAGGAATTGATGAAAATGATTTAATGACTCATTTTGCATTATTTTCAGATTGTGATCCTACAACATTTGAAAGTGTTGTCATAGAATCAAAATGACAGAAGGCAATGAATGATGAAATAGAAGCCATTGAAAAAAATGACACTTGGGAGCTAACTGAACTTCTAAAAGGACACAAATGGGTTTTCAAGACAAAGCTGAAGGAAAATGGTGAAGTTGACAAGTATAAAGCGCGTTTGGTAGCTAAAGGATACAAGCAAGAGTTTAGGGTGGATTGTAAAGAGGTTTTTGCTCCAGTTGCAAAGCATGACACAATCAGAATGGTGATTGCTTTGGTAGCATAAAATTCATGGCCTATCTTTTAGTTTGATGTCAAGTCAGCACTTTACATGGAGACTTAGAAGAACAAGTATATATTGATTAACTTCCTAGCTATGTTAAAATAGCAGATGAGCATAAAGTATATAAATTAAATAAAGCTCTTCATGGACTAAAACAAGCCCCACGAGCTTGGTATAGTCGTATTGAGACTTATTTCTTGAAAGAAGGCTTTTTTAAATGTCCATATGAACATACATTTTTTGTTAAAGTTGGAGAGGGAGGAAAAGTGCATATTGTGTGCTTATATATGGATGATCTTATTTTTACTGGAAATGATAGTGCCATGTTTGAAGAATTCAAGAAGTCTATGATGGTGGAATTTGAAATGTCTAATCTTGGTATGATGCATTACTTTCTTGACATAGAAGTAATGCAGTCCATTAATAAAATTTTTATTTGTCAAAAGAAATATGTGGGAGAAATTCTTGACATATTTCAGATGAAGGATTGCAATTCTGGGAGCACTCCAACTGAGTTTGGCTTAAAGCTAAACAAAAATCATGAAGGAAAGAAGGTGGGCATTAGATTTTACAAACAACTTGTGGGCAATTTGATGTATTTAACAGCAACAAGACCTGATATAATATATGTTGTGAGCTTAATAAGTAGATATATGAAGAATCCAATTGAGATACACTTATTAGCAGCCAAGAGAATCCTTCGTTGCTTGCAAAGAACTAAGGATTTTGGGTTATTCTACAAGAAGGGCAGAATCTCAAATTTAATTGGATTTACTGACAGTAATTATGCAGGAGATCAAGATGATAGAAGGAGCACTTTAGGCTATGTTTTTATACTAGGCATAGGTGTTGTTTCATGGTCTTCTAAAAAACAACCTATTGTTACTTTGTCAACTACTGAAGTTGAATTTGTTGTTGCAACAGTTTGTGCTTGTCAAGCCATTTGGCTAAGGAGAATTCTTGAGGAACTGCAATTCCAGCAACCAGGAGGTACTACAATTTGTTATGATAACAACTCAACAATTAAACTCTCTAGAAATCCTGTTCTCCATGGTACGTAGAAGCAAGCACATAGATGTGAAGTATCACATCTTTTGGGAGCTTACGCCAGGTGAAGTAATCGATTTTATCTTCTGCAAAAGTGAAGACCAAGTTATTGACATATTCACCAAATCCCTCAAGTTACGATCTTTTATGAAGATGAGAAGATTACTTGGTTTTGCTCAATAGAGAATCCAATTTTAAGGGGGAGGGGTATTTGTTGTTCTATTAAACTGAGTCTCTATAAGATCAATTTAAGGGAGGGTATGTTAGACCCATAGGAGTGTTGTGTTGTCCTAGTCTATAGGGATTTGTTTTATTATTCCAGCACATGGACTTGTGTTGTCCTAGTTTATAGGGATTTGTTTTTATTGTTCCAGTACATGGTTGAGTTAGTTTTTTCACTTGACAAGTTAGTGGGTTAGTTTGTTCAGTTAAGTGGTTTAGTTTGTTGTTGTTTGTTGATCTTTCTGTTGATATCTTATGCCTATTTAAAACACTTGTTAATTTTTGAATAAACTAGAAAAATGTAAACAAAATATTATTTCTTCCTTTGAACTTGTTTTTGTACATTAGTTCTTTATTTTTAACAGTAATACTGTTTTGGCCTCATTATTTTCATGTCAAAATTTTATGGAAGGCGCTTTAAAGATTGGATTGATAGTTCTTTAATTTTTCATTCGCATGGATTAGTTTTTTGGGAGATTATTTTTTGGTTTTTTCATGTTTGGATAAAAATTGACTTTAGTTTTTCTTTTTTATTTTTATATCAAAAATTGATGTTATTATTACTTAAATATATATAATTTAATTATTTAATATTAATTGTTAATATAAATATGAGAATATATTTTAAAATTATTTATTCATTCTAATTTATTTTATATACAAAATAAAATTTTTGAAATTTAATAATTTTAAGTAATAATTTATATTTAAAATGCATATTTTTAATTATAAAAAATTATTTATGAAATAAAGACTTTTAAAATATCAAATATTTAGGTTTAAAATTGAATGATATACTATTAAATTAATATTTAGTTGAAAATAAATTTACACCTTTTTAACTAGTTATCTTAAATACAATATAATAAATCTATTTCAATATTTATTGCTGAATAATTAATAAAATATTAAATAAATTTAATTACTTAATCAATTTATAAAGGTAATTTAATAATAAAATTGTCATTTTATAATGAAGCATATTTTTATATTTATTTTAAAGACCAAAGGTAGAAAACGAAAATAAAAATAAAAAATAAGAGTGAAACCAAATATTTTAGTTAATGATAAAATCATATTATAATATAAACGAAATAAATAAAATTAGTTATAAAATTTTGATAGAAACTAAAATTAAAAAATTAACTCAAATAAATAAATTATTTAAAAGCAAATTGATGTATACGATCACAAGTTACAAATAGGACATGCTCTGATTAAATTAAAATTTTTAATATCACCAAAATATGTTAAACTTTAAAATAATTAATAAATTTTATATTTAAAATAAAAAAACGTTTTATACATATAAAAGAATCATAATTTAATATTTCACGAACTTAATGTCTTTTTATATAAAAATCACTAATTTTCTTGAAATTACAAAATTTTGTAAAAATAATTAAATTTTTATTCGTTCTACCGAATGTCTTCTTACCTAGTTGAGCTTTCGACGTTATCTCGAAACCTTCCTGTTGATATACCTCTTCTTCACTTATCGATACTTATGGCTAATGTAAGAATTAAGAAGCCAGCTTTTTCACAATATGGATCAAAGATACCAAACACATTATCTTATCCCTTTCGTCTCCCTCATCTCCACCCCTTTCTCATCATTTTTTCATAATAAAAACAAGAACACTATCACAAGCTAACTCTTTCAGGCTCGGGCTCCATCCACAAACGGGTTGGTTATCAGAGGGGCAAACGAGCCCATGAATCTTCTGTAACGTTTGACCCGGACCCAGGTCCTAGTCAATGGTCTGTGAAAAACAGCCGCTCAAAATCTCCATAACCCATAAGGCCATGGCTCGTTTACATTGTATATTTCAGATGTTTACATGTCAGTTGTAACATAAACAAAAGAGAACTAGACAGCAGAACCAGAAATGGAGAAGATGGCTGCTTTAAGGTCCAAACTTGGTTCCCTGTACAGATTTGAAACTGGTTTTGGCAGAGCTTTCCCACATGAATTATAACAATAAGAGTGACATATTCGTTAAACACAGAAGCTTTTTAAGATCCAAAACTACAAACCAAGTTTATGAGAAGAATAGAGGTTGTGCCGTCAGCAAATTCTATCCTTGAACATTCATCCATGAGCTTTAAGTTTTAACTACTAGAAATCAGATCAGACTCCAGTAATCAACGAAGGAATTATTTTATATATGTGAAACATTCGTAGTTTTGCATTAAGTTGAAAAAAAGAATATATTTTCACCCCAATTCAAAGTTGCTACTAGCTACCAATATTCTCTACTAATTCTTGGGGAAAGCCACTCTTCAGGTGTTAAATTTACTATAAAAGAGGCCATCTTGGGAAGACCTCCGTATTCCATGTAAAAATGCTCCTGACAAACCTACAATCATTCCTGCTCTCTAATTCTGTCCTCCATGAGGCAAAAGCTCCAAAGTGGAAATAAACCGTCAAAAATCACCTTCTGCAGGATTAAGGACTATCCAAATCAATGTAACACGTAGATCCAGTTCATGCTTCCATCAGCGAAGTTTGCAGTTCAGTGTCTTCTAACATTAGCCCTGACTTAAGTATGATATTCCATCAAGTCAAGCACTGATAACACCAGAGACCCAGGGAACAATTAGAGGTGCATTCGGGTGTGAGTTCCTATATGACTCGGAATATCTGTCTTTAAAGTTCAATTTTGGCTTTTCTGCCTGCATTTTAAAGAAAAGAGCATCAGTATTAGATCAAATTTGATTGCCGATATAAAGCAGGTTTATTTCAAAAGGTGAGCTGATCCTTTACATATTTCAGCCAGCATTCCATGTTTTTGTGCTCGTAGATATCTGGTGAATAGCATCCTGTCTCGGATGGACAATAGACCCATATGTTGCACTTCTTTTCACCTGGCTTTGTGTTTTTGGCCTGATCTAAGCAGGCTTGACAACAGTCTGCTGCACTTTCCTTGGGGTGAGTGAGGCCCCATCTGACAGCAGTACCATCATAATCAGCATGAAGTTCAGCATGACATTCGGGTGGAAGCGCCCTGCCTGGTAAAATTTCTTCTTCTGCAAAGAAAGGCCATGTCTCAAGCAATGATAAATAAACCACATGTTATTGTTTCCCTTCCCCATCAGTGGAAACATAAAGAGCTGCACCTTCAATTCAAAGAAGAATAGAATAATACCTAACAGCTTCTTGGAAGGAGACATAAACTATTTTATTGCAGGTGGGGGGTGCCAGAGGTATGTGCATACAAGATTAAATTAATTGGAAATAGATTTCATTACCAGGCTCTTCTTCATCACCCTCAGGCTTATCATCATGTTCCAGGTTACTGATTTCAGGAGGTAACCAAAGACCAATATTTTCTGACAGCACAGCCCAATCAGATTCCAAGGCTCTTACTAAAATTCCTACAGAAAATCAATCACACGAGTAACCAGCAAATGTTAAGTCAAACCCGATTTCATATCGATGACTTGTCCTTGACCATTCTAATGAACTGAATAAACTCAACTTGGATGGAGAAGCTGCATACCAGCTTGCTCTTGCAAAATAGTTGAGTTCAGTCCAATTGTTCCATTAGTCAACTGCTTAACTTCCAGTAGCTTTTCCTTTCGCCAGCTTTCAACGGCATCTATTGAAAGAGGATACACATAGCATCAGCCAATCCGTACAACTGAAACTACACTATCATGGGAACTTGACTGAGATTCATTATTAAAAGAGGACGCTGTGGATGAGACATGACTGTTGGGGAAAAAATGAAACCTAGTTGGTTGTCTGACCCAAAAAAATCCTCTGATCAATATAAGCTTTTCACAAACCTGCGAACAAAAAGTAACTAAACCCTTTTTGGAATCCTGGCTCTATTAGTTAACAAAATGTCAATTTTAAGGGAAGAATCCACAAATTAAGAAAGGGGTTATGAAGGTCTATGTGCAAATGAACTAGTGAAGTTATCACCCAGGAAATGCCCATTTTTAATACAAGTGGCGAGAGAGTCACAGATAAAATATGCACACACGATATCTGTTTGTTGCATCTGCCATTGAGCATGCTATGTGGCTACTGTTACGAGGCAGGCAACAAAGTATGGACTTAATTAAATTAGAAATTATACGTTTCAATTATAGGCACTTGACTAAAGTAGTGAAAGCAGTAGCAGTTCAGTATGTGTACCCTGGTATAGATTCCAACTCTTAGGATCATTCTTTATATCATTCTTGTTCTGTTGTAAGAAACTGAAATTCAAAACTGAACAACAAATGTAATGCTAAAATGAATCCTCTATTGTCATATATGTAAGTTGGATAGAGCTTTCAGCGACATAGGAAAAGTTACGTGCGTCCACCAATGACCAGACTGCTTTTACTTGCGTCTGTAATCTCGTGCAGGTAAAACCAAGCTACTGAACTCCACACAACAAAAGTATGCCTTGAGCTAACAGATCTCTGAATCTCTAGATATTGTAATTTCAAATGAGTATAATATTATCTTCTAAGATTAAGGAAGCAGTTTTCTTTAAAAAATGGTGGATAATGCTCCTAGTCAGGTAGTTAGTTTGACCCTGAAGTGCATAACATGACCTAGAGGACAAGAGAAGAATTGCCAATGAGACCGATTCAAATCAACGAAGGGAAAGAGGCTGGCATGATAAATGGACGAAGCATCACAAACACGTGGATGAGAGTCAAGGAGAAAAGGAAACAAAGTGGTACCGATGTCGTCCAAGAAATAGCATTGAAAATTATGATAGCATCATCGAGGTCATTACCTAGAAATCAAAATGGTAAGGGTGTAAAAGATAATCTATGTGCAGACCAAATTGAAATCTTAATAGGTGAAGATGAGGATAGGAACAGAAAAGCAAGCAAAGATGCTTGCAGGGCTGAGTCACTTGGAGAGTAGATGCTATCTTAGGGTGGTTATGAAATTAAGGCCCTGCATCGTTAAAAATATCATGAAAAAGTTCAGTGCTAATCGATGCCTGGCAAAAAACTCAGAAGTGAAAGCATAAACTTCACATAAAAAAGCAAACCAGATTATGGTAACAAGTGAAGATTAGATTTTTAGAAAATCAATGTGATTCAAGACTAACCCACCTCGCTGCTCTGAGATACTGGCACTGGAATTCAATCTTCTCAGTCTCAGCAGAATCTCTTCAGTTATTTTATGTTTAACGTCTTGTGGCAATTCAACCATCATTTCTTCTCTTTCAATCTCTTCCTTAAGCTGCTTCATCTTTTTTTTTTAAATTAAAAAAAACAAAACCCTCTTCGTTCAATTAACTCTTGTATGTTTATCTCACAATCAACAGCACAAATCAAACACCAACAACAAGCGAAATCAAAGACCAAAACTCACCAAATTTACAAGCCTCAAAGGTTCAGCGGCTCTCCGAATCCGAACCGATTCCTCCATCTTCCTAACCTGATCTGGCGTGTACTTTACAACTGAATAAATAAAACAGTAAAATTTATCAAAAAAAAACCAATTTAAGTGGTGGTAGAAAGTGTGGGTTTGCTCACCGTCATTAAAGCGAGTATTATTGGAGTGAAGATAAAGAGAAGCGTAGATAGAGCGAAGAACGTAGAGAGCAACCACAATGTTAATGGAACAAACGATTAGTGTGATTCTCTTGTAGGAGCATCCCCATTTTACTCCTCTCGCCATATTCCCCACCTCGCTTTGTCTCTCCTCCACCACCTCATTCCACCATGTCTTCGAGCTTATGGAAACTGAACCGACTAATTAGATCAACAGATCCCACCAGATACGAGTGCCCTACCTTTTTCCTCTTCTTCTTCTTCTTCTTCTTCTTCGTCCGAGTCTCCGATTTGATTAAATGTAAGAGAAGAGCAAGGTTCGTGTTTATTACTAATTTAAGCTTAATACGGTAATTTCAGTTAGAAGCAATCGTGTGCTGGCTTTGCCAGTCGGTGGATATTTGTTTGGTCGATTAAGACACAATTAATATAATGCTAAAGTCTCATCATTGGGTTTTACTGACCGGACCGGAGTCACTGTCCATTTCCTTCTTTTTAATTTTTAGGATTTTTCAAATTTAAGTGTTCAATTTATTATTTAAATTAAATTTATTACTTAATTTTAATTTAAAAATTATAAATAATTCATTCTATTACTAATTATTGTATGTATTAAGGATAATAATTATGAATTTTATTTTCTTCTTCTATTAAAATTTAGAACAAATTAAAGAATGCTATTAAAAATTGTAGTTGACCCCCAACAAATAAGAATAGTTTTCGAGAGATTTTAAGTACATGTTAGGTGGTTGAAAAAGAATAAAACACTATTAAAAGAAATAAGAAAAAGTCGAAAACTTAAAAAATTGAATTTAGTTTATCAGATTTCTTAATTAAAGTTTAAATGTTATTATTTATTTATTAATTAATGTTGTGAGTAAAATTAAATTTTAATTACTTCAAATTTAATTTAAAAATGTGTTACAGAATGCATAAAGCTTCATATTATGTTATGTTAGGGTTGAAAGAAAGTTATTAATTGTACACAGTAGTTTTTTTATACTTTACAAAAAGATATATACTTACATTTAAAATTATTATGTTTAATAATACTAAAATTATCAAATTTTATTATAATATCATTTTATTACACAAAAAATTAATAAAATATAATTAAATAATAATATAAAAAAGTAAATAAACATTAAAATAGAAAAGTTGGAAAGAGTTGCAATCCATTAAAGTTGGGCATTGCTGATATATAGCATGTTTGCCTCTACATTTTCATAACCGTGCTTGTGTTTCTCCATTTAAGGAATGTTGTATTAATAACCAGTCTCGGGGAGCGTTGGCTGTTGAGTGTGCAGAGCCTCAAATAACCCAACGCTTCCCATTCTCCTGTGTTGTATCCAACAATGATTAGATGCATATAAACCAGAACAGAGAGTAAGGAAATGCACCTGTACATCATCCTTCGTAGATCGGACTCGGACTTGTAGTTTTATCCGAACCTGAACGAGCTTGTCGACGTCGAGTTACTGCTAGCCTGCATCACTGCTGAGTCGTTGTTGACGTGCTTGTTTGGAACGAAAAGAGAAGAGAGGAGAGAAAAAAATGTGGAGTTTTGGAGGAGGGTATTATTGGGGGAGAAAGGGAAAGGAAAGAGAAGGAATTGTGGTGGTATTTACTTGGATGTTGAGTCAAGTGAGAGATGTTAAGAGCTACGTTGAGCTCTACTCTTCTCTTGGACGGGATTCTCTTGTTTGCCACTCTCAATTCCTAAATTTGTAAGCTTTTGGCTTTTCTTTTGTTTCCTGTTAACAAACTTTGGGTTTCGTTGTTTCTGAATCATGTGCTGATTTTGCATCTGGGTCTGGTGGTGTCTGGAAATAGTTTACGATAAGTTCTTGCTTTGGAATGTGATTGAATATGGTTTGATGAAATTTATCAACTTTTCTGAAGTATTTTGCTTTTTAAAAAGATTTCGCGAACTGCACTGGACACAGGGAACTTAAAGAATGTTTCTATAATATACATGCATTATTTCTTTTTATTTCAAATTAGAGAAAATCAACCAGTAAATTTATCAAGGAACGTAGCATTCATGATTCATCTATGACAATCCTTTTTTAGTTTTTTGCTACTTTCAACCTCTCAATTGGTGATATCCTTGATTCTAGCTTCTGTTCCTCTCAGTACTGGGTGCTTATTTTGTGTTAATAAATCTTTAATCCCCCAAGTTTTGTTGACCTTGAAGTGTATAATATTTGTGATATGTGCAGATTCTTCCCAGAGAAGGCTGAAGCTTTTGCAATGGAGATTGTCATGGAAATTCTTGAGGTTACTTAAGAGTACCTTTCGAATGACTTGTCCACACTTCTTCCCATTATATATATACTTATTTATATTATCCAATTGATGAGTGATATAAGTAGCGTAATATTTTTATGCAGTATGTACTTACTATTCCCAGTATGCATTTTTCCATTCCCGATGTTTTTGAATGCATCAAGATATGATAACTTTCCCAAGTTAAGCTGTAGTTCTACTGCTTCGGTTGAAGTTTTCCCAATTCTAATTGCTTTCTCTTTCATTGAATGTGTAGGAGCTGAAACTCAGGCCTTGCCCTGTAGTCTTTGCATCATTTTCTGGTGGTTCAAAAGCCTGCATGTACAAGGTTCTGCAGGTCTGATTATTGTGATGATTGTTTATTCTCGTTGATGACAATTTCTACCATCTTAAAGAGTGAATGCATTTGATATTCTCTTTTGGGCAGATCATTGAAGGAAGGTGCGTAGTAAAACTGAATATGGTAAGTTGGTCTTTCAAGTGATTAACAACTTTCCCTTAATTATTTTGTTCCACACCTGCAATGCTACCGTGCTTTGTTACCGTTGCTTTTGGATAAAGTATCCTACTCTTTATGAAGTGACTAGTTGTGTCATATAAATATCATTTACTCTTCAAATGCTTGGTTCAATGCGTTGTTTCAATTGTTTTCTCCAGTGTTATGTCTTGCACTCTATTCAGTCTGCTTAGTATCTAATTATTTGTTTGTCTGACTAATTCTTATAACTGTTAATGTAAAGGATGACTGCAAGCTGGTAAGGGATTGTATAGCAGCTCATATCTTTGATTTTAGCCCAGTAGATTTTAGTGGTGATTTGAGTAGAAGATTTGCTGTTCACCCGTCTGTTCCCGGAATGTCTAATCCATCAAGAATGTTATCGTGGATTGCAAATGGCATTGGTCGTGGTCTTGATGCTGTATTCTTCAATAAAATTGAATCACAACGTGCTGAATATTGGCAGACTCTATACTCCTCTGTTGTAAGTGTATCATATCTTAAATGTTGGGGTGTTAGTCTTATTTTTGTTCTCCCCACTTTAACTTTGTGTCATTTGTTGTAGAGCACGAGGTCTCCATATCTGATTATGTGCTCAGATAATGATGAACTTGCTTCTTATCAAGTAATCAGCAATTTCACTCAAAGATTGCGTGAACTTGGAGGAGATGTGAAACTACTGACAATGAAAGGGTCTCCCAGAGTAGGTATGTCTCAACAGTTGGGCATATTGCATTACAGACTTCTTCGCGCAGCTGTTAGCCTTCCACTATGTTTTGACCTATTCATGGTATCCTATTGTAATTCGATTTTGGTTAGGTCATTATCGACTTTTTCCGAATCACTACCGGGCTGCTGTGGTTGAGCTCTTTGGTAAGGCAGCTGTAATCTATTCACAAAGAACTCAACAACTTGAAGGGGAGAGGACAGGCTTGGAGCACTGGCATAACGAGATATCCGAAATTGGTAACCTGGGAAAAGCAGTTTGCAGTACAAACCAGAGCTTCAAAAGAGTTATTCCTGCTCCTACTGATCTTCACATGCCAAGTTCAATGGAGTGTTACGAGGGTAGAGATGTTGGATGCATGCAAGATCAACGGAAGGAAGGCTTGATTCATTTGCGTGGACCAACAAGTATCAATGCCCATGGAGTTCTCGGTCAGATTCTTTTCCATGTCTGTGTTCCTAAAGATGTTGAAGGTTGGGACCTAAGGCTATCAGCTTCCTTAAAAGCACGCCCCTGTTCTTCCTCAGGAAGGCTTACGCTATTTAACCCCATGAAATGCTTACGACGATCAAGACTGTAACGTCCCTATTCCTCAATGACAAATTTATGACCAAAAGCAGTTGAAGATTGGAGGGTCCTGAAGGAGATAAAGAAATCAAAGAATGAGGACCAAAGGGACATGACAAGTTTGTATCTTTCTGTATTGTTAGGCTTTGAGATGGCGTACAAGTTCTGGAAGTGTACAGTTATTATAACAATAATGTCTAACCTTTATATATAATACTTGTATGATATTTTTTTTTATACATAATGAATCTTTATATATATATATATAAAGCAACATTTTAAAAACCAGATTATAAATTAAACTACAAATTGAAGTCTAGTAAAAAAAAAGAAAAATGTTAAATGAAGATTAAATGGCTTGTTTTAATTTTACAAAAATTGGTCAGTTAATTAATATATGAGTCAATTTTTAATAACAAAAATTATTAAAATAAACTAAACTGAAAAATTAACTATTTCAAATTTTTACAATTAAACATGTAAAATTAGTTAGATTTTTTAATTATTGACATTAAGAGAATTGGAACATTAGAACTAAATTATTGAGAATTATATTATATACTAGAATATATATTATAATTTATAAATTATCTATTGTTAATAAATTATTTAGTATATCAATAAATTGAAATTTTAATTTTAATACTTATTGAATCTTCCGATCTAATTTTTAATTCAAAAGAAATGACTATAATGAAAGATAATAAAACTATATAAAAATGGTTTTAAATAAGTTGTTTCTATAAGATGTAAATAATTATGATATTTGGCTAATTATATCCACCAATTCAAGATCCAAATCTTAATTTAATGAAAGCTCTAATCTATACATTTCAATTTTCAACATAATAACATAAAAAATATGATTTCCAAATTCTTTTTTCTTTATTGATTCTGTACTAAATTGCAACTAATAAATGTTGCTGTGCCCTGGGTCTCTTCTATTTATTGCAGAAGATTCAATCGTTTATTCTCAATCAGAAGTCAACGCATCTGATACATCTGGTACCTAGGTATGAAGAAGATAGTCGTGACAGGAGCGTCTGGTTACCTAGGTGGTACACTATGCCACGCTCTACTCAAACAAGGCTACTCCGTACGTGCGTTGGTCCGACGAACCAGCGACCTGTCCTCTCTCCCCGACAGCAGGACCGCTGACGGCGCCTTCGAGCTTGCCTACGGCGATGTGACTGACTATCGCTCTCTCCTAAACGCCTTCTACGGATGTCACTTTATCTTTCACGCCGCTGCCGTCGTGGAGCCCTGGTTGCCGGATCCTTCTAAATTCTTCGCTGTAAACAGTAATCCAGCTTTAATTGCTTTCAATTTATAATCAACGTGGATTTTTTTTTTGAAGAATTTGGTGTTGTTTTGTTTAGGTTAACGTTGGGGGCTTCAGGAATGTGGTGGAAGCAGCCAAAGAGACGAAGACGATTGAGAAGATAGTTTATACGTCGTCGTTTTTCGCCATTGGACCAACTGATGGATATGTAGCCGACGAGAAAAAGGTTCATTTTTTTATTAATAGAAAACAGAGATAAATATACAAATTGATATTATTTAGAGGGAAATGTAATTTGATTGGATAATACTTATAGGTGCATGAAGAGAAATGTTTTTGTTCCGAGTATGAGAGATCGAAGGCAGCTGCTGATAAGATTGCACTAAGAGCTGCGGCGGAGGGAGTGCCTATCGTGGTGGTTTATCCCGGCGTCATATATGGTCCTGGGAAGCTCACTACCGGGAACATAGTAGCTCAATTGGTAAGATTTTTCTATTTTCATGTGATTACTCATACTAATTCATTGCGTGCAAAAGCAGTTCAATTTCATCAATTTAGCCCCAAGGTCTTATTGGTTCTGTTGTTTCAGCTTATTGAACGCTTTAATGGGCGTTTACCGGGATACATTGGTAGTGGAAAAGACAAGTTTTCCTTCAGCCATGTTGATGATGTAGTGCAAGGTCACATTGCAGCGATGGACAGAGGTCAACCAGGTGAAAGGTACCTACTTACAGGAGAGAATGCATCTTTTGTGCATGTTTTTGACATATCTGCTATTATCACTGGTACCAAGAAACCAAGTTTAAACATTCCTCTATGGACGATTGAGGCATATGGATGGCTACTGGTTCTTTACTCCCGGCTTACCGGAAAGCTTCCACTCATTAGTCCTCCGGTATAACTCGGATTCATTTTGCTTTGAATGTCACTTGTTTCTGTTTGAATGTTGACATGAAATTGTTTGTATAACCAAACTGTTGGATATTTGCAGACTGTCCATGTTCTAAGACATCAGTGGTCGTACTCTTGCGAGAAGGCCAAAAGAGAACTGGGATATAATCCTCGGGGCTTGAAAGAAGGTTTAGACGAGGTGTTGCCATGGTTAAATAACTTAGGAGTAATTAAATACTGAATCAGACTTTGCCTTACACTGTATGCAACTCTTATTTTCTGATAAAAGATTCTCAATTGCCCCTTGTGTATTTGTGTTTTTATCAAAGCTTTTATGACAAAATGAGTACACATTGCCGATGAAATTAGAATACGGACAGCAATGGGCGGCTCGTGGGCGTAGATTCAAGTGTTTTTAATAGATTAACTCATAAATTAAGCCCAAGTTCAGATTCAGACTGATTTGAGACTTAGCTATTTTAAGTAAAATAATATCATTTTGTTTAGAAAAATTAGGTCTCGAGTAGGCCTAAATTTGGACAACTCAAACCCGAATCTAATTAAAAAAAATATTATTTTATACTTTTAATTTTTTTAAAAATTGGCAGAATCGACTCATTGTCATCCCTAAATTAGAAGTGGCCACAATGCTCGGGTCAAATAAGAGATGGTGAAAAGGGCTCAGTTTAAGCTCAATTGGGTTTTATGTCGAACTCAAATTACTTTCGAATTGACACATTGTCATTTTTAGGTATGATTAGATTCAAAATTAATAAGTTGGATTTTATTGGTTCGGGCTTAACTATTCGTATGCAATCAAAACTTCGATTGCACACATTTGGCAAGGATTTTCTCCTTAAAACTTATAATTACTTGAAAACTGTTCAAAATTAGTTACAATAAATTATAGACCTATGCATTGACAGGAAAATCGTACTAGCAGGTTACAGTCCTCGTCCGAATACCCTTCTTAAACTCTAAATTTTTATTGACCGTCTGATTCGAATCTCGTTCACCTATGATCGATTGATTATTTTCTTATCCAATCATATTCCACCTGTGAGCTTGCAGCTGGCACCCCCATGGTGACTCTATCAGTACTTCAAAATGAGTGGGAATCCAACGGTCGACTGCCTAAAGACTAATGCCCTTGATTCAATTTACTTGGGGCTCGTCACGTTGCATAGCAAAATCTAGCGTGAGTTCGCAGAAATGGTGGCGAAGTTATCACCATACGAGGAAAGGCGGCTAAAGAGAGTGGAGGAGAACAAGAAACGCATGGAAGCTCTCAATCTGTCTAAGCTTTCTCTGGCTCTTCGGAACAACTCCTCCTCACCCAAAACTTCTCCGGTAGGTTTTATTGGTTAAACCGCTTGTGTGCGTCTCTTTGTTTTCGAGTTCAATACAATGCCAAGCCTCATGACCCTTTTGCTGCTGAATCCTCAGATTAAACACGTCAAACCTCGAACCGTCGAGAAACAAGTGGTCGTGGTTAGGAGGTCGAGTCGCGTCGCGAACCAGCCTGCCCCTGTTTACAAAGAAGTATTACTTCTTCTCTCTGTACCTCTTAAATGTACAACATTGTTGTGCTCATGTAAGATTTCTTGACAGGTTGTTATTGAGCGTGTGGAGATACCCAGAAGGTATATTGGTTGGGATATTATATTATGGGTTGCGTTTGATTGTTTTATGTAGCCTTCTGGGGTCTTTCGTTTTGATTTAGGCATCTTTATGTGTTTAGGATCTCTAAACGAAGAGATCTGTCAAACCGAGTATATGCTTCCGATGAAGCCAGGGCAGAGGCTATAGAGAACGCAGAGAAGCTACAATCTGGTTTAGAGCTCGAGTATCCATCTTTTGTCAAGTCCATGCTTAAATCCCATGTTAGCGGCGGATTTTGGCTGGTGAGATAAGTTTCATCTTCTCTATATTTGTGTGCAGGAAGGTTTTCCCTTTTTTTGTTGGTATCGAATCATTGAACTGCCAAGCACTGACATTTCTTACTCAAATAGTGTAGCTAATTCCTTAGCATGAAGGAAATATTGAATTCTGTTCAAGAAATATCTTCTAATTTCAATGAGAACAATTTGAAACAGGGCCTTCCTGTGCACTTCTGCAAGGGAAACCTTCCCAAACGTGACGATGTCATCACTCTGATAGACGAAGATGATGATGAGTACCCGACCATTTACTTAGCTAGAAAAACAGGACTTAGCGGTGGATGGAAAGGTTTTGCCGTTGCCCATGAATTGGCAGATGGAGATGCTTTGGTCTTCCAATTAGTCAGGCCAACATCATTCAAGGTGGTTATTTAATACATTCAGTTTACCTTTCTGCTTCTTGTGACTCATCTTGTTCGTAACATAGTTTATTCCGGTTCTCGCTTTTACCTTTCTCCAGGTCTACATCATAAGGGCCAATGGTTCTGAACATGGCAACCATCATTGACTCTGACAAAATTGATCAATTGGGCCAGTGTCATCCACCTCGGTAAGTAGTGTTTCTATACAATACACGACTAAAATGGGTTCAATGCTTCTTCTCTGCCTGATTCTGTTCATCAACATGTAGCATCTGTTGGCCAAGAAGAACTTCAGGTTGATGCTTGCTTTTAAATTATAGCACAACTGCTTACATTAATCCGCACTTTAACATGAAATTCACATATATTGGATTCCTCGACTGAGAGATGTCCAAATTGTTTCACACCCCATTAATTGTGGCTCGCATGTGGTCCACATCCGATATGAGACTGCCGGGTCAATCCGGACACCTCTTTGTCACAATTATTTATTCGGGTCTATATCATTTAGCTATGCTACAAGTAAACTCAAAGGACTTTCACAGCTTTTGACCCTTTCCTCAATTATCTTAATTGGTTTATGTCGCTGAATGTTTACAGTGCCAAAGATCTGCTTGCGTCTGGTTTCAGGTTTTGTCAGCCTTCAGAAGGAAGGAAAGTGGATGGCTTTTGCTGAAATGATTAGACTTACTACCATTTCTTTGTATATTTACAATGATTCAACTTGGCCCAGTTGTAGTATCAGTAGTTGCAACTGCTTTATATTAATCAGTAAGCTACCTGTTTAACCCCAGTTGAAAATTATGGAGTGAGATGTGTTTTGATGTGGTAAAAGTCATAAAGACAAAGCCGGGTACTTGTCAATGCCTACCTTACATGAAAAGGTCAATGTTTGATCCAGCTTGCATTGCTTGGAATCCAATGACCAGAACGTGTCTTTAAGCTCATTTTCAAGCCAGTCCCAGCCAAAAATCAGGGAACGTGCTTTGGAGCCCGCTTTGTCAACAACAAATCCCCGAAGAAAGTAAAAAAGAATTTCTAACGTAATTTCAGGGTCATTATTTTAGTTAGAGTTGTTTTATAAGCGCCGGGTCTTATTAAGTTATTATTGTCATCATTAGTCTTCACTTCACGCGGTTATCCATTTACCCGACAGTTGTGATTCCTCACGCGCCTTTTCCTATCAATCAACATCATGTTAACGTAACCTATTGATCATACTCTAAAAAAACATCGAAACAATCGCTATAAATTGCTAAATATATGATACATCTAACAATTCTATCTCTAATTATTTGATTTACTATTTAAAAAAATGTTCCTCATAATTTAAAAAAGATTTAATAAAAGCAAGTATTTTGAGGTCTTTTAATTCTGAAATAAAATAAGAGATTTTAAAATTTAAAATTTCAACTAATATTAAAAAGTTAAGAATAAAAACTAATTTATTATAATTTATAAAAATTGATTAATTTATAATTAATTGATTAAAAATTTTTACGATCAAATCTTTCAGTTTAATTTTTTTAATTATTAATTATAAGCAATAATTAAAAGTTTTTTATAAAAATTAAAAATTATCATTATTATTAAATATTCTTTTAACTAATTTTATTTTTAACTTACCTGATTGGGTATAATTAACGCCGAGAATTTAGGGTGTTTGCCAAGACGATGTCAAAGGTTTAAAATGGAAGGTGACCCATTAAACTATGGAAAATGGAAATGGTGTCCAGATCATAGCAAAGACCATCTTTTTCGCAAATCAATAGTAATAAATATTATTAATATATATATATATATATATAGAAATTCATTAAATAAATGTTTAGTTGGTTCAATCCGTCAACTTTAAAATTATTAAAATAAAATAAATTAAAAAATTAAAAAATAACTTATTTATATTTTTTTAATTGATAAAAATACTGTGTATAATAGTTTAATATTAATTTTACTTTTAAATCTTAAACTTTTTATTTTACCAATTTAATTTTAAATCTAATTTTTAAAATAGTGTGAAAACAAATGATCAATTTAATAATGGCTAATAAAATTGTATTGTATTTGTCTATTTATTGACTTTTACCTCATAATTTTTGCCTCCTTATTGACTAAGTCCATCCAATTCTCAACCGGCGTTATGCATGTTTGACAATGGAGACGACGGCGTTTTTGGTCCTCCCAAATCGGGTTTTATATCCTAAAAACGGTCAAATTAGAGCCGCCAAAACGTTACTCCTATGCATTTTTGCCACGTCAACACCTAAAAATAACTAACCAAGAGATTAAATAAAAGAAACAGAAAGAAGAGGCGTTGGATGGAGTGGGAGAAAAGAGCTCGCTCCATTCTGCGCCTCTTCTTCTTCTTCTTCTTCTTCTTACTTTTATTAATTGATTGATTGATATTATATTAATTTATTTATAGTAATCGAAATTTGCTTTTAACCTCAACCTCTCTCTCTCTCTCTCTCTCTCTCTCTCTCTCTCTCTACAATGGAATTTTCGCAGCTCGCCGGGATCCGAGTATCTCGATCGCAGCAACGACCAATTGTTTCTCTTCGCGCGTAAAATCTCTCGTCGGCCGCCTACGAGTTCCCCCACCTCCACCGTAATGTCGCTTTCCCTCCGTACTTTTATTCGTTCTGTTTCCTTTATTTTCTTTACGTTCTCCAAATTGTTTTTGTGGAGATCTGTCATTTCTTGGAAATTTCAACGGTTTTGTTTGTGAGATGTTTTCCACATTGATCTCGGAATCTGATTTTGTTTCCTTATTTGCCGTTAGTCATTTTCCGGTTTTCCTTTACGCTAAGTCATCTCTTTCTCTTAAATGTTAGATCGTCGGAATTTGTTTTAGTGTTGGTTCTCATTTTATACATATTGTATTTAACATAGTTGCTTTCTGTGGGGATCTCCGTGATTCTGTGCTTGTTACGGTCGAATAAGATTTCGAGCGTTTTTTTGGTAATTCATTCCCGTTAATTTCGTTGAATGTGAGATATCTCATGTGTAGTTTATTTAATTATGTTATAGATTGGTTATTTGTTTCTGATTATATGAAGAATTGAAGGTGGTTGTGTGAATCGCCTGAGGAAGGAGCAGTGAGTAGGTGGTGGAATTTTTGAAGGCGTGATCAGTGATGTCTACGAGGGACCATCAAACTGTGCCGCTTGCAGTGCTGTTAAAGCGAGAGTTGGCAAATGAGAAAGTAGAGAAGCCAGAGATTTTACACGGTCAGGCCAACCAGAGCAAGAAAGGAGAGGACTTCACACTTGTTAAAACCGAATGCCAAAGGGTTGCTGGTGATGGGGTCACCACTTATTCTGTTTTTGGGGTAAATCTCGTTCTCTGATTAGCTTATCATCGAATTGCAAATTATCTTGTTAGCTATCCGATGCAATAAGTTAGTCGAAACATTCTTTAATGTTGTGGCTAACTAATGTTAGATATCTGATCAATTCATATTTACAACCCATTTCCGGTCACCAAGTCAAGTTTCACAGAAGTTGGAGATAAATTTTTTATTCTAATGAATAAGTCATCAATCTGTATGCTTTTTTCCTCAAGTCTGATGGCTGGTGATGTTTTTCAGTTGTTTGATGGGCATAATGGATCTGCAGCAGCAATATACACTAAAGAGAACCTCTTAAATAATGTGACAGCTGCCATTCCTCCTGAACTAAACAGAGATGAATGGTTGGCAGCACTTCCGAGGGCGTTGGTTGCTGGGTTTGTGAAAACAGATAAAGACTTTCAGTCAAAAGGTTAGAGCCTTTTTCAGGCAATTCCATATGCTGGTTTAGATAAAGTCATCCTCATTTTAAGACGTTTGCCTGTAAACAAGGAGATAAAACTTTGCCATTAAATTTCACATTCCCATTTGTAAATTGATGATTATAAATGCTCTTTCAACTCACTAAATATACTCTGTTTTTTCTCCTTTCCAGCGCAACTATCAGGAACAACTGTGACCTTTGTGATAATAGAAGGATGGGTGGTAACAGTTGCATCTGTTGGTGATTCCCGGTGCATTCTTGAATCTGCTGAAGGTGATATATATTACTTGTCAGCAGATCACCGACTTGACTGCAATGTAGAGGAGTAAGTCAAATATGATAAGTTTCTGCGTCATCACCAATGGTATGCACAATTCAGTTTTCATCAAGGTTGTCTTTTGGGTTGTATTTAGGGAGGCACGTGTTACTTCCAGTGGAGGGGAGGTTGCACGGCTATACACTGGTGGTGGGGCAGAGGTATTGCGCTTTTTTCTTCACAATCACTCTCATTCTCAAAAAGGTTTTGTGTGCTACTTGCAAAAAGATTCTTTCTTAGGCTCACGACATGATATTCTACCAGAACACAAGTATAACTCAAGTATACAACCTTTTATTATGCATAGTGAGACTTCTTGCAATAGTTTTGAATGGTTACAAATAACAAAGAAAAAAGAATTCTAGATAATTCTTAATTGATGTTTTCAAACCGTCATATAATAATACAATGAATTTATCTTGAACTGACCATGTCAACCTGCCGTATGAAGATAATGTTTCGTTCTACTTAAACTGTTAAATAATCTTATTCTATCAAGCTAATGATGCATTTCTAAATTATTGTTAATTATTTTTTAGGTTGGTCCTAAGAGGTTTTGGCCTGGTGGATTGTGTATTTCACGATCTATTGGAGATTTTGATGTTGGAGAAATTATTGTTCCTGTTCCTTATGTGAAGCAAATTAAGGTTGGTTTTTGGAGATGTTGCATATACAGTTTGTATGCTTACATTCGTGTCCGCTGAGTGTTAAGGTTTATCTTTTCTAATTCATGGTTGATGATTTGGACTTATTCCCCTTAATCTCATGAATGTATACTTATATGCAGTTGTCTACTGCGGGTGGTAGGCTTGTCATTGCAAGTGATGGTGTTTGGGATTCCATATCTGCAGAGGTGGCACTTGATTGTTGTCGTGGCATTCCAGCAGAAGCTGCAGCCACACAAATTGTAAAAGTATGATAGTTGTAGCACTCTGATCTATTTTGTTTAATACTTGAGACTTTTCAGTTCTTCTGAACCCGTAATTTTCATGTGGCCCCTCAAGTTTTTGTAGCTGAGAGGATGTAACAACAACATATTATATGCTCATATTTATGTTCTTAAACATCCTCATTGTTCCTATGTTACATTTTGCAGGAAGCAGTACAGCTGAAGGGGCTTAGAGACGATACAACCTGCATTGTAGTTGATATGCTACCACAAGAGAAGCCACCTGCTTCTTTGCCACCACCAAAGAAGCATGTTAAAGGAGTGTTAAAGTCCATGTTTCGCAAGAAAGGTTCTGAATCATCTTCTCAAAGTGAAAAAGAGTATGCCAAACCAGATGTTGTGGAAGAATTATTTGAAGAAGGATCTGCTATACTTTCAGAAAGGTTTATGCTATGATGATGTTCACTGTTGGTTTTTTTCTTCCTTCACTTGCTAGATTGAACTTTGTGTGGCAAAAGAGGGCTTTGTTTGCATCTTGCTAGTTTCTTTTTTCTCTGTATCCTGGTGTATGCTACACATTAGGATTAGACAGTATGCTATACATTAGGATCAGATATCTGTCTACAACAACTAACTTTTATTGTATTAACACGAAGTATGTTTCGTTGGACGCAGGTTAGATACTAAATACCCACTATGCAACATGTTTAAGTTGTTCATGTGTGCAGTCTGTCAAGTAGAGATAAAACCTGAAGAAGGAATTTCAATACATGCGGGTTCATCTAATTCGAGAAAATTGCGTCCCTGGGATGGCCCTTTCCTTTGCTTAAGTTGCCAAGAGAAAAGAGAAGCCATGGAAGGCAAAAGATCATCAGGAGGTACATTATTGTTTTCTTTTTTTCTGCATTAAGGCTTAAGAAGTTGCCTTCCTTGAAAGATTGATCCTTTAGTTGATTCTTTTTCTATTTTAACAGATAGACAGAGCAGTGAAAGTGATTAGCATCAGAGACTGGTATTCCTTGGAAAGCCCAGCTTAGATGGAAAGATGGAACTTCCTTATATACAGTATTACTTCCCTTGATTGTTCAAGTGGGACTTGCACATGACGATCCATTTGTGTCTATTCTCATAGCTTGCATTTGGATCTCGTATTAGGTGTTCCCTTGCTCTAATTGTGAAGATCCAAATTAAAGCTACTAGCATTGTAGAATCAGTTTCTGACTTGAAGGCTAATAGCCAGTTGTGCTTGTTTCCCGTAAAGATTTGGTGGACTTGGATAAGCTCCCAATGCTGATCAAAACACCAGGAGTTGGCAACTTTTTCAGATTGTATCGTCCCTCCATGTTCACAGAGCTAACATCAAATGCCTCGGTGAATTCATTTGTAATGTCTATAGAGATTTTTTTTTCTTTTTTATATTACAGATTCGTGCTTAATTAGGGGAAACCCAAGTAATCATCCATCCTTCTGAGTGAATTTGTTTATGTAAAAAACCGTACCTTTGTCGAATATGTCATCAAACATTTCATTTCATAACATTATCCATATTCTTTGTTAATCATTCGGTCTCTTCAGTCTGGCTTGTTAAGATTATTCTTTTCTCTCTTACTGGTCATTTCTAAATTTCATTTTGTGACTGGATCAATGAAGACTCCATCCGGAGAGTGTCATTTGTTCTCACCAAGCTTCAAGTTGTTATTCCTTTTGCTTACGATAGGTATTGTCACATGGGCTAGTGGCTCCTCATTGTCGGGACCATCCATTGCGAGACAATATGTGGACATTGCCTGGCTGACTGTAGCTTCGCATTGTAGTCAACTAACATGTGAACTTGCTATTTACTTAATAGAGACTTGTGTTGTATGTGTCTCTTTGTTTTGTGTAACCCTTCTTTTGTCAATTAATCGCTACCGTACCATACGCTATGTCCACCACTTTTATGGATAGAACCATCTCATCTACGTTTCCTCTCATTCAATTCACCTCAAAGAACATAAAATCTTTGGCCCAATATATTAATTTTCCGCAAGTAATATTATCTATTCTATTCTAAAGACTGATTTCTTTTAGACCTCTGAACTTTTTCAAATTTTACGTTTTAACGAAATTTTTATTGAGATATTATTGTTATTATTATCATCGTAACCTTGCTATAGTTCTTATTGCTGGAGATTGAAGTGAAGAACATACATGCAATTCTGGCGTTTGGAGTGTTGTGGACCCTTAGGATTTAGGAGGTAGTGATTCTGTACTTTGGCAGGTCCAAAAGGTTGTAATGATGATAAACATTAGACCCTTTAAGCTTTTTGAGAAGATAGTGATGATAACAATAATAATAAACTTATCACGTGTGAGGTGGTGGGGTTTTGCCTTGTTTTATGGTTGTTTTCTAGTCGGCCTTACTTTTTCGGTATCCTAAGACTGGCAATGTGCCAATGTCTGTGTTGAAGAATATAAAAGGAGTGGACAGAGGCGAAAGCAGAAAAAGGGAAAGTATTTGTACTAAAAAGATCTTTGTTTTTTTTCAATAGTAATATTATTTATACGAGTAAAACTTAGAATTAGAGGGTTACGGATGGAGTGGCGGTGGTGTTGTGAAGATGATAGACTCCATCCAAGATTAAAATAATGGCTCCATGATTGAGATGTTGACCTTTTGACACAAACGAACAAAACTCCCCGTAATGGGAAATGGACCACTTTGTACACACGTGTGCATGTATGTGTGGGGCATTCATCGACTTTACCTAATAGCAGTGAATCTGAAACCCTTTTGGTCCTCCTTTTTTATCCTTTAAATATATAATTTTTACCTTAACATTTTATAAAAATTTAAATAAGTCAATATTATTATTTCTATAATCATTTTAAAGATATATTAAGTAATATTTTTATAATATTAAAGTGTAATAAGTATTATTTTAATAGCATTAAATTTTAAAATAATATAAAATAAAGAGAAAGTATTTATTTAGATTTTTTATAAAATATTAAATTGCAAATCACGTATTTAATCTTATCTATATAAATCCCTAACTCAATTGGGAACGAATGCATCATAATTGGTTGGGCTGGCACGGTGGGGTTGGGGATTTTTCTATGTGAAAACAAAACTTTTGTTTTCAATCAAGTCTTGTCACTGCAAAATTAGTCAAGTTGTTAGAAAGTATTTTCCTGAAATTCAAATCTAATATTATAAGTTTAGTTCTAGAAATAATGACATATATATATAATCATGAGAGGCTCATCTTTTCGTACAATTCTAATGTTGTAGTCGAAAGTCTCAATCAACAAATGTTGGAGTTTAATGTTCCATATTAAGTATTAAAAAAAAACAACTTTTGAACTCTTTCTCATACAATTAAACTTGAAAATGGTCTCCTACTAAACATCACTTTATTCTTTTGAGCAAAAATAACAGGTTAATTAAAAT
>JAOQMM010000002.1:1841493-1860320 GCA_027563515.1 Erythroxylum platyclados
AGATTTACTAAGATTCAACATTAACTTTATGGACAAATTATGTAGATATAGGACATTAATTCCACATAATTAAATTTCCTATAAATGGAATGTTTTTAAACTAAACATTTTGGAAGGATACGTTCAGTCTTATAAATTAATGATTAGTAACCCACGGGCCATTTATTATTATGAACGTTTATAAACTTGATAATCTATATATAATTAAGTACGATTAAGTCAAAATGACAAGCAAAAATGAAGAACTTATTTGTTTCCACTCTGCTCTTAGTGTTCCTGTTCGGCTTCTCCGGTAGGAACTTGCCTTCTTAATTTTTTTTTCAAATCATTTTGTTTTGTTTATGAAGTTGCTGAGTTTAAACTGTTGAAAACAGATATTATGAAGACAACGAGTGGTCAAAACTGCGGTTCTAGGGTGTATCACATCCCACACTGCACTGAACCTGAATGTGCTAAACTCTGCAAAGCGTATTGTGGTTCTAACAGCGTTAGCCAGTGCACAGCTGCAACTTCGTGCCAGTGCAATGGTAAGAATGTTTTTCTTTTATTTTTTTATAAAAGAGAATGGTTTTCTTTTTATACAAACTCTTTTTTTTGTGGTTTTTAATTTTTAATTTTATTTTCAATTTTTTGTTTTTCTTTAAAATAAAAACAAGAAAAACAAAAAATCTGTTTGATTGTTAACGTGAATGTAGTTATGTTTTTATTACTGATAATAATTACATATCAATAAACTTAAAGATAAGTTATTTTTAATTAAATAAATTTATTTTAATCTCAATTTTATTTTACTTATAAATTAATATTTATTTTAAATATATTTTAATTATTAAGTTAAATTTTATTTGAAATTTATATTTTTTTAATTTTGACGGTGAAAATGCAGATCCAAAGGCAGCTGGTGCTCCAAAACGCGACCAGCAATTAGGAAATGATGTGAAGATATAACAATTTCGAAGCTGGGGTCATTCTCATTCCATTGGGAATTTGTACTTGAACCCAACTATTAATGAAATTTTATTTCGATAAAATATTTATTCCTCCAATGGCTATATATGGAACCCATTGGTCCGTTACATGATTGAGACTTTTTGCGTAAATTTTCAAGGAATATCATAACATCAACCAATAAATTTATATTATAAGTGCCAGTAATTTTCATCAAAAAATGTAGCGTTCTATTAATAAATACAATTATAGTTTTTGGAATTTGACGTTTTCCATTATAATCTTCAGTTTTTAAAAATGATTTTACACTGAAAAATTACAAAGATCCTTTCCTTTGATTCTAACAAGACATAGCAACATCCTTAAAATAACGGTTGATCTCCATTAGACATTATCATTATTAACATAGTAATTAGAGTAAGTAATGTTGGAATGGAATTGTATATTGAAAAGATTCCTCTTGAAAATTGAAATGGGGTGCGTATTTTCTCGAGAAAGTGTTGGCTTTGGCAATTCAATCTAAACTTTTCCAGGAAAGTTTGGATCTTTGCGATTCCCATTCCCAAAATCTGCACTGCACTAGCTGTTAGATTTATTAAGGACCCACCAACCTTCAAACAATGCTAAACCTATCGTCTCACTCTCATCCTAAGAGTTGCTACGATCACCACTCACCACACCCTTTTTTTTTTTTTTTGTACGTGAAGAATAATGCAAGAAAGATAAAATGAGTTATGGGGTTGCAGTTTTTTTGGTTCAAAAAGCGTTTTTATGCACAATAAACTAAACACAGACCACCTCTCTCTCCATTTTCCAATTCCTTCCAAAACCTCTTTTGGCAACATTTGTTAGGTCTCAGCAAAAAAGTTCCAAGAAGAAAAAGATAAGGAGTGAAGAGTTGCTGATACTGAATCAGAGATCTTATCGGTCTTTCAAGACGATTCTGTGATTATGGAAATTCAGCAGTATCCAAGCAGTAGAGAAAAAGTTCCTGAAGAGAAGGACCTTAAAGCTAAGCAACAGGTAACTACTGCAGAAACAACAACAACAACAACAACCTCTGCTTCTCCTCCATCAGCATCTTCCTCTCCTTCTCATGAATTCTCCTTCACAGTATCTCTTCACTCTTCTTCAACACCAGTTCCTGATAAGTCCAGAAACCAACCAGCATTTGCCATTGATTTGTCCCCAGCCGATGACATTTTCTTTCATGGTCATTTGCTTCCTCTCCACCTCCTCTCTCAGCTTCCTGCTTCTCCTCGCTCATCGACCAATTCAATCGACAGCTTCACACTTCCCATCAGGGATTTGTTAGATGATCCAAAACCTATCAGAAGGAATAGCAACTGCGTCATGGACGGTGGCAATGTCAACCATGTTGTTGATAGTAACCAAACCAGTGTCCAGAGCAACAACGTTGAAGTAAAGGGAAGAAGCAAGGCAAAGTCTTTCTCTTTATTTGGGTGGCGAAAAGGTTGTGAAGTTAGAGACGGTGAAGATAAAGAGAAGCACAAGAAAAAGCTGAGGTTCGATGTGACTCGCGTACTCAAAAGATACGTGAGGATGATGAGGCCTCTGTTGTTCTTTAGAGGAAGGAGAGACAATCGTCAATTCCACCACAGACAACCTTATTCGTTTTCAGGTAATTTGAACATGAGAAACAAGCACGAGTTGCGAGGAAGGAGAGGTGAGTTCTCTGCTCCTGCGTCCATGAGGACATCTCCGACAAATAGCGGTCTTCTTCTTGCAACTACAACGTTTCCTCCACCAAGTGACAGTACCATGGAGGAGTTGCAGGCTGCGATTCAAGCTGCAATCGCTCATTGCAAGAACTCCATTAATGCCTCGGAGGAGAAGATCAAATTCTAATATTTATATCAAATATATCCCAATTTTTCCTGTCGAACTTTTCCTATTATATCGTTGTTGTATACCTGTGTACAAAGTGATGCTTATATACAAGTGAAAAATGAGTTCGAAGTCATGATGGTTGCAGAGAATTGAAGAACTTTTCGGTTTTTGTTTTTTTTTTCTCATTGGATTTCTATTCTACTTCTTGACACCCTCCAGAGTCTGAATGTCATGGGGTGACTCCGTTTTCCTGAAGAATCGGGATTTGTCCTGTGCTTTTGTGTTAGGAAATCACCAAGGTTTTTCCTGAATTTGCTAAAATCAGACCAGACCAATCATAGCTCACGGACTGATTGATTGATATTTTCCTATTCAATCTCCGTTATGATGTCTGTCTCAAGATTATATCTTTTGAGTGGAGTTAAACCGCCATCTACAGGAAGTATACTATAGACAAATTAGACATTATTTGATTAGGATATTGCAGAAAAGCAAATCAGCATTCTAAAACAAAAGGAAAAAGCTGAAATGGTCCCCTGCCATTAGGATTATGGCTGGCTTTTAACAATTATTGTTAGTGTAATTCCTGAGTACATGCATTTGTTTTGCATGAATCATACCCGGAAAACTCTGTGAAGTAGAAATCTAAAAAAATTGCATTGAAACTGTAAGACAATCCCAGGGTAGGAGGAAGTTCTGCAAGTGGATGGAGTCAATGAATAAAGAAAGAAAAGCTGACAAGAGAGTGATAAAGTCTACAGAGCTACAGAAAAAAAGTCGAAGAGTCAGAAACCAGAGTGGTGGGTGACAAATTGAAAAGAATGGTATCACAGAGAGGGGCTCAAAGGGGGTGTGTGTGTGGGTCAGTTGAGTTGATGACTTCTGAATTCAGCAACATCAAGTAGCAAGTACAACAATAATAACAATTAATAACAATGTGGAAGGTAGATGGTCCGCGAAAGATGGTATAGTTACGAGGATGATGAAGATACGTTGGATTGATGTCTACCCTTGACAACTTCTCACAAATGACGAGCATCTTTAATGATTTGCTGTATCCATCATCATCATCATCATCATAATATATTGAATTCCACTTGCATGAAAGTGTTGTATCTGCCATGCCTTTTTCACTTTGCATGACCATAGAAACAAGTAAACAGGAGAAAGTGAAAAGGGCAAAAGCAACAGCACACGTGCGAACAATAGCTAATTGGATTGTTGGATTCTACTGTAGATTGGAGGAGTACAAGATGTTCGTTGAAATGCCAAAGTAAACCTCAAGAAAAGGGCAAATGGCTGCTGGGCTCGAGGAGGAACACCGATGATTGGGATCTACTCAACAATCATTAATTAATCCCCACGAACCTTAATGTCTACTTCCCGTAATTAAAGATTGTATCTTTACCTAAAGAGAAGAGCAAAAAGAAGTGCAATTGGATTGGACCATCAAGTTATAGACTCTTTCAACATTATCTACGTGATGTTCAAGTCAATTCTCAGACATTTTCTTCCTCCTCTCCTTTCAATATTGCAGCTTGGACCGTTGAACTCCAAGACAATTAGCTTTTGAAAAATGAAAAAGTAAATAGTGTGAAGTGGGAAATTGAACAAGTCTTGAAATCTTGGCAAATTTGGGCTTACCCATGTACTCGTAAACAAATCTAGTCCGAAAGTAAGCCCATATTTCATAACCAGCAAGCCCATATTTCATAAGAAGGATGAACAGTATTCCATAGGACGGAAGCAACTGCTGGAACGAATAGTCTTTATCATTTTTTTTTATAGAAGGTAAAGGTGAGGGGTAAGGTTAGATGTTGTTGTTGTCGTAGAAAGTAAAGGTTATGGAAGACACTCCATACAGATTGGAACAGGAAATTGTAGGTTTTCATTATGTAAAGCTGCCTCAGGTTAAAATGAACAACCAAAAAGGATTATTGGGAAAGTAATGCTAATGCAAGTAACGTATAAGATTATATGGAACTGTCAATTTGTTCTCGTATTGAACTGCTGTTGCATGTCGCGCATATACTTGTCCCCTTAGATACTTTCAATCTAGTTACCAAAAGAAAATGGAAGATACATTCGAATCCATGTTTCTGACTGGACTATTACACATGAAAATTCCATCTTTTGTTGTTTGACTCGAACCAGTCAAAGGTCAGTATTCAAATGTTCCATTCTGCAGGCTCTGAATTGTATATATATTTTCAACGGAGACTCAGAAATCAGAATCACCATCCATGATCCATTTGATTCCACTTTGAAGCTCTTAATTTTCGATTTAGTCAAAACTTTTCAGCGAACTCAACAACCTACCAACCTCTTTCTCCAGAAACCAAACATATGATACATGTAGCCCAAATTTGACTTGCAGGTACTCGATTCGTTTGTGCTACTTGCAGGCTAAGGTAAGTAAGAGGGCAATTTAGCTGTGCCATGGCATGTTGATCAGAAGTTCATAATCTAAAGATCTTGACATCAATAAAAATTGGACGTAAAACCATAGATTATCGAACTCTTTGGACCAACTTACACATCACTCCACCTTCCCTGATACATGTTAGCCTTCATTCAATAGTAGAATTTCGAGTCCCATTAGAATTAGACAGAGAAAGAGCGCAAAAAGTCTGAAATTTTCGGTATCTTGACTCTGGCAACCCCTCAGGCAATACTCAATCGATCCATTTGGACTTGGGAATTTACAGGAGACAAACTTAAAAGCAAACCAAACCTAAAGAAACACGGACTAACAACGAACGACTCCGCGAAGCGGCGTTTTCAGGTAGGAACATGGCACCTGTTGCGTTACGTTAAATGACAGGATCTTGTGGACACGCAGTTTTGTCCGACCACGTGTAGTCTCATAAATGTGTCCATAAATTGGAAACCTGGGGGCGAGGGCGATCTGTGGTCCCCACTTCAGTGAAAACTGGACCTCCTCAACGACCTCATGCCTACGTGTCACGGACAATCTATCTTTCTTGAGATTTCCAAATAAAGCACCCTGAATTTCCCTCAAGAGCTTTCTCCTTTGAATCTGTTGGAGATCGTGAACGTGGTGAGCTTCAACACAAAATCTATTCTTTTGTTTCTTTTACGTTTCCATTATCTGTTTCAGCTTTGGTTTATGTCATGTAAGTGATATAATTTAAAGACTTTTATGCCTTTTAAATGCTGGGATTTTAATGATATTAGTTTGGCACATTCGATTAATTAAGAAAGAATATGCCTTTATTGCACCTACTGCTCTTCTTTCTCCTGGTTGTATAGCTATCCTACCTTGGTTGCATTTATAAACGTGTGCTTGTGGGTTGGGGTGAGTTATTGAGCTGGTTTTGATCTCTGATCGATGCCATCTCCTCTGTTTCTTAATTTGAGCTGTTGGGTGTTGAACGCATGATAAGCTTTTTTGGTCTCATTAATGTCTCTGCTGATTCTTTCGTGTTATAAAGATTGATGCTTGGAGTTGTTGTCATTTCAATTATCAATTTTTGATTCAAATTTTTGGGTTCTGATAGAGAAGTTGAAGACGCAAAGGCTCCTAACCGAGTGGGATTCACAGGTTTGAGGTTCTTGAATTGGAGAACCTCACAATCTTGTGGGGTTCATCTCCTCAGGGTCTTGTGTTATGATGGAATTTTGATATTTATTTCCACTCGAGCATAGAAGTATAAGGGTCACAAGATGTATGCTGTGGGGAGGTTAGGCAGCTATATTTCTGGGGGCTTGTATACTGTCTCCGGCCCTTTTCATGTTTTTGGTGGGGCTGTAGATATCATTGTGGTTGAGCAGCCAGATGGAAGCTTCAAATCCTCTCCTTGGTATGTCCGGTTTGGAAAGTTTCAGGGAGTTTTGAAGGCGAAAGAAAAGATTGTAAACATTAGTGTTAATGGAGTCGAGGCGAATGTCCACATGCATCTTGATCAAAGAGGACAAGCCTTCTTCCTCAAAGAGGTAGAACGGGAAGAAGACTCTGTGTTGTCTTCTTCATCTTCTAGCGATGAGATGGATGCACAATTTGAGGGAAACAGGATTGTGAAGTCAAAAAGTTGTGATTTTGATGCTACCATGTCAAAAACAGCTGACAAGATTGATGAAAGTAGTGCGACAATTGTGGCTAGAACAAGCACCCACAAGTCAAGGATAGTAGGGCTTGTTTTTGGACAGAGGTCTTTGAGGGAAGGTAATTATCAAGGGGTAAAAAGTGGTTCTCCTGTGGCACGAATAAATTCGTTGGAGCGTGCTGAGATTGCAGCCGACCTTCTCGAGGTGCAGTGGTCTACAAATCTTGCTACTTCTAAGCCCAGGAAAGATGAAACACTGCTTTTTTCTGGTTCTGAAAACTTGCATGGGAAGGGGGATGAAAATACACATCCTGATGATGTACAAATCAGTCAGGTGGGACCATCTGTACAGGATACCCTTGAAACCAGTATGAACCACTGCATGTTGGTTGATCAAACTGTTTCCTGCAATGTAACAAGTAACAAATCACGGTCCAGCTTTGAGAGTCTGGAATGCTCTGGTCAAATGGGTAGTGAACAATCTTGCAGTTCTAGTTCCGTAGAACACATTGTTGAAACTAACACACAGTCTCCAAGCGTTTTGGAAGAAAAGTATGAAACATCTGACATGTCAAGAAATATTGATGATCCTACAACAGAGAATGCTGATGATGATGACAGTGCTGTGGGTTTCGTCACAAATGGGATTGCAACTGAAGCACAAATATCGTATGGTATTGAAGCAATCCTTACTCAAACGCCTGAAGAAGATCAACCTTCTGATGAAGGAAACATTGCTCTAACAAATTTTGCCAAGTCTGAGGGGGAAAGTAAATCTCACCAAATTCAAACCTTTATGCATTTTGAAACATCAGGTAGCTCAACAATAGATCCGGATGGTTTGAGCACACACATTCATCAAAATATGCATGTTGCATGTGAAGGGTCTACACAACCACCCTGTTGTCCTGAAATTTTGAGTGAAACAGCCAGGCAACTCTTACCTCAGGTAAACCTTTGATAATGCCTGTAAATTACTTATAAGCATATTAAGGTTCAAACAATGAGCATTTCCCAGGACTAGAACATCTTTTATTCCAATGTGAGAATTATTAGAATGCAATATGAATATTAACATTGGGTTTGGGGTTCTCTTTGGAAACTTCTATACACATGACATCATTGTCTCCTAAAAGATCAGGAAGGCCAAAAAAATGCTTTGATTAGTGAATTGCTAATAGCAGGACCATCTACTGACTAAGCGATTCTTTTTAAGTGGAAAGCTTGGTTTGTGTGTTTGTGATGCCTGCACTTTCTTTCTTTTTCTTGTTATTTTATTGTCTTTGATTAGAAATCAATCAACACCCTAGTTAGCTTAGTTACAGAAATGGTCACATAATTTTGACGTCCAGGCCCAGGCTTAGTCCATATCCCAAGTTTCAGTTAAAAATGTTGACTTGTTGCATAGCCAATCAACTAAGATTAGCTTGATTCTAGGTGGTTTTGAACCAAGCTCACTAGAAGGCCTTTCTTTGCTGAGTTGATTTCAATAACTGTAGCATTTTGACAGGTTCTCTTTTGTTTGAACCCCAGAGAACAAATTGATGCACTCTTTTACTTGATATCTGCTATTTACTTATTCATTTTGTTGACACTATGGTGTTGAATCTTTTCCACCAGCATATAACTAATCTCCAGGCTGAGACTATTGAATTGGAGATGAAATATGTTGAGGCTTGTGATGATTGTTCACAAAGAAGTCCATGCTCTTCTTCTGCAGATGGCAGTGACGTATCAAAACCTAAAGTGCCAGTGACAGCAAATCAAATTGTCACTGTTGATCTTGCTTCATGTGAAGATGTTGAGTCAAAAAACATACTTACTGTAGAAAGCTTTAGCATCTCATCTGATGATGTTCACAAGGAGATTATTGGTGATTCAGACACTGGTCTGGTGAAAGTTATGTGTACTCTATCAATCGAAAGTTCAGAGGATGAACAATTCCTTTTTAGTGATCTTGATGAACACAAAGCCACAGAGATCAATTGCCAATCAAATTTATCAGATGGTGTAGATAAAGACAATTCTTCTCCATTTTGTCTGGCAGGCCATGGAGAAGTGAATGTATCTAGTAGTATAAATAATGAGGCCTGTTTGTTGGTGGACCAGTTTGTTCAAGACAATCAATCAGATGATCCGGAATGCATTACAGGAAGTTCACATGCAGTATCAAATCCCCTTGGTATTCCTAAAGTTCGTGATGTTGCTGTTGCAGAAGTTGGCTGGGAAGCAAAATCATTACCCAATATGTGGCCTGGGAATGAAAGTCTGGATGCAGATGATTTCCGTTGTCCTTTAAGCCATTCGCTGGACTCTAATTCCAAACCATTGGAGTGGAGAGCTCAAGGCACAGATGAGGAAGGCAATACAAGTTCAGATTCAGAAAATGAAAACCAATCACCACTTGACTGTTCTAATAAAGATAACACTCTCGTTTTGGGAGGTCTTGAAAAGGGTGTCGTCAGTCCTGTTGGTAAAAGAACCTGAACACCATTATCATGCTCTTCTTTCTTTTTCTTTTACTTTATTTGAGACACTCAATAGGTTCTTCGGAACATTATAAGGTCATTTTTGTTTAGTTTGAATTTTTTCTCATGGTTTGTACCAAATATGTCTGCTGATGGAAACAATTTTTTTTTGCAGTAAGCTTGGCATTGAAGTGTAATAGGAATCTATTTTTCTAGGAACAATTGCATGTCGAATAAACGAAGCTGAACCAACAAATCATGATTCATGTTGACCACGTTGATAAATATTCTGCAGGGAATTCATCAAAAGCAATTGTTGCTTCCACCAGAAGCTGGACTCTTTGGCCTTTTTCTCTCCAAAGATCAAGATCCAGAAAGTTAAACCAACCAGATGTTAATGATACTGAAAGTTCTCCTGCTGAGAAGGAATCAAACACCAACATTCCTGCAGAGAAAGATACCAATCTGCAGAATCCCGAGGTCACAAAAAGGATGGTGAAAGCAAAAACTCCAACATCTGAACAGCTCGCATCCTTGAATCTAAAAGAGGGGAGGAATTCAGTTACCTTCACATTCTCAACTTCCATGTTGGGAAAGCAGGAGGTTTTCTTTATGGCATTAAGCCTTAACACCGTTCCTTTTCTTTTAAAATCGATTCTGTTTCCTTTACTCATTTCTTTTGTACTTCACATTTGGTGAATATTTGAACATATGTTGCTTAACAGGTTGATGCTAGAATTTATGTATGGAAATGGAACACTCGCATAGTTATCTCGGACGTTGATGGAACAATTACAAAGTAAGAGCCAGTATATATTTCTCTAACCAATATCCTATCTTTTTTTCATCCTAATTATAGATCGCTTGCATTAATTCAATGCACCAAAAAATAATTACTTCTTGCATCTTTAATGTTTGACGTTATTTCTGCACACCAATGCTCCAACCTGAATAAACTTAGGTATACTGCAGCAAAAATGTTGTGAAATTTTTTCATGAATTAATAAGTTTATCACATATGCTCTTACCAAAACTCAGATTGAATTCCAGCTCCTTTAGTTTACAAGACATATGCTCTAATTTTTGTTCTCAATGTTGTACCACATCGTGGATTGTCTGAGTTGAAAATGCTGATAAAACAAAGTGGAAACCCAATACATTGGCAGAGCAAGAGTTTAGTATTTAAAATGGACTGTATCATGTATCTCGCATGATCTTATAGGGCAACAAGTATAAGTCTCCAAATTTGGATTCAGAATGTGCTGGTTACTAGTAACAAGTTATGAAAATTCACATTTCCAACTGCATCCTCTCAATGCCACAATGATCTCTAAAGTTCATATCTATGGTAGTTTTTCAGGCTTCCTCGTTGCTATCTGATTTCTCCGTCAGCTTGAATTTTTACTTTCCTCCCTTTAGTTCCTTCTCTAATATGTATATATCCAACACATAAAATTCAATTTACCGGTTAATCCTTTTCTCTTATCATTGTAGAAATTGGAATTAGAATTCTCACTTCTTACTTCCTGTTTTCTGCTTGTTATTCTTGTTCATCGGGTATTGGAGTCAAGTTAGATAGTATAAAACTTTCTAGCTGATGACATGATAAGTTTTTTTATTTGTTATTACAGATCTGACGTTCTAGGTCAGTTCATGCCTTTGGTTGGTGTGGATTGGTCACAGACGGGTGTTGCACATTTATTTTCATCAATAAAGGTTTGAGAAATTCTGGCTTATGCATTGGAGTGTGCCTTGTGTTCATCATTTTTAATTGGTGAATGGTCCATGTTACCTAAACTTAGGATTTAGCTGTCATTTTAGAATATTTTGTTCTCCTAAATAGAGAGCTATATTGCAAAATGTATCTAACTCTTGGATGCACTTTAACTCATGGAGTAGTTAGGACATCATTATATCTCAACAGATCAAAATGGTTTTCTGTTATGCAGGAAAATGGGTATCAATTGCTTTTCTTAAGTGCACGTGCCATTTCTCAAGCGTATCATACAAGACAGTTCCTTGTCAACCTTAAGCAGGTAAATTCGACTCAAGTTTCCAATATAAAGTTGGAAATTCGGATACAAATACCATGAATTATTTTCTTAATCAATGCAATGATTATTAATTTACAGGATGGGAAGACTTTACCAGATGGTCCAATTGTTATCTCGCCTGATGGACTTTTCCCTTCTTTGTTTCGTGAAGGTAACACACACACACATGTATCAAGAAAATATCTAAAATTAATCTTGACAAAAATAATGTCAGAGAATGTGTGAAAATACAGACTTTCTACAAAGGATTTATTTTCTCAATGATTTGTTTACTTAAATCAAATTCACTTCTTCAACAGTGATCAGAAGAGCTCCTCATGAATTCAAGATTGCATGCTTAGAGGTGAGTTTCATGTGTTGATGCTTGTATTGGCCTATTCATACTTATGCTCTCTAACTTAATGCATATACTGTTTTGTAATCATTGTCAAGCCCAAGATTTATGATTTGACCACATTAGATTCCTTGTAAGTTTGTTATTAAAAGAATCACTGACTATGACGAGTCCACTGTGTGCTTTGGAAATTTCTTTTCTTCTATAGTCAGCAGTTCAAATTGAGGTGTGCATAGACTCTCAGTAGTATGCTAATAAAGCAAAGCACGTTAAATGATGAATACTATCCAAATCTGGAGAAATTTGTAATCTCCTTTTCTGTTAGGTGGTTTAGGTTGTAATGCTTCTCATTTCTTATATCTGCAGGATATCAAAGCGCTGTTCCCTTCAGATCACAACCCTTTTTATGCTGGTTTTGGCAATAGAGACACTGATGAAATTAGCTACCTCAAGGTTGGGATCCCAAGGGGAAAAATCTTCATCATTAATCCAAAGGTTCTCCTAAGACCTTCATGCATGAAATACTGTTCAATTAGTTTGTGATTTCCGATAATGCTCAAGTGTCCTTGTGGTTTTTGTTTGCAGGGTGAGGTAGCAGTTCACCGTCGTGTTGACAAAAAATCTTATACTTCCCTTCATGCTCTTGTGCATGACATGTTTCCACCTGCAACTTCATCTGAGCAGGTTTTGATCTTCTCTCTCACTTTAAGTTCCATTTATTAAATTTTGCATGCCCAAATCCATGACATGATCCATTTCATTTTGTATTAGTGGGCTTGCTTTTCCTTGTTCTTCATGTGATTTCTTTTTCACTTGAGCAAAGTTTCACGGATGCAGGGTAGGTTTTGCCAACTTGGGCTTCCACTAGATAACTGATATTCTTTCTCCCACCATCTTTCCCTTTGATTTGTTTAGTTGCGCAACATTTCACATATGAGCTCTAACCAAAAGCATTGTTACACTTCCTAACCTTTTCCTAACAAGTTATGCTCAATTCCCTGATTTGATTAATCCTTGCATGGTCCCTGATCTTTTGGTTTTTCCTTTATTCCAATGGCAGCAGGAGGATTTTAATTCGTGGAATTTCTGGAAATTGCCACCACCTAACATTTGAAAGTGTCCATTGTCCAGTGACACCACTACTAAACCCTCTGTATCTGTGGAGAAGGGTGTCTGGTTCTTCATGTCCTGGAAAAGCACAGGTAATTAGATTTGTCTAATGAGCCCTGAAAATTTTGAATCCTGAGTGTATTTAATTCTATCGTTACAGAACTGGCTTTTTAAATGCTCCAGGCAACTGAATAGCACAAAAGCTGTGAAATTTTCTTTTAAAATTTACAATTTAGAAGCTGTCAGGTTACGTCCTAGAGCTTGGACTTGGACTGAATTACATTGGGGTGATGCAAAATCTTTGTACTATATACCTAACAAAGTTGCTTGAAAAGTAAATTCTAGCTAGTTGAACTTCTCCAACTATATCAGGTGCTATTTCTTTTGTTTAGGCGATAATTACTTGTTCTTGACGATCCCATTATACTGCAGGTTGCTCGTGCCCATGGACACCACAGCTGTTAGCACCAACGCTGCTTCTTCAGTGCTCGAATGGTTGAAATTTTTGGTGGCTTAGGAAACGCCTGTAGAAGGTCTACACAAAGTTTAATTCATTATACACCTCCACGCCCTGCTTCGACTGATCAAATGTAATGATATAACTGTGCTTCCACGGTTGTTGAGCATCGCTGGAAATAGGAATCATTACGAAAAAACGTTAAATGTAATTATAACCCACCCCATTTATTGATGCAGCAAAAGTTTCTCATTCCTGGTTGCATCATTCTTGTAGAAAAATACACAGCGACTATTCAAGTGATTTGCTATTTGTCTGCCTCTCTCTTTAGTAGCCATAACTAGACAATTGAGTATCCAAGCTATATATACTGTCAGGCAATCAAAGCTTATTCAGATAAGAAGGCAAAAGAAGTGATCATGGTTGTGAAGAAAATTCAACCTACAAGATCATTAGGTAGAGATTTAGAGATTTAAGTTTGTCTGCAGAACCACTCCTGGTATATAATTATTAACCCGAGTAGCAATATCATTTTTTGATATCGTGAAACTTGTAACTACTAAATTTGGGATGTCTATTAGTCAAACAAATAGATTATATTCATATTCTAGTCATTGAGTAAAAGGGTTTCATCTTTTAGATTTATCATAAAGAGAAGTTCATAAAGCTTAAATTTTTTTCATGTAAAATTTTAATATAAAAGTTTTATATCTTTTAGATTTTTCATAAGCTTATAAAGGTTGAATTTTTTTTAAGTGTAAAATTTTAACATAAAAAGGTTGCATATTTTAGATTTTGCATAATTAGAAATTTATAATTACATCTTTTAGATTTTTTTATAAGTAGAAGTTCATAAAGATTAAATCTTTTTTACATGTAAAATTTTAACATTAAAATGTTACATCTTTTAGATTAAGTAGAACTTCATAAAAGTTGGATCTTTTTAGGCGTAAACTTATAAATATGAAATTTCAAAGTTAGATCTTTTTAGGTGTAAAATTATAACTAAGAAATTTCTTTGCATCTTTTCTATGTTATTATAGACAGTGTAAGTAGTAAAAATATGCATGGAACTACGTCTAATGGAATATATAGAATGTCAGAATGTCACCTCACACCTCTATATATAGTTTGGTTGAAGAAAAACCATCATCTTGACATATCCGAAGCTGTTAGAATGTCGAGCAATCATAAGCTTAATCAGATAGGAGGCAAAAGCAGTAATCATGGTTGTGATTAGAAACTTCAACACACCAAGATCATAGGTAGAGTTTTACATATATAAGATTAAGCACTTCACAACCATAGCTTGTACATAACTTATCAACCCAAGTAGTAATCCTTTCTTCTTTAAAACCCATAATATTAGTAGTGGATAACGAGGCTGATCCCATTTTTTATTTTGAAGTAGAAAGAAAGCTGGAGATATCGAAACTCCTGCTCACGGTTTACTTTCTACGATCCTGATATTCAAGTGCTTCTCTGCGAAGGTTACAAGTTTGGCGAGCTCAGTATTGTCGATTTTGCCATCATGGTTCTTGTCTGCATGCTGCACCCCACGCTTGCCCTTCCAGCCTGCAAACCAACCGCCGGCGGCACGGATGGCCTCGGCGAGCTCTTTTTGGTTAATCTTTCCGTCTTTGTCAACGTCGTATGTTTGCAACAACCAGTCCTTGAACTGCTTTTCCGTCATTTCTTGTTTTATCGGAACAGCACCCTTCACCGGCATTTTGAGTGTAGTAAGTTTAGCTAAGATGCACTTAAGTAGGTATATGTCGCACAGAACTCAGGCTCAGGCTTCTGAATTATATACTACTCTGATCTACCCTAGTTGCTTTACGTGATTTGTTTGAAGAAGAATCTTGTTGTAAAGTGATATAGACGTGGAGGCTAAAAAAGAAGAAAAAGAATCTTACTAGCTAGTTTTGTTATTTTCTTTTTCATGGATAACGTTACAGTAAATTACTTTTATTATATTCGAAACAGATAGATACTTATCAACTTTCTTATATGAAAGCTGATTTCTGATGCTTAATGATTAATATTAGGTTGTGTTTAAGATATTTATTTTAGTTTTTATTTTATTTTAGGTTCAAGTTGAAGAAACAAGAATTAAAATAAGTTAAAAACATCTTTAGAGTTGTCTTATTAATCTTCAATATTTTTTACCTTTGTAGAACAAGAAAGAGAGGAATTATAGTGAAGACGAGAAAAAAAATGAAAGAAATGAAATTATTGCAAACTTACATATATGTGTATAAAACTGTGTAACTCACTTAACCATATAAGAGCCTAAAGTTGCAAATTTAGCCTCTCTTACAACCTTTATGACTGTGTAAGGTCATGTAGCTCATCAAGACTGTATAAGTTCAAGAATTTGGAAAAAAAAAAAAAAAGATACCCACGGTCACCGACATACCAGTATAGCTGACCATGTGTTGTAACGGAATCCTAATTATAAAAGGATATTTAAGAGGCTAAAAGAGTTATTAAGAGCAGAGAGACAGGAAAGGAGTATAAGGCTGCCTAGATTAACTTGTTTTTTTTTTTTATGTAATATCATGTCATGCTAAATTTAAAGAGTTTATTATAGATTATTTAATAGCTAGATTTAATTAAAAAGAGTGTTTTAATTAGATACAACTTAAAAAATTGAGTTAACATAATTTATTGTTAACTTATAATTAATAATTTTAAAAAGAGGTACGACAATTAATTGCACTTATTTGTGTGAAAATTGAAATTAAACTGCAAACTAAATTTAAAACTCATTTAATAATTTTTTGACTTTATATTTTTATTTAATTCAATCTTTACTTTATTTTATTAATCTAATCCAAGAATAAAACAAATCACCTTATTTTTATTCCGAAAATGTTGGATTTGCAGTATTGTCTTTAGTTGACAGCTAATTATTTCTTGCTTTTTGTTCCTTTTTCTTATCCTGACTTGTCACTTCCAAAATAATTAATGTGTCTCGCAAGAGATAGGGAGCAAGAAAAATCCCATTTACAAATTCTTTATGTTGAGTTAAATAGCTTGCTTTTAGTTTCAGTAAAATTGTTATGGATTATAAATGGTTATACATTGTCAATTTAATTAAATAAAATTTCTTTATTAAAATATTAAAAAAAATGGTAAAACTCACAATATAAATAATTAACCACAAATATTTTCCAATTATATATCACTTAGATTCACCTATGTATAATCCTAGAGAGCAAGGAATCTAATCCTAGATATAAGTTGGTGCCGAATGTCCCCAGCTCGTCAGAGAATTTTTTGACAGGATAGAAGTTGTTCTAGTTTAGTCCAAGAATATAATTTACTGTTAGACTGAATCAATTATTAAGGAAGCCAAAATTTTGGACCGTTTGTTAAATAATCGACATTGACAGTGAAATTCCTTTACTTTTTGTTTAGAGATAAATCATATTTTTTATAAAAAATTATAATAAATAAAAGATTTGTATAAACAATTAATTTTTTATATAAATAATTTAACATTAAAATTAAAATGACTACTTTTAACTTTGAGAGAGTACAAGTATTATTCTAAAAATTAAGTAATTAAATTGCTTGAAAAAAGAAAACTCAAATTCTCTTGTCTGATTATTCCTATTAAAAAGGGTTGGAATTAATGTTGATATAACAGAAGATGATCTACATTGATTCTTCTTTGAACAACAAACAAGAATAATGTCCCTATAACTTAAAACAACGTGAAACACAATTAAAGGATGGAAACCACATGATTAAAATGTAAGGCTTGAAGGTACAATGCTATTTAAGACCACAATTTTCTCTTAAAATTTTAATGTTTTCACCAAGGTTTAAATTACACTTACAAAATTTTTCTCTTTTTTGTCATAGAATTAAATTAAAAGTTTACTATAAGCAATTCGTTATTCATGGTTCTATTACTAATGTCATTTATCATATTTGTTAATATTCCTGACTATTAAGAATTTGTTAATAGATGCGTTTGAATTTTTTGTTAGAGTGGAGTTACATGTTATCATTTTTTAAATATTATAATTATAATTGTTCACTCCGAAATATTTGGGTCAAACTTATCAACTGGTGCAAAACTTAAGGTCAAAAGTGACCCTTTTCTCCCTTTTCTCTTTTCTTTTTAATTTTTATGGATAACGTTATAGTAAATTATTTAACTATTTTATTACATATTCGAAACAGATAGATAGGTATCAACTTTCTTACATGAAAGCTGAGTATAGCTTCAAACCCATTATTCTCCATTATAGGTCAACATGACTGGCCATGATCAAGAGACTGGAATCTGATTAGAACTACCAGACACTGACATGACGCATACTAGGGTTTAACAATTTTGACAAGCAAGTTTTTCTCAACAAATTCCGCAAGCTTTTTGACTTCGGATTCAATATCGATAAGGCTATCGCCATTGGAGTCTGCAAATTTCATGGCACCCTGGGCTTTCGACCCGAAAACCACGCTCCGGTAATCCGGAATGCTTCAGTCACCTCCGTCAGGCTTATTTTACCGTCATTGTCGTCGTCAAATGCTAATAACCACTTCCTGAAATGCTCCATGCTCATCTGAGCTCTTCCATCCTCCACTTTTACCGGACGATTTTTCATTTTAGCCGTTTCAGCTTATGAGTGAATGTTACTGTTAATATACCACTCCACAAGTCCTTACAAGTGGCTTCTCAGATTTATACTGATTTGTCCTCAGAATCTACAAGCCAGCTAGCCTGATAACAAGAACAGGACTACACAACAATATTTTGCTAATTACGTTCTTCCAGAAAAAGAATCTCATAGAAAATTATTTACCAGCACTTTTAACTTGTTTACTATGAATTTATTCAACGATAAATTGTAAAATCTCATACAAGAAATGAATATAATATTCTATATTAAAAAAAGAGATAAAAATTTTAATAAATTTATATCAATAAAAAATATATGATTCTCTTAAAATATTAAATAAAACTTCTTGATACGTAAACTTTAATCCTAAAGAATAAGGAATCTAGTCGTAGATATAAGTTGGTGCCGAAATTCCCTCATCAAAGAATTATTTGATAGAACATGTGGTTGTCATAGTTTAGTCCAAGAATATAATTTACTTTTGGACCGTTTGTAAAATAATTGACATTGACAGTAAAATTCCGTTACTTTTTGAATAGAGATAAATCATATTTTTTAATAAAAAATTATATTAAATAAAAGATTTGTGTATAAACAATTAAAAATGTTACTATGTAAAAATTATGTAAATAATTTAACGTTAAGATTAATACGCGTCCTTTTAACTTTGAGGGAGTACAAGTGTTATTCTAATAACTATTAAGTCGGAGGTAATAAAATTCATTATTATTCTAATAACGAACCATGGTGTATTAGTTAAATTACTTGCTTGGAAAAAGAAAACTCAAATTCTCTTGTGTGATTATTCCGATTGAAAAGGTTTGGAATCTTGATATAACAGATATAACAGAAGAAGATCTATATACCGATCTTTCTTTGAAACAACAAACAAGAATAATGT
>JAOQMM010000002.1:1934613-1958109 GCA_027563515.1 Erythroxylum platyclados
TCATCTTGGGCCTGCTGCATGCTAAAACTCCATGAAAGATTATGCAGCAGAATGGTATTATGATAGCGATCTGACATGACACGAGAGGAAAAGTTTTGAGAAGTCACATTCATGAGAAGTTATAAGGATCCAGTTTGTTGAAAGGTAATGGAAGTTTTGAAATTAACATGGTGTTTAGTAAGTCTTGGGACAAAATCAATGAGAACATTAATCAGGCTTTAAAACCTTTTTGTTGAAGTTTTTCAGAACTGAAGCTTGACGAAGGAAATACAAGTTTTTCTAGTCGGATACCTGGGACGTCGGAATTTAAACGTCTCACTCGATGTTACTATGTTTTCTAAGCATGGTTTTGGACTTTCTTCAGGCATATACCATGGAATTGGAAGCAGAAGTTGCAAAGCTAAAAGAGGAGAATCAAGAACTGATGCGGAAACAGGTACACAGTCTACTGATATTTGTTTGTTAGCTCCAATCTAACACATGCTACATGAAACCATTATCTGCTATTAATCCGAACCATGTTTTTAATTATCGTTAATCAAGTTATTTTCTTTTGCAGGCGGAGATCATGGAAATGCAGAAAAATCAGGTTCCTTTTCTTATTTCTGACCATCTCTCGGCTCACATTTAAACAAATAGCTAGCAGAATTTGAATCTTTGTTTTTCTTTGGTTCATTTCAGGCCATGGAGATGATGAACATGAAAATGGAGCAAGGATCTAAGAGACAGTGCCTGAGAAGAACTCAGACCGGTCCATGGTGAAGTTGGGACTTCAATGGATGAATCATGTGTGCTGTACATATCCAAGAGGAACATGTTCTTCCATAGATTAAGAACATGGGGAATTTTGCAGCTTATGTGTTCCATCATCAACTACTAATTCCTCTGCATGATCACTTATGTTATAGAACCAGATGTCCTTGTAATTACTTCTACTAGTATGGCTACCACTTATAGTCATGAAGTTGCTCTTTGTACAAAATAATGTCAATTTTGTATGTAGTAAATTTCTATGTAAACTTTACCTCAACTGCTTAACCTACAGCCCCTTTTCTTTGTTTCACATGCTTATATTTCTATGGTCTATTGGTCTATTGAAAAGAGGAACTTATTTGGGTTTAGTCACGCTAAGAAGCAATGGCGACAAAGATGAGAGAAAATGACGTGGTTGAAGATGGTGAGACATAAAATTGTCCCATAAAACGATCATTTTGTTATAAATAAGAGTCTGAAGATAAGGTTTGAACTTTCAACCAAACCGAATTTGAGCCCTTTTGCCCCAAAAATGGGGTCTAGTGGCGAACGCAAAGAAATTTTAGGTCGAGCAGATCAGTTCATCATTTGAATAGGCCACATCTGTAGGTCCTGAAAAGAGCATTTCATAATCTAACTAGAAAAACGTTTTTGTGCACGTACGGGTAAAATGTGCACTTACGCATTCATCAGTCCAAGTCTCAAGTCTTAAGAAATGCTCATTTGCCCAGAACATCAGTATACTATAAGCATAGGCAACTACACTGAGACTTCTAATCATGGCTCCCCAAAATTGTTCAATTGATATCTTTTGAAATTGTTACCCCTGAAGTATATCCATGGGCTCACAAAGATTACTAATCTGCCAACTTATGAGAGGCCATTCAGACTAATCTTTCAAACCAAGGTGTTCTATTTACCATCCTCCGAATTGTCAATCCCCTTAATTGTCAGCAAGTAACTTTGATTCCTGCCTGACCGGTGCAGCGATAAGTAGTAATACAGTAACCTCGAGTTGAAATATTCTATTGCTAGTCAGTATGAGTAGCTGGATACACTTTATATATTCTTCCACGATATCATCTTCCTGCGATCCCTTCCTCTAAATGATCTGGTAAGAAAACCAGTACAAATGGGCTTACACAAACCAACATCAACAACAGAATTTTTCTTCTTTTCAGATGGTGATGGCTCATCCATTAAGCAGTCGAACAATAATGTGAGACAGCGCACTTGGTGTGATAAGATGTAGTTTTCTTGATCCAAAGGCACCATTTTTAATATATGAAGATTGACCTGTTCAGCATAAGTGAAAAGTATGAATTTACTGCATCCACTAAGGGAAATTGTCACATAAAAAGCAGTAACCAAAACAGAAGTTTAGAAAACACAAACAACATATCAGTGAAAATTCAACAACCACTCCTTATGCCAGTTTATAGACAATCAAGTGAAGAATCAGGAAGCACTGTGATGTTGTGACAACTGATTTCTCCATCAGCAATCGAGTTAAAAATTGCTGAGTCTCTAGATGTGTTTGAAAATTTGTAGAACTCCACAGGTCAGATAAATGCAACGCTGTCTAATAACTACAAAGGTATCTTGCTGTCGATAATTGCAAGAACATTCGACTGAACAAGCTATCCAATAGCTGCTATGAAGTTCAACACTTATTCCTAAAGTCACATTCACTTACTTCTGCTTCCATGGCACGGAGTTCATTATAACATGCAGAGCTGTCATTTTCGTCCTGGTCTTCTCCACTAGTGTATAGACTCAAGGAAAAAAGGGGAGGCCTAAGAGGATATTCCATGCTGATTCTAACCTGTCAGCAAGGAAAAATTAACATCAGGTGTTGAAAAACCAATCAATATCAGTATATACTTGAAAAGGTGGAACCAATGCTACCTTTGCTTCCAACTTAATGTTCCTCCCATCAGCATTTATTTTCCTTGTTAAAATAAGAGAATAGTCTTTAACCCCATAATCTACCCAATTCCTTTCGGTCATGCCATAGCGTTGAAATGAAACTCCATTTCCTAAATCGTGCTCAAGATGTGCAAGCTCATCCTGGTCACTATCAAAATCCACCAGGAGCTCAGTATCATCATCATATTTCTTGAAACTCTGTGATTTCACCATATTGATTGGTGAGATCATGCTCTTTGAAATTAAAGTTAGCTCCCTGGAATGTCCTAGGTTAGATAATTTTGATGGTGTAAGCTTGGCAGATGTTACTGAAACCAGTGATGGAAGCTCCCCATCTTCCCTAGTGCCCTCCGACTCTTCCTTTGAAACGTGTGATTTTTCATTTGTATCAACATCTGTAGCTTCTAGTGCTTGATCTGTGCTATTAAGAGCTCCAGATGAAGCCTGGCTAGGTGGAGGTCCTGCAGGTGACCAACTATGCAAATCACACAAAGGAGTATGTGAAGCCCACGGAACACTTTCACAACTCAAAGAAGGCCATTTAAGCTTCACAAGAGAATCAAGCTGTTCCCTGTAAGCCAGTCAAAGAATCCAACTTTTCAACATACATCATACCTCACCACAGCAATAAATAAGCTTTTTGGGAGCCTTAACAACAAACTCATCAACTCTATCAACGCAATGGACAATAAACAAACAGATAATATGTATCAATAATAGATTGAAGATGAATTTCAAAGTACTACCCACTTGTTATATAAAAGATGAAAATTGAAGGCCTAGCCAACTTCACAAAACAATTAATATGCAAATTTTGACCACATAAATGCTATCATTCATAGAGTTATCTTGTCTTCCTTAATGATCCAATACTCCTATTACATAAAGCAGTGACTCACGTAAGAGCCAGCTGAGCCCTTTTTCGAGAGCGGATCTTCTGTAGCACAGTCTGTATCCGATTCTGTTGGCGATATATTGACAAGCCAGCTAATACATCAGACTTAGCTCCTTCATTGGCTGCATTTTCATGGCTACTAAGCAATGGAGCAATCTCTGGTAAGAAATCAATCCCTGCCAAATGCTGAGCCCATTTATAGGGACGAGAAGTTCTCTTTTCATCAAATGAAAAGGCATTTCCAACAAGAATTTTGGCTGACTGCATCATACGGAGAAGATTTATCAAGAGAAAGCGAGAGAAAGTGGTGAAGTTACATGCAGGTGAAACATATATCCATACCTGGTGAGGAAGCTCAAGCCCAGTGTCATCAGGAAACAAGTTGCATAAGATGTTATTTTCAGGTCCTTCATGGGATCCTTCAACCCCAACACATACAATATTCAACTTATACAAGTACTCAAACTTCAGAGCGACAAGCTTTACAGACTTCGGATCAGAAACCTCATCATCATATATATGGATACCAATCTTTAATGGATGAACTTGGTACATTCCGACTTGATCAAGATTATCCTTGCTTGGTAGCTTTTTTGGCCTTTTCCTCCTTCTCTGGCCATCATCTTCCTCATCAAGTGCATCATCCTCCAACCTTGAATTCTCTACATCAGTTGATATGCCTGATCCATTCAATACACTCATTATAATTATGTAGCTGCTTTCAGATGATTGATCAATAAATTTGTAAATGATGTAACACGAGTCAAATTAATTAACTTCACCTACTCTCATGTTCTTGCCACAACTATAGGTTACAAACGAATATTTATAAGGTTAACTAGTGACCATAATGTAAGTTAACCAAGTGCTTACCAGTGTCACTATTTGCTTGCTGGCGGGCAAATGTTTGAGCATCTTTTATACTTCCAATTATCTCCAGTTCAATACTTTCCCCGAATGCTTCCTTTTGTGCCACGAACTGTGAATAAATCACATAAAGAGGGGGAGGAAGTAATTCTGCTGAGCTTTGCTGTTTTAATTTCTTTGTATGCAATATCCCTAATTGATTCTGGACAGGTAAAGAAGCTTTCTTAAGTGACTTAAGGTGTGACGGCAGACTTGATAAGAACTTCTTCCGACTGGAAATGGTCTCTACCAGACCCTTCTTCCGTTGTTCCAGTTTTTCACGAAGCTTGCATAGTTCCTTGCGCTGGTAGAAATAAAATGTTAGCATTTTGGATCACACTCTTCTATTCCTTAACAACTGAAGAAAAAGAGAAAAATAAAAACTGTTCCTCTCTTTTGGCTACTAGTTCATTAAAATAGCACATTTCCCGTTAACATCACATGTTAGAAGATGATATAAGGGGACAAGATATTGTCTTTCTTCAAATCCCTAGAGTGAATAAAAAGAATTCCTACTAATAACAGCTGAAGCCAACACTAAGCCAATTAAACTTTGCATAAACTTGCAAAATCAATAACCTTTAGGATTTCAATCCATCCCCTATTGCCAGAGCTCTCCAAATACGTACAAACAAAAAACAAAGAGAGGTTTCGGTGACACCTGGTGCAGCTCGTAGTTGAGCCTCTTGAGCATCAAATTGTGAGAGCAATCGTCGGACAAAACTGGACCTTTAATGTGATCAGGAGCATCTCGAAGGAAGTCTTCTTCGGGCACAAGCTCGATATCAGGATACTTAGACTTGAAGTCCTTACAAGCCTTTATAGCTTTCACGTAGTGACCCTTCTCATACATCAAATTATGAAGTTGCAGCGTCGTCAAATCCACCGGCGCTTTCGCTCTCTCCGTCTCCGACTTCACTCTGTCCTCCTCCAGCAATATTGCCCTGTTCGCCTACACCACTCAACTCACAAACAAACCCTAATTAACTCCAGATGACAGATGAAAAAAATGAACCTCAAAAGAGAAAAGCTCGGTCAAAGAATATGAGCAAAGACCTGACGAAGAGAGACGAAGTTTAGAAATATTTGGGTGACGAGTTCTCGGAGTTGTGCTTTGGGCTTTCTGTCTTTTTTGAGGGAGAGAATTTGTGCGATGATGTCCTGCACTGAAGCTTTGGTCTCTCCAAGTACTTCATAAGGTGATTTTTTAGGTAACAGAGAGTCTTCTTCCATGGGCGCTCCCTCCACTATCTCGCCGTCCTCCATCCCAACCCCTGAAGTTTTACACCAAAAGTGTTCTCTTCCTGTTCAAGGATTAGATTGGATCGACCACAGTAGGCTGCTTCTAAAACTTCATCGTTTTGATACTCCTTTTTTAAGAAAATAAGGAAGAAAAGCTCGAACAGTTAAACGACAACGTGTGATGTAGTAGCGTGTACATAGTCAACCGAAGAAATCGGAATAAAAAATATGAATGAAAATAGAAAGTGAAAATCAGAACCAAATTACTAATTATATATATTTGGCATAATATTAAACTATTATATTGGTATTAAAATTATGATATAATTTTGATGCATTCTCATTCCAGACCTTAGTATTGTGAACTTGAACTACAGCAAGTGGTCTTGGGGAAAAAATGCCCAGAGCCCCCTTCATCTATGATCTAACCCATAAAATTAACGGTTAAATATAATTTTCAAATTTTTACATTTAAAATTTTTTTAAAATAAATTTTAATTAAAATATATCAATAAACTATACACAACATTTAATTTAAGTATAATAAATTATTAATTTCATATAATAATTAATTAATTAATTTAATTTTTGTTATTTAAGAAAAGCTTAATAATAAAATTTAAATTGACCATTTGTTTGAAGTTTGAACATCCACCAATGAAAAGTTTGATTGAAAGTCATCATTGCCCTCGAAGCCTGAATAACGACAGACATGATCAGGGAAGCAATCGAAGAGGCCCCACTGTCTTTTTCCTCAGTTAATTTCACGGTCAAACGAAGAAAGGCCCACAGCCACAGCATCAAAAGTAGCAACGCCCCACTGGGCCGTAACTCCATTACTAACAAAAAGAACATGATCATCATGATCATCATGTGCTTATCCCCACTAAACACCTTTTAATTTGAATTAAGCAGACTTATTGTCCCTTTCTTTGTTCCTTTTCACCTTTTTAACCGTTATGCTCCACCGAAAAGAAAAAAAAAAGTTTGTTAACACCCGCCATTTAAAGCCCAACCTCTTCGCTCTCTCTCACTCTCTGTCTCGGTGTATCTGAGTAGCACTGGTTAACTGGTAATGTGAAGAAGAAGATCGACAATGCCGGATCTAGCGTGTGAGGTTTCTGGCGATGCTAGCCCTGACTCGGTGATATTCAACAGCTTCAGTCTGTTCTCTTCCTCTTCCGCCAGCGTCGACCGTTGCTCTTTTGCCTCCGAGGCTCACGATTTCGGCTCCGAAGTGTCATTGGTAATTCTTTTGAATGTTCTTTCCTTATTATTCTTAAAAAGATAGTGAATGAACAAATGATTGCTTACGAAGCTTTCAATGCCCAGTCGTCCATTTTAATGGTTAACTATTGACTCAATTCCACCTGAACTTCGAAGCTTTGAGTAGATTCGTTCAGTAACTGAAATCCATTGACTAGTTTGGAGGATAGAGATTGGCGTCTATTGTAATTGTAAACATTAGGTGAAAAGCAAGTTTGATGTGTGTTTGGTTGCAGCATTTGGCAGGATATGTAGGTAGTAATGATAAGCATGGGGTTTGGAGTGGTCCAGGTCCAGATCCAAACAAACAAACTACTGCACAAGTTTTTAACCACCACAATAACAGCAAGAGTCATTCTCCGTCCCGGCACTCTAGAAAAGCCAAAAAGCTTCAAGGTATATCTATATGTTTTCTTATGATCTTTTGTTTTGTTTGCTTCAAGTTTACCAATAAAGTTAAAAACCAAAGGAGCAAGTTTTCAAATTCAGTTCACTTGCTAACTGTTTCTATTAAAAGGAAACAGTTCAAACAGAGGACAACATTATTGGTACAGAAGACAATGCCCAAATTGTAGATTCAGCGAGAAGCTCTTTCTCTCTCGCTGTGAAAGGTGCTTATCTAATCATACATGTTTAACTTATTTCCATGTTAAAGTCAAGTTCCACTTTTTTGTCAATCTTTGGTTTACTGTATGGCTCTTTTTTGATTATAGAGTGTCAGGACCGGAGATCCAGATCTGAGGCTTTTTGGAAGAAATCAGATAGGCGTAGACCTGCTTCTCTGGATCTCAACAATGTTTTTGCTGCATCTTCGCCGATATTGGGTACCATGAAGAAGAGCTTGGTTTCTTCAAGAAAATCGAGTACTTTTCCTAGCCCAGGCACACCAAGTTATCAACACGCTAGTGTCAGAATGCAGAAAGGTTGTAGCTCGGAGCGAGTGCCTTCTCACAACAATGGGAATAGACGACAAGTTGGGGCTGCGTTATTGCCTTTCAGTAATGACAGAACATTGCCATCGAAGTGGGAGGATGCTGAGAGGTGGATCTTGAGTCCAGTTTCTGGGGAAGGAGTGGTGAGAACGTCGTTGCCGGCTCCGCAGAGAAGGCCTAAGTCAAAAAGTGGGCCACTTGGACCTCCTGGAGTTGCTTATTACTCGCTGTATTCACCTGCTAGGCAAATGTTTAGCGGGGAAAATACGGGGAACTTCGTGACAAGTTCCCCATTTTCGGCTGGTATTATTGCTAAAGAAGGATTTGATATTCAGTCCAATGGCCATGGACCGGCTTTTCCAGTGAGATCTGAATCTTGCATGGCCCGTTCAGCTAGCTTGCATGGATGCTCAGAATTGAGAGCTGCGTGCTCATTGCCCTCAAAAGGTATAGTCCTTGATAACATATCTCACCTAATTCTATCTTAACTATTTGTATCTAATTGTATCTTCAGTTCTTATCTTTCACATGGATAATTTGTAACCTTTCTGTTATTATCTTAGTTTCATATTTTATCACATGCACTTTATACATATAAGAAGACTGTACCTGAGCAATTAATCATGAAAAACAACTTCGATTTCTCTACTATTCAAAACTTCTTCATGGTATCAGAGCCAAAAACACCAGCCTACACATTTTCATCTAGCGTGCATGGATGCTCAGAGTTGAGAGCTGATTGCTCATTGCCCTCACAAGGTATAGTCCTAGATCCTGTGTCAGCTTAGATTATTGCGTGTCGCGACTCTTTTTGATATTTCGGTTATTGGTAAAAGATTGGATTGTAACTTAGTCATAATTCTGTTGGAGTAGCATTTTAATTCAGAACACAGAGAGTTAAATCGATTGGCTTTCCTCTGAGATCATTGTGCATATGCGATGTTGATAACAAAACATAGCTGCTAAGATTACGGTGACTTGTATATATAAAGCTGTTTGGCTTCCTAAATGGATGGGCTACTTGAATATTTGAAAATACTATAACTGGGTGCGGGTCTGTTGCTAGAATTCTTTTTAGATTGTTTTCAGAGAATCATAAAATCTAATTGAATGAATCTCTGACAACAAGCTTTTTATATTATGAATATTGATCTGTTACCTTGTGCTTGAGTTAATATTTGTCCATCCATGGCTACTTGCATATTCGTATTCCAAATATAATCTTGGCTTCTTGCTGTTTAATCAAAATGTGTAGATGAAAAACTTGATGTTGTGAAGGATGCAGCCACCAATATCTCTCGTGAAGCCTCAAGAAGGGACATGGCGACCCAAATGAGTCCTGAGAGCAGCAACCTTTCATCCCCCAGACAGAGGGCATCATTCTCTGCCTCTACTACCTCTGCGCTACCCATCGCAGAAGTCCAGAGCTTCCATTCTTCTAAATCTGAAGTCAGGGATGTGCAAGTAGATGAAAGGGTTAATGTGACGAGGTGGTCTAAGAAAAACAGAGCCCGCAACACTAGGAAAAGCTTAGACAATGTTGATGACTGGAGGAAGAAAGCGGCTGATGCTCGATCCTCGGCTTGGGATGTTTCAGAGGCTGCCAAGAGAATTTCAAAGCAAGTTCTCTTTTTAATCATTCAATTTACTTCCATTTTGTCATATCATTTAATGGGATTGTAGGGCCATTTCAAACTTAGTATTGTGCAATGATGATCTATTTCTCTTGCGAAGTTGGAAAAAATTGAGCCAAAAATTTGGAATTCCCTTCGACATATCACGTGCTACCTGGAGCTGTGCATGAGGTTTTGATTGTGGGTCACTTTATTTTGATGGAGAACTAGTTCTTGCTGCACATGTACAGATCGTCATTTTAACATCATTTGTAACCTAAGTTCATTTTTTGCCAGTTTTACATTAGTAGTAACGTGCTTAATTAGAAAAGGATCATCCCATCGACTTGTATATGATAGCATAAGAACAAGCGTTCAACCATTGTCTTCTTGCACTAGTTAAGTGTAGGTGCTCGTTTACAAGTTTTCCTGACACCTTATTGCTTCTTTGGCAGGGTTAAACGAGAGGAAGCCAAAATCACCGCATGGGAGAACTTGCAGAAAGCAAAAGCAGAGGCAGCAATGAGGAAACTTGAGGTTCTTTTCTTCCTACACGTTTTCCCCAATTCCCCTCATTCTTAGTACATATTCAGTCACTTGTGAACCATCTTTTGTAATTACTTTTCCTTCTATGTACTCATTACTTTCCCTTACAAGTGACAAAAAGGGCATCTTAGAATTAGTCTTCAATATTAACAAAGTAGATTCAGTTGCTTGCCTGAAAATCCAAGCTTCCTTTTCAGATGAAGCTGGAAAAGAAGAGATCATCTTCTATGGATAAAATCATGAATAAACTGAGATCAGCTCAAAAAAGAGCACAGGAAATGAGAAGCTCCATACTAACCAACCAGGCTCAGCAAATTTCCAGGACGTCTCGCAAGGCCATATCATTCCCTGGAACCCGTCAGATGGGTTCTCTGAGTGGTTGCTTTACATGCTATGCTGTCTAGAGGTCCAAATATTACTGGCCATGTCTTCGAAGAGTTATTCTCCTTTCGAAGGTTGAACAAATGTGTAATACAAACAGATGTCGCGCTTTTGTAATATGGAATCATGTAGTGTTTGGAGACTAAAGGAAGGTTCAGAAGACCTCTGACCAGGTTAAACCGGAACGGGCAACTTGTAGCAGACAACGGAATGTACAGTGGGAGGCTACCATCCATTGACACCGGTAAGGTGTTAATCCTCCGATTAAGATCACACAAGACAACAAGATCCTGGTGACCAAATTCTCCCAGAAAAAGTTCTGAGCATAAGCACCGTTTTATGCATATATGTATATGAACAATTGAATTTTGATGATCATGTGTCATTTGGATTTTTGAATTCCAAGTACATATTATGTCATTTAGCAAAAGCTACAAATTGTCGTTTAATATTTTTAAAAAAGTATAAGTTAGTATTTACTGTTATTTATACTATCACCTTACATTTAAACGTTTTTAAAAATATTACTAATAATACTCTAAATTCTAGCTAAGTTAAGTTTTTTTATGACTTTTAATATATGAGTCATAAATTTATCTTATGTAATGTTATAATTAAGAAAAAATTTAAATTTATTAAATACTGATGTTTTTAAAAAATAATTTCTTTAAATATCGGTGAAAGGTGTGTTTTTACCTTAATATTAAAGTTGTAATTAATACTATATTAATAACATCAAGGTGTAATTAGTACTATATTAGTAATATCATATAATGAGTATTATTTTAATAACGTGAGAATTAGTTACTAGTGTGTAAAGTGTAAAATAATTTAACAATATTAATAAAGTCACAAGAATTCATGACTTGTAGTATGTCAAGTTAAAACTTTTTAAGTAAAATAAAACTTAAAAAATTAAGATGAAGTCAATTTATAAATTTTGATTTCATCAGATTTAAATTCAAGTCAATTTTTAAATATAATCACGACTAATCTGAATTTTGATTGAATTTAATTTAAAAAATCTTCATCCATACATGCATATATATATATATATATAGAGAGAGAGAGAGAGAGAGAGCCGAACCATATTTTAAAAACAAAAGGATTGGGGCTTTGATTGTTTTGTTGATAATCTGGGGGAAAAAAAGGACGAAGATGAAGAAAGAATATTGGCCAAAAATCAGATGAGACTCTGTAGACCACCTTTGGAGGTCACATACCCACAATCCAACTCTTACCAACCAAGATGTTTCAATGATTTGTTTTATAACATTTGTAGTTTCCTAATTCAATTTGTCCATATGTTGTAGTTTTATCTTTACTTTAACAAAAATATCCATAAAAAAGTTAGTACAATGTTTACAATAAGATATAATTTAAATCTTAATATTTTAAAACATTCAAATTAAACTTCAGCAATTTTATAATGTTTAAAATAAACTTCAAATTAATAGAAAATTTAATAAAATTAAATTTTTATCAGTTAAATATCACATTAATATTGACGTGACATTATTTTTATATTTTTAAATAAAAAAAGATTTCACATCCACATAATTAGTTTTTAAATTAACTAAAAAATGAATTTCACTGTTACTTTTATAGATTTATGACTGTGAATTCTGCTTTTTACATGATAGTAGTGTCTCTTTTTGGTTAAAAATAAAAAATAATATTATGTAATTATTAATGTAACATTTAATTAAAAAGAAAGTTAATTCCGTTAAATTTTCTATTTACTTTAATGATTTAAAACGTTATGATCTATTTCATATTTTGTCCTGTACTTGTTTAAAATGTAATTTTAGCTTTCAAAACTTTAACAAAAACAAGTTTGAATTAAGAATTCAAGCAATTCAAGATTATAATAGAATCCCAAAACCTTGTCCTCTTTGCCATTCAAGTAGGAAAATATGATTAGAAAATTTCATTTTCCATGCAATTCAAGTTTAATAATTAGAACAAAGAGTAGAAAATGGAATTTCTCTAGTTTGTATATATACAAGAAGAGACAATTATGAGAATCGAAAACCTAAATTTGCCATATATGATAATATCTTATTTGCAGTATTAAACCTGTTCATGAGGAAATGCAATGAACTTGGACCATTTGAAGGATCTATCTATGCCCTCCACTCGTACGACAAGGAGACACCTACGTCCTAGTCGTTCTGAATGCAGCTCTATAGCTCCGTATTTGGACGTTGGTGCCATGTTTCACATGGCTTTCTGCTACCTTCTTTGACCATCTTTAGAAAAACAAGTGTATTTTTGGTTTGGTTTTAATTTCCAGAAAAGGAATAGTATAATATTGTTTTTGCCTTTTCAACATGGAAAACATATTCTATAGATAAGACTCTAATTTCAACTATTTTTTATAAATTTAATATAGGAACAAATTCATCTAATTATAAAAACAAAAATTTTAAATATATTTTAATTGTTCTAACTATTATTTGAATTGAAGCATAATTTAATATTGAAGTATAAGTAAATTTGTTTAAATTTCTTAATTCTTTAAATTTTGAGATTTTTAATATTTATTTATATAAAAATATTAATTTTTAAATAATTTATTTGAAATATGTAATTTTTTAAATTAATTATCATCGAAAAAATGAGAAACATATTTTGTAATATCTCTAAATTTTTCTCAATATCGATACGGGAATGCATATGAATTACATACAATAATCTTTGAAGTACTATTATGAACACTAACTTGACTCCTTCTTATGTTTTCTGAAGAAGCAAATGAAGCTTGGGGGATTTGATGAATGATTAAGATAAGATAGCTTGGGTTGGTGCATTATGGAAATGATTGTTCAGAGTTGATAAATTTTGAACCTTAATATTTATATTAGAATATAATTTTGACTCTAATAATTTAAATTATTCAATTTAAACCGAATAATTTTTAAAATGTTCATAAAGATAATTATTTGTCAATTAAATACATAGTTGACAATGACGTGATATTATTTATTTATTTATAATCAAAAGTAGGTTTTATTACTATATAACAAAGTGGAGCCACTCTCAAATTAAAAAATCTATTTACATAAATTTATATTAATCTTCGATTAAATTAATTAGTACGTTAAAATACCTAATTAAATTTTTATTTATATTATTTTATATTGATCCTCAATTAAGTTAATTAAAATGTTAAAATTTGAGGAATAATAAATAATATTATAATAAAATTGACATATATTTAACTTTGTCAAAATTTTCTTTTGCTTGAAATATGCTATTAACGTTCTAAAACAAGTTCATATTAAACGCTTAAAAATGTTAAGAATGAAATTGTATTATGATATAAAAATTCAAAATGCATTTATTGTAAAAAGAATTCAAATTACATTTTTGACTGCTTTTTATTAAAAAATTATTAAACTTGAATATTTTTAGAAATATATGGATTTATCAAGAATTACAACTCAAACAAGGTGTTGTATTCATTTATATATATTAAGTATTATGTTATTACTAAAGTTGAAATTGGGTGAAGGCAAATTGTCTTTTTGAAATGCTTAATGGCCTTAGTCACAGTAATCAAACGGAAAGGAAGTAATATATGCAACGAGTAACGACGTGGAGTGACACGTAGGATAGAAAAGGTATAAATGAATAGGAAAAGTGGATTGAGTTTCACGTGCGAAGGAGGTGGAAGATAGCGACGTCATCATCTTTTTGCCACATCAGATTTCCCGTTAAAATGAAACCCCACGGCTCTGTCAGAGCTTCACGTGCATTTCTCATGCATCGACCCTTTCATTGTTTCCTGGAGATAAGTGGGATTCACACATGAAACCGATCACCTCTTCGTCGTCTCCGATTAGGTTTTCACACGTACATGTAAGTGGATGATTCTGAAAATTCAACCCAGTTGGCTTTTTCATTGTCTCCCTTTCAGAGACCTGTTCCTCTGAACAATGGTTCCCCAGGTGTCGCTAATTGACTCAGAACTGAAAGCTTGGAATTATCAACTTCTGTATCTATGTCTGATTGAACATCGACAAAGATCTCTGAAGCAACCAATAATTGCATCCTCTTGCAAAGTTACGTTTTGGGTTGTTGTTTCTTTGAGAAACAGTCGAAAGTTATAGAAGTATTATTAATGGCAACAAAGCATGGTCTACAGCGTCTAAAGATAGAAGGAAACTAATAATATCCATGCATAAAGCTGGATTCTTTGGTCTTCACAACCTCATAAGTTAACATTGATTCCGATCACTAAATTAAAAGAGCCTCGTTGACCTATCTCTGAACAAGCTAAGCATCTCCATAATGGCGAAACTGAATGTTCTGAGAAGGTGGCTGGTATGTTTTCCCCAAAGGAAGGTAATTACTGCCACTAGACATTGCCACAGGGAATCCAATCCCTGTAGGTCTGTTGTTAGCTTGAGCTCTCTCGAGTGACTGCACTTGTGTCTTCAAGAACTTGACGTAGTGGATGGCTTCATCTAACATCGACGCTGTATCCATCTTTGTCCCACCAGGAACCAGTCTTTGAAGAATCCTTATTCTCTCGCTAATCCTCTCTCGTCTATGACGAGCAGCGACGCTTTGAGGGTCTTTGGAAATCTTCACGTTTCTTCTCTTGGGTGGCTTAACCGATTCAGGGTCTATGTGTATTGGCTGCAAAGCGGCGACTCGAAATATCATCTCCCTCATTGCGGCCATTGAATTCTTCTTTTGTGACGATGAAGAATAAGCCTCTGCACCTGATAACTCTTCAAGGGTTCTCCATCTTTCACTGTTTGGACTCGACAAGAAAGCTGATGGTGGTTGTTGTTGACTTGGGCTGGCATTATTAGCAAATGATATATTAGAAGGAAGGTCCACATATGGAGGTGAGCTGCCGACACCAGGGTTATTGAGAAAATGTCTCACACCATTAGCACCAACAGTGTTGGAGCTATTACTTGCGCCAGGAAACTGAGATGAGGCTAAATGATCAACAACATCACCGTAGCCACCACCCGAGGCACAGAACTCCGGGAGCTTATCCATCATCATCATCATCATCATCTCCACCTGATCTTCTGGGGCAGACTTTGGATGGTTAATCTCCATAGCTTATTATAACGCTGTCCTTCTTTTAAGAAGGAGCCAAACAGAAAGAAAGGGAAAGAGAGTGCTTTTATCTGTTGTAAGAGAAAAAGAAATTATTAGGAGCTGAAACTGAATCTGAAAGAGAAAACAGAAGAAACACTGATAGAGTTAGCCAGAGGGATGGGGAAGATAAAAAAGAAGAGAGTGTAACTAAGAGTTCTATCAGAATTTGCAGTGAAAGAAAGAAGCGTTAGTGGGGAGAAGAAAATAGCAAGTTCATCGGGAACAGACTAGCACACCAGTGCCAAATGCTATATATAAATATTATATATAACATGTTTATAGAGCGTTAGCCTATGATCAACTCAAAATATTGTAAATTTGTGATCGTAAAATTACATATTTAAATCATATAAATCATTTTTTAGTAAAAATATATAAAAAAAGTGACGAATATTATGACCCTACTTAAAATTTCATAAATTAGAAAACTTTGTATATTTATTATGTTGACCTGATTTGAAAAAATTCCAAAAAAAGATAAAAATGGACATTAAAATTGTGGGTCACACCTTCAAAATCAACTAGATTCTCCAAATAAGTACACGAAGAATAATTGGACTGTAGATCATTAAAATTGAGTTAAAACCATACGAAAGGGTGTCTTTGTTGCCTGAAAAAGAAATTGGAAGCAAAATCATATGAGATTCTTTTTACATTTCGTGATTTAGATTTGGAATCGGCTCCACCACTCAAAAGGGTTCGTTCAGAATCAGACCCTCCAACTATTTCCAGGGAGTGCCATAAGTGCTTTTGATGGTGCATGAATTATTATATGTATCTATAATGCAATGCAACTGAGTGGGATTTTATTAGTGTTAAGAGCATAAGTCACCAAACCTTTCCCTTAACATTCACCGTTCTTTTGAAAAACCCTAAAGCCCCCACTCACATGACAGGTGTCAGAAATCTCACGAGACCCCTTTTAAATGGTCCAGTGACCAGAACAGAACAGAATCATAGCTGCATATATATATATATGTATATATTATATAACTCAACATGTTGCGTTATCATGATATGCTTTGCTTTCTTCCTACATACACCCTAATATTTAACACTCCTCATCATCTCCTGTCATTTCAATTGAAATGGGAACGCCTTTCGAGAAGGATCAGGTTCTGCTACAAAACCTGCTTCATGTGCTGGAAATGGAATTGCCCTAACCCAACTTTACTATGTTACAACTGCCCGGAGTCGTCAACTAAGTAGTGGTAAAAAAACTAAAAAGAAAATTCCTCCATCTTGGCTTTCTGGTATTCCACATTCTATCAGCCAAGTTCCTCCATTTTGTTAGTTCAATTCATTTATATCTCTCCTATGCTTGCATGTTTATGTTAAATTAACTTTATAATTATTAATAGAGATAAAATAAATCAAATTAGTTTACATTAATTCTTGTTTACAAGGATAAATTTAATTAAACCATTATTATTTTTTAAAATAGTTCATGGAATTAGTCAAATCTTAATCTCATTTGAGATTTAATAAACTTGAGTTTGATCTCACTTATTTTGTCCGATCCTGATTAATAAATTGGGTTTGAGAGACACTTCTAATTTTCATGGAAGAACATTTTTCATAACCAACAACTTTAGCTTAAACAACTTTAGCTTAAATAAATAAATGTGTAATGCATTGTTCTTGTTTTCAACATTATTGCTTGGTATGAACTTCTCTATTCTAATTATCTTGTTTTAATCATATTTTCACTTCAATACGATGTTGTTTTATATCAAGTTAGAACAAAATAATTGGAATAGAAGATTGAACCCTTATTGCTTACCCTTTCGTTTACTTTGTTTTCCGTTGACAAGTTGGAGACAGCAAAAATCACTGCTTCCTCGAATAATGGCAGTGCTCTTATTGCTTGTAGCTTTGAAGTCAGGAGGCTCATCAGAACAATGTTTCTTTCTTTTATACTCTATATGTATTATTACATTTTTTTTTCATGTAAAATCTTGACAATTAGATCCCAAAATTTAGGACCCCACTAAGCATATAATGATACGATGCAGATGTTGATAAGGAGACACTAGGGTCTACGAAGAGTGTTGTTTAACATTTAGGGCAATCCAGAATGACATTGTCGATTTTTGGCAATTAAGGTAGGACATTAATTTAAGGTCCTACATAAAATCTTTAGGTTTTATGCGATTCATGCACGGATAATAATATACCGCACGGAAGGTGATACGGGGTTATATTAATGTTTTTAAAATCGGACTAAAAGTTAAATCGGTAAGATAAGAGATTTAAAATTTAAAAAATTTAACCAGTATTAGAACTTCATAAAACAAACATGTTAAGGATTATATTAAATTGAATAATTTAAAAAATGGTTAAAAAAGATTTTTCTTACTAATTAAAAAATTTAAAGTTTAATTAAAAAAGAGACTTTAAATAAACATTAATTAGTTTATAAAAAGTAATCAATTAAAAAACTAATCGATTAATTAATAAGCTAATTGATTTTTAACAAAATTTATTAAACTAAATCAAATTGAAAAATTATAAATCGAACTAAAAAATTGATTGATTCAAAGTTTGACTATTAAATAGATCAAATTGGTTCAATTTTTAAAATATTAGTTTATACAATAATTTATTCATGTTAAGTATATTTCATGATAAGAAAATTCTATTTAACATGATTAGTGAAACAAGGTAAAATTTAAATTTCTTTTATTGCAAGGAGAAGTCCATTAACTCGAAGATGTATGACATCTTTTCTAATATTTTTATTAATAGGATTGAGGTTAATTTTACCATAAGCAATTGATTTATACAGATTCATATAGTTTATGTATCAACTTATTGTTTTATTGGATTAATTTTGTGGGCATGGACTTTGTGGAAGAAAATTGTTCAATCAATTCATCATGTAAGTGCAGTTGGCTTTGGAAATAAATAAAAAGAAAACTTCTATGAGAATAATTTTATTTTGTAAACTTATTTTTTTGAAATAGTGTTGTAACCTAATACAATTTTATTTTTGTTGTTTAAGATTCTCTTGGAAATATATAATTATATATGATTGAAAGAGATTTTTTTATCTATAAAAAAATTTGAAACTTAATTAAAAAAGATATTGTTAAATAAAAATTAATTGATTTATTTTAATTTATAAAATCTTATTAATTTACAAAAATTGAATAATTAATTAATAAACTCATCGATTTTTAACAAGAGCTATTAAAGTAAATCGAACAAAAAAGTTGAAAACTGAACTAAAAAATTAAACTGTTCAAAATTTTTACGATAAAACTTGTCAAACGATGTATCAAATAAACGGCTTCAAATCATCTGTACCGAATAACCCTGTGCCCCCCTGTGCCAATAATATCTCCTCCATTTAATTTTTCTCTCTCCATGTTAGTGGATGGTTGGATGGTGGTGAGAACACATGGGCAAAGAGTAAATGGTATAGGAGAATTGATCCCCAAATAAACATGGAAAATTAATTATGTGAAATTAAAATTAATAGTCTTATATCAAACAGAAAATTGTATATCAAACAGTTAATGAAAAACAGAAAAAAAAAAAACCCTATTCAATAAAAAGCAAATCCTCTCTCACCCTCCACCCTCTTTCATAATATTATATCAAACAAGACATGAATAAAGAGACATGTTATCTGCAAGAAGAGTTCGACTGGATAAAAAGAATCCATGGGAGAGAGATCTTGTTGTTGGGTTGGTTTGGTTTCTTCTTTCTTTTACTTTGCATTATCACACTTGTACCACCTTATCTTCTCTTCACCGTATCCCATTTTTTATTAAATAATACCCAATAGGACATAAATTATAATTATTCTTGTTTGTTCCACTTTCTCCACCTTTCTCTCACCGTGAATTGCAGGCGGGGCTCAGAGAAGAAAATTCTGACGTTAATAATAATAATATTCACTTGCATTGTAGAGAGGACAAAAAAGAAGTGGACCCAATTTCCTCATCTTTCACACTCTCCTTGATATTCAACAATTTGGGATCGTTTTCTCTTTGCCAGATTGGTAAAATCAGACAGTTTAAAGCACCTTGGGTGTCGGTTTTTGGACTTTTGGACACTAACTTCGGGTGACTTCAACATTTTCACCCAGACACGACAATCTATGAAGGAATGCGTGGGGATAGAGAGTTAGGTCGGATCAGACAGTAATTGCAGGATAATATCATTGATTTTGCTGGTGGGGTTTGCGTCATGAAGTGAACACTGACCTCACAACCCAGTTTTTGCCTTCCGTTGCTTATTAATAGGATAAAAACAATAATGGTAGTGAAGAATTTCAGTGCTCAGAAGGGATGAACACGTGAAGTTTCTCACAAGCAGCTCCCAGTTTTTAGTTAACACGTGGAATAATAGGTCGTCCAATCAATTATGGCATTTCTTTACTTGTGGGGCAATGAAGCTTAAATTATATGAGAATCATCTTCAAAATACAATACCGTGATCTATAATTTCCTCCTAATCTTTTTCAGAAAAATGCCAACGACTTGAAGCCATTTTCAGCAAAATTTCTCTAAGGATCAGAGATGGGACAAGTAGTTCGCTCCATACAAACAACTCTAGGCAATTCCCCCATCATAAGATATTCTGTGTACAGGTCACTAAGTCTTAAGGAATTGTGGTTCGATCATAGACTGAACTGTTAAAAAGGCTGCAAAATCTTTTGAAGGATATGATTCAGATGTTGAGCCAAAGGCTACTAGATTAGGGCACCAGAATAGCGGCCTTGCTTGCAAGAAATAGCAGCAACCTTCTTCCAGCATAGTAACGGCTTCTTGAAGCAATTATACAAAAGGAGCATAGATTTTAGGTTTGATTGGTACACCCCACGTTATCTCCATTCAATATCTCATCTACACAAAACTCATGCAAGTTATCAAACATTTTCTTCCACCTCTGAAGCATTTGCATGGAGCGTCCATTATCGACCTTTAGTCTCTCCACCTCCATTTCGGCTGCAGCAGAGGAGCCTTGTTGCTGGAAATAAGGAAAAATTAAATGTCAGAAAATGATGAGGTTTTGGGACTGGGGAAAATGAAAATGTTAAAAGTGAACTGATTGATACAAGAATAGACACTTAATGAAGCTAAAAGGCACCTAATATAAGCTGCATATATAACTGTATTAATGTTACCAGGAAAAACTAAAACTTATAAAAACATACAAGTTTCATAAATACACGAAACACCCAACATTGCTTCTATTACAGTAGGCCATGGCATATATTTAATCTCAGTGTCCTTATTCATGGAAGCAGAAGTAGGTATAATTTAATTGTGAACTTTTCTTATTGCCAAACCATTACTGTTCATAAGCTCCATAAAGAAATTGAGAACCTGAAGTTCTTTGATCTGCTTATCAATCAATTCAGAGCTGAGGTATGGAGCATCAGCGTGATTAAAGGAAGAAGCCTGGAGACTGATAACGGTGTTAGTGTCTACATTTTCTGCTGCTAACTTCACATACTTATCCAGTGGGGGTGGTAAAAGTGATCCACGCCTTCTCGAGGAAGTCTGAAAGCCTAATGACAAGCGAGAACTTGGATAAAGGGACCGTTTGACAACATAAATATTGTTCACAGGGCCTGAAATACATGTTAAATAAGGAATCAGAAGATGGATACTGATGTTTATTTCCTCTTTATGTGCATATATGAGCTTCTACATAAATAACATAGCATGGTACAATAGCTGGGATGAGAAAGGACAGGTTCTGAGTCTAAATGATTAAATATGATTGAGCAATGAGTCAGAGAATAAGACAACGATTCAGGGAATTTTAAATAGAACCTTTTGCATGTTTGAATATGCGAATGGTGTTATGGGTTTTGGGGTCCCAAACACGAACCGTGCCATCCTCTGATCCAGAGAGCAGTAAATTTCCAGTCGCACTATATGTTAAGCATGTGACAGCCTTACTGTTAAAAGAAAAGTCAGCTATCAGTAAAGGTAGAGAAACTTGCCAACAGCTAATGAAGGTTATTTATAATTGTGTGTTACATCTGAATCATGCAGGAACCTTTTCAATCGATCACATAAATAAAGTCATTCTACATTTCATTTCAGAGACTGTATACCACATAGTCCTATAAACATCAGAGTGCACCATAAGAACAATCAACCCCAAAATCTCGATTTCTAGGATATTCCGATATTTAATTGTAAAACCAGATTGTAGCACCAGAGAGCAAAATCACAACAGAAACCTTCTATTTGTCATTTGAAAGAAGTAAATATCAGAATCTAGCCCCTAAGAAACTCTCTCAGCTCTAGAACACCAGCTTTCAACAATGCAACTTCCCCAATTTCATATTCATGCTATCCTAGCTTTGTAGTTTAAAACCAGTCAAAGCAACCTGATGCATGAGCATCCTTGGTAGTTAAAAAATTTTTTAGCATAAACTATTTCATTGATATATCACTTATCTTTGTCTTGATTGCTCTATATAGAATGATTTGGTCATGTTCTTATATGTGTATCTTTAGTCTCCAGTAAACTCCCCTTCACTTGCAAAAGAAAATTATATTTAATTGCCCACGTTTTAAAGCCTTCAGGAGCACAATCTAATGCAATAGTTCTGATAACCCCATAGTTCAACCAATCAGCAAGCATCTAAGGAAGAAGAGGGTTTTATATGGTTCATTCAGCATTTATGATAGCATTAGATGGAAATTGTACAAACCTGTGACTTGGTAGCGAACCAACAATGTGTAACCAATGGCTATTGCTACAAGAACTATCAGCGTTAAGTGCAGCAATATATATTTTGCCATCTCTACTTCCAGCATAGAAGACATTTTCACCAGGGTCCAATGCAATTGTATCAATTACTGAGGGAAACATGATATTTCTAAGCAATACGCCCTTAGATAAGCTCCATACCTGTGGCATAAATCCGAATTAAAAAATAAAATAGAATGATTTATGATGCAAAATGATAATAAGAAGAACATTCTGAGTTATTTGAGAAAGTTCAATGCCCACATGATATCATGAGAGTAAATGACTTAATTGAAAACACTATGAAGGCAAATCATACCAAATTTACATAAGAAAGAAAACTGTGGTAAAGTGCAAAGGAAATCAGACCTTACACGTTCGATCCTCAGAGGCCGAAACTATTATTGCATTGCCTCCACCATAACCTGTGACTATATCAGTAACACGTAAAGTATGTTCTGAAAAGCTATGCTCATAAAGTTGGCTTGCCTGCTCCTTTTGAATATCGTCAAATATCCTGACGCCCATGAAAATGTTAATTAGCTAACGATGATCATCATCTCAGGCAAATTGCACGAAAGAGAAAAGAAAATGGGGGCATAGAGCAACGAAAGTACATGAAAAGAGACCAAACTCTGACAGCTCCATCCTCTGACCCAGAAACCAACAGCGAGTTATCTTCAGTGAAATTCAAGCACGTAACACTCCTATAATGGGCACGCCATTTCTTAAGCAGTCTACCAGTCGCAACCTAAACCCCATAAAGAAACACCCATTTTAATACAAAGAACAAAGTTACCGAACACATTCAAAACTAGTTCAACATTCTCAGAAAGAAAGAATAATTACCTCCCAAAAGTAAATATTGCCAGAGACACCACCTCCAACAATATAAGTCCCTTCACTGTTAGCTACGAGAGGCTTGATAGGCTCCTCCGGAAAGCTCTTAACTTCCACTTGAGGCTAAGAATACAGAAGGGCAAAAAAGTTTCAGCTTTTACATAGGAATTTCACTAAACAGTTTACATTATTAAAAAGGCTGACCTTAGACCAAGACCAGTAAAGAATTGAGCCTGACGTTGCATGGGGATCCCGCAGCTGAGAGTGGTCATTATATTCAGGTGGAGAAAATCTCTCTTTGAATTTACGCTGGCTCACTTCACTTTTGGCAATGTATTCCATT
>JAOQMM010000002.1:1981624-1994473 GCA_027563515.1 Erythroxylum platyclados
CATGTTGAACTATCTCCATTTTATTGATAACTACTATTGAAGCATATTTCTCCTATATTCTGTCTTATATAGTTGATCTTTTATTCTCGTTTTATTTGCTCACTCCGTAATTCCTTTTTAATTTACATATGTATTGGTTATTTTTTACCTTAGTCAGAATTTTCCTTTTAAATTTTCATTGGTTTACTTTAATTCATATCAAATTTTATAATTGCTCTATTCTTTATTAAAATATTATAATGAATTTTAACTTATCTGTTTAAATTGTCAGTTTTTCCTTTTCACTTTTATTAGTCCAATTTAAATATTCACCTATTATATCTTTTCCTCTTTTCCCTTATAAAATTTTATCTTGTATTATACATTTCTAATTTTTTCCTGCAAATTCTAACTATAACAATATTCACCTACACATTTTAACTATTCATCAACAATCTATATATACATACTCTTTAATTCTAAAAAATAACTGGGCATTATAAGTTTCTAAATTTTCATTGCACATTTGCACAGTAATCACCTACTAGTTGCCAAGCTAATGATGAAAGTCTTTAGTCCACTAGAACCCTGAAAGTTGACCGCTTATTTGCGACTGGGTCCGTCGTCACAGTCCAAGTGAAAGCTAAAATAAAACAGTCCAGACTGTTAACGTTAACAGGCCATTGTTTGTTGCTTGTTGGGTCAGTATCTGCAAAGCCTATTGTCCGGAAATGAAGTGAAGAACAAAGAATGGAAGTCCATTTATTTGACCTCAAAATTGGAGGCTTCCACTTATTTATTGTTAGGTCAAAAACGTAAGAAACTCTCTTTTAATTTAGGTAATTTTCTTTAAAAATTATATTTTATATTTTCTTTATATTTTCATTAAAAACAAGAATTGAATACAAGTAATATAAACATTTTATGTGAATTAATTAAATATTGTTAATATGATAATTTGATACAACTCCTAAATTCGAATTGAATTAATTAAATCTGATTCAAATTAAAAATTTAAAATTATTATAATAAATTATTATTTTATTTCATATTTAGTTAGTTAAGATTATATTTAGGAGTTAAGCTGAGCCTTTATATCATTAATATTTAATTAATCTATATGTGTTGATAATAACATATGCTCTTTACTATCATTTTTTTTTAATGAAAGTCTAAAAAAAATTTCAAAAAATTAAAAGTTATAAAAAATTTTAGAGGGTTCTTTTTTTAAATTATAGAGGATTCATGTGTATTTAATCAGTTATTATTATTACTTTTTCAATATTGCAAAAATTTAAAGCTGGTGGATTGCTTATAAATATTAGTTATATTTTCGTAAAGTACATAATGTATTAATTATATATTTTAAATAAATAATCAATAATTCAAAGTCAAACTAAATAACTGATTTTACTAGTTGAGCCAATTAATCAATAATAACTTCAACATTTTCACACTAATTAACACAGTAATAACGTATTGATAAATTTTAACAAAACGACCTTTCAAATACTTAATTTGAGACTTAAAATTTATGATTTTTAAAGTTAGAGCTTTTGTGGAAAGTTTCTTTAAAGTAATTAATATTTTTATATTAGTGAAATTAGCAATAATTATTATTCTGAGTGCATATTGAAATCAATATTTGAGTTTATATAATAAATTTTAAATTACGTGACTAAGTAACGATTTAATATGAAATATTAAATTTGTTCATTTATAAATTTTAACACATTCTTATTCTAATTAATCTTAAGTTGAATTATGATTTTTTGTTGATTAATCTTTTAATTTTTGAGGTTGATAAGCTACTAAAAAATCTAATTTCACAACTTCAACCGCTTCCTTACATGCTAAAATAACAATTTCAGCCAATTATTTAATTTGCTCTTAACTAATCCAGATCAACCTCTGCGTGCCAAGTGAAAATAATGGTAAGTTCTTTGGTGGGCGATTTTAGATACGAATACAACGCAATATATTGGGAGCACAGTCACAAGGGTCATGTATAGAGGCTGTCATGTAGGTCAAATTTTGTATACAAAAAGTAAATCATTACACAGGAGTGGAAACCAGAGCCCCATCAAAGATCAAACTCTCCATCTTGAAACACTCTCAGCCAGTCAGTCTACAATTCAATGAAATCCAAGATACCAGTGGCCTGTTCTTTGTTTCTAGCCTGCCATTTCACCAATCGAAAAGTAGGTCTTGTCAGTCAAGTGGACATGGACATAACCTTGTTCCTTTGAAATTCTGTTGCAAATGTAACTCGGCCATAGACTTGGATTCCTATATTTATGTACACTATTTTGTTTTCTTTACCACTTCTAGTTGTTGTGAACGTGAGGGATGGGCTTCGAAAAAATTATTGTATCCAAAGTAGGTGGACCAGAAACCGTGATGCACTTCAGTAATTGTGGTCCTCGAGATAACTGATGAAAAGGCCTAGACAAACTTTCATATTCTGCAGAAGAAAAAATATGACCCCTTTTTGTGGTAATATAATATAAAGAAAGAGTCGTCTTGTTGAAGCTGAAAAAAACAAAAACTCGATCCAAGAAAAAGGAAAACAACTTTTAATATTGCAAATCACTCTTAACTCACATGACGCATAGTACCAAGAACTGGCACTTAATAATTCAACGGTTCTTAATTTCCTTCTCTGGGTTTTCGGCTGACGAACCATTACGTATGCTTCTTGAGCTAAAGGTTCAGCGGATTTCTGGTAGAGAACTGAAAAAGAAAAGGTTCAGATGAACTGACTGGTGTTCTTCCCATACTTACCATTCATTTCGTATCATATTAGTCCTCGGAATCTGATTTGAGATGCACGAAATGAGGAACTGTACGAGTCCCTAAAAACTCAGCCCTGACCTCAAACGAGAAAGAAGTCAAGAAACGTAAGGTACTAAGCTGTCAAACCGAGATTAAAAACTATATAGAAAAAAAAATTTCATTGATGGTCATGCTCAATCATAGGTATAAACGTCCATTTTCAGGTTATTGAAGAAGGTGGTTGCAACAGCCATGGACCTACCTGACCTGAGAATTGTACACTTGGACAGTCCCATTTCATAATTAAGTAGGAGGTTTGTTGTTGCTAGAGAGTCTTTGTTGCCAACTTATTATCATTTTCTTTTTAGAGGGTTAGTACTCTTACCTGTAGAGAATAACATCAACCCTACTTCAAAACTAGTAGGAGAATGAAGATTCATCTTCCTTCCTGATCTGTCACTTTCTTAATACATGTGATAGGATCGGTCGGTTTCACGGACCATTAGCTTCGTTTGTCTGAAGTTCAATCACGGGGACATGTTCTAGCACTTGCTTTAGTCGTGAAGCAACTGCCAGCTCTAGCGGTTCACGGAAATATCCAAGCAAAATAATTATTGGAGAATGGCGGTCACTTACAGTCTTTCAGTTCGTCACTGACAATAGTATTCTGAAACATAAATTGAGAATGAAATTTAGTGCACAAGATGATTTACACCTATTCTCGCTTTTCTTGGAGTCAGTAATGTCAGCTCACGCATAAAATGTTCTTTACCGACATAAAAGTTGCAGGTGTGCTGTATGATTGCTGAAAGTGATTGAAGTAAGTAACTTTCTTCTTACAGACCAAAAACCAAAAGCAGCTTTCTTCAAATAATTAAGATTGTTTTGTCCAAGGACAAGACAAGAATTCTTATGGCTTGAAAGTGTATAAATTGCTAAATTTGGTCTTAAAATGGTAGAGTGCGGTGCACCATTGTTGACTAATTAATGCTAGCTGTATCGATTAGTATACATTAACTACTCTGAATACTTCACTTAATAGTAGTAAAATAGCCTAATTAAGGTAAGGTAAGTGATTAGTGTTCATACTTCATCACTTGTATAAGTTTGATTTTTCAGATTAAACAACATTGTAGAATAAGACGAATTGCATTAGAAATATATTGTTTGCAAGGTTTCAATTTTATTGCGAGTAATTTATTATGATTGTTAGTAATTACAATAATTACTTGCAATTTAAATGTAATTGTAAGCAATCCAACCAATTAGGTTATATGACGAAACTTAGAAATCAATCATTGATCTAATTTTAGTATCTCTATAGAGTAAACCTCAACAAAAAATTGAAAAGTAACGGCAACAAGTAATTGAATTCAAGTAATTGAATTCAGTAGTTGCTCATATAAAACTATTGATTAGACACATATAATAATATGGAGAGGATAAAAATTTTTCAAGAACCACAAAACAAAAAATAGGAAAGTGGGGTCATTTGAATTAAATGCTACGTGAAGAATATAAGCCTGAAAAAGGAACCAGATTTTTTCGTCATCAAGAATACAAAGGTATACCTTAGCATCCAATAGGAGACAACCAAAGAACTGATCTCAGAACATTTTATCTGAAAAACTGAAAGTTCATTAATAATATTTGATTATTGTAGAAGGGGTTTAATTCCTAAAAATAGTTTTTGGGAGTTAAACCATTTCTTGGATACATCAGAAAATATATATAAGAGGTAATTATTTATTCCTCTAATTAAGCGACCAGACTCAATAATAGAGTTAAACTTGTTAATTAAGTTTTCTAAGGTAATTCTAAGACGATATTTCGTCTGGCTTTAAGGTCGTCACCACTATAGGACTTTTTACAGAATATTGACACTCGGAATCGACCCAACTCAGATAACCGTAGATTGTCCTCTCTTTAGCTAGCTGACCTGGACCTTCCATAACCAATGTGTATGTTAGCTTCTCGTTCTTGTCCTTGAACTCCAACTTCTCCGGAACTACTCGAGCTTTTATCCCATCCAAGCCTGTCAAGATTGCGGCGTAAGTTGAAGTTCCTTTGCCAACGTTAGTCACTGTCCTGTGAAACTCCTGTTGGATGGTTGGGTCGTCTGCTTTAAAAAAGGCAATAAAAGAAGGGTAATTCAGGTCTAGTGAAGGGTTGGTACAGTCATTAGTTGGTGATCCTGTGATGGAATGGATTTGTTTTTCTGTGAAGTTTAACGCACAGAGTAGCTTCACGTAATCACTTGAATTCAAGTCGTAGACTAAGCCTGGTTCTAGTGCTTTACTAGGATTGACTTGGCCAGCTCCCATTGCTAGAGGAGTCGCTGCCTGATTATCGAGACCATTGTCTTTAATTGGCTGATCAGAAGCGGAACTCGTAGTATCAGCAGTGGTCATCATGGCCGACCGTATCGCCGCCGGACTCCACTCAGGGTGTGCCTTCTTCAAAAGCGCCGCCACTCCAGCCAAGTGTGGACATGCCATGGAAGTTCCAGACAATAAATTGAAATTGCTGAATAGAGGCTGAGAATCGATTTCTGTTACAGAGTTATTCTGAGGCCATGCAGCTAATATTTGTGCTCCAGGAGCCATAATGTCCGGTTTCAAGACGTATGGGCAGCTCGAAGATGGCCCTCTAGAGGTATAGCTAGTGACACTCGGAGCTATTCTGGTACCCAGATATGTTTTCTTAAATTCCATGCTTCCTTGAGGCTTGGAACTGCTCTTGATATAATCTTTGATCGTTTCTCCTTCTTTTGGATTCATAAATATCGCGGGAAACGAACTCTGAAGAAAGAACTCATTTTCTGTGAGATTTGCGATAAAGATACCTCCAACAACATCGGCATTTCGGACATTTTCAACTTGATCGCTCAACGACTCATTCTTGTCCTGACAAACCACAATTTTTTTCCCAACTTTCTTCAACTCGTTCAAACTTAAGCACGCATCCATGAACATGAGTGGGACTGGGTTAGCAGAAAAGTTTCCTGGATAGAGAGATGAGCCGGTGACCGAAACCCCATTTCCAAGTGTTAAAACTGCACCAAAATCACGGTCCATTGTTCCTGCGGCCACAGTTAGCACCCAAGGTGTGCCATTGTGGAGAGTTGCAGGGTAAGGGCCTTCGTTTCCAGCAGACGTGGACACAAAAATATTTTTCTCCACAGCTTTAAATGTGGCCAATGCAATGGGGTCCTCATACAGAGCAAGTCCATCCAAACCCAAAGATAAGGATATTACGTCGACTCCATCGTTGATTGCCTGATCAATTGCAGCAATTATATCAGATGTGAATGCACCTTCATCAAACAAAGCCTTGTACATGGCTACATGCGCTTTCGGAGCGACCCCACTTGCAGTTCCAGGGGCATAACCGAAGTACGAAGCGCCTTGGACGAAATTCCCAGCCGCAGTGCTTGAGGTATGAGTCCCATGCCCGTCTACGTCTCGAGTGGAGTTCATAGATATTGTAATATTAGGAAATTTAGCAACTAGACCTCTGTTGAAAGCGCGCGCACCAATCAGCTTCCTGTTGCACAATGAAGAGTTGAACTGTGTGCCACTCTCGCAGACTCCTTTCCATCTCTTTGGTACTTCAGGCATTCCATCGTCTTTATAGCTCTCACTTTCCGGCCAAACACCTGTATCCACCACTCCTATTATCACATCCTCGCCGAAGTTTGACACCTTCCAAGCTCCTGCTTTAGGAGTTAAGCCAAGAAACTTGGTTGAATGAGTTGTATCTTTTTTGACAGGTAAATCTTTGACGGAAGAAATGTAACCAGGAGAGCCTTTCAAGGCCTCAAGCTCTGAAGGGGTGAGACTAGCACTGAATCCATTAATAACATGATCATAACTATAGAGTAGCTTGGATGATGAGATGGTACTAACACTGGTACTGCTTCTACTAGTGGAATCATCTAATACAGAAGAAAGGGTGGCAAAAAACCATCCGTGCTTGCCAGAGTAGGCTTTGGGCATGGCTGACAAGTCCATGTGAACAATATAGTTGTCGGTTTGTGTTAGTGAGGGAACGAAGTACGAGACACAGATAATAAAACAAAACCATACATGGAAGCCATTGGAATTGCAGTGAATGGCCATGAATTCAGGCGTAAAGAGGAGGGAAAATTCGTTATATAAGTACAGCACCGGAAAGATGCGTGCTTATATAGAGAAATGATACGTATGGTGTTATCTCTATCTCAGTATGTTGCTTGTATGAATTCTTTTTCTTTTCTTTCTCCAACTTGCCAATTACTTTGTCCGTTTCATTTGTAATGGGCCATCATCCACAATACTTCGCTCGTGCCCATTATCAATTCTTGACTTCAGAGTCACGTCCAATGTTATCCTTGGCTTTCTGGAAGTAGCTGAAAATCTTGAGGTCGAAATTAGGCCTTGTCCATCATTAATCCGCATGCATAGCTCAACAGACGAACACGAAGTGGCGATCAATTTCTTACCAGAGACCTCATGTACATACTTATGGACCGCCAATTTTTAAGGTGTCCATACGAATCTATCGCTGTCAAATTATGCAAGGTGTATTAGCTTCTAGTTAAAAGGTAACTAAATGGTTCTCCAACTTGGAACCCAATAAGGAATTGGGAATCTATCGTATGGTTGAATGAATTTTCTCTTCATATGTTTTTATAGATCCAAAATGGAGATTTCCTTTACTGTTTTAACCCTAAGACCTCCATTTTTAGTTGATTAGATTAATCAGATAAGCAAAACTTGGAGAGTGTATAAGCTCTCCACCGATTATACCACGGAGGAGAAGAACATAGAGCAAAAGGAAAGCAAGAACTTGGACATCCTGTAGGCCCTGGTTTGTTTTAGTCCGTAAATGGATCTGTCTGGTTCGAGTACAACCAAAAAAGTTTCCTATTGAATTCCCTTAAGTCCCACCATGTGCAGATTTGTCCTTCGTTGTGATAATATAAGCTTTTCACAATGGAGGCAATTCCATCTTTTCCGGTCATGAAATTCTGCGTCAATGCCTATTTGTTTTTGTACGGAGTACTTCCACTTAAGTTATATATATATTATTAAAACCTTAAATCACCATTTATTTTAATAATTTTATTATTAAAAATTAATTTATTTATTAACTATTTAATCAATTTGTTAAATTCATAAATTTTTATAAATTAAAATAAATCAATTGATTTTTATTTAATAATCTTTTTTAATTAAATTTCAAAATTTTTAATTGATAAGAAAAATCTTTTTCATTCATATTTCAAATTCTTTAATTTTTATTTAATCTTTAATCAATTTATGAAGGCCTAATATCGGTTAAACTTTTTAAATTTTAAATTTTTTATTTTATCAGTTTAATTTCTAATTTAGTTTTTAAAACATTGATTAAAATATGTTTAAAAGAACTCAATTTTAATTTCGGTTGAAAATTTGAAACTTTTTTAAAAATTGATTTTAATTCAAGAAACGGTCAACTTAATAAAGACTATTAACTTCAAATCAAATTGAATTGAAATAAGTTATTAGCAATAATGCTACACTAAATATTATGACTTGGAATAAATAAGGAGGGATCAAGCCAATCTTTCAACTTTCTGTAGATGCTATAACAACATACTTTTGTATAATTGCTTAGGTATCATAACTAACAAAAGCCAGACACGTTGGTGTCTGATAAAACATATGGGCCTCCTTGATGCCACGTTGAAATGACCGAGATTGAAATGACCGACATGAACTACTTGAAAATATTATTAAAATTTCTACTAATAGTATTTTAAATTTTTTAATTTTTAGTTGATATTACGAAGGTTTAATATTAGTTGAACTTTTTAAACTTTAAATTTTTTGTCTTATCAGTTTAATTTCTAATTAAGCTTTTAAAATATTGGTTAAAATATGTTAAAAAGAACTTAATTTTAATTTCGATTGATAATTTGAAACTTTTTTAAAAATTGATTTTAATTTAAGAAACGATCAATTTAAATAAAGACTATTAACTTCAAATCAAATTGAATTGAAATAAGTTATTAGCAATAATGCTACTAGGTATCATAACTAACAAAAGACAGACACGTTGATGCCACATGGAAATGACTGTGATGAAGGACTTGAAAACGTTCCTAACATATGCAATTCTAACATCGTTTGGTCGCCAGTCTTGATCCTTGGGTCTTTTCTTGATTGACGTTAGCATGCAGAACAACTGTAAGAAAACTACTTAGCCAAGTTCCAAAACAGAAGAAAACGCGTTCATTGTAGGACCACTCAAAACCGACGAAACTTCTCCTCCTTCTCGTTCAAGAAAGCATGTTGTTGGAACTTGGAAAACATAATAATAATGCAATATCTAGCCGTGTCGTGGAGTACTGGTACAAGTTCTGTGACTATAGTTATAACTAAGATGTATATTTTAACCGTAAATCATAATTAGTGCATCTATTTAAACTGTTTTTTTTTCGTATTTTAAAAACCAAATATATTTTATTGGTTTAACATTGAAAATTTTGAAATTGCCAATTTTTTAACTCTGATTTCAATTTTTCGGTTTTATTTAATTTAATAATTTTGTTTTAAAAAATTTGATTAATTTATTAATTAATCGGTCAATTTTTACAAGTTAATTAGTTTTTATAAACTAAAATAAACCAATTAATTTTTATTTAACTGTTTTTAATTAAACTTTAAATTTTTTAATAGGTAAGAATGATATTTTTCAATCATTATCAAAATTTTCAATTTCATTTAATCTTTAACTGATTTTATGACGATTTAATAACTGTTGAACCTTTTAAACTTTAAACTTCATATCTTATTGGATTAACCTTAGGTTCAATTGAAAATATTGATTTTTTCAGTCTTTCTTTCATTTTTGTGAATTTTGTCAAGAACGTAACATCTTGAATTATGTTAATCAGAGACTATTTTCATGTGAATTTTTAAATGCACTACATTTCTTTCTTTTTTTTAAGAAAAATTTAATATTTTAAAAATTAGACCAGTAAAACAAGAGATTTAAGATATAAAAGTTTTAACCAGTATTAAACTGTCAGTTAAAGATTGAATAACATTAAAAATTTTGAAATATAATTAAAAAAAATTGTCCTTATCCATAAAAAAATTAGAAATTTTATTGAAAAATGAGATTGTCAACTAAAAATTAATTAATTAAATTTGATTAACAACAATCGATTAATTTAGACCGATTAATTAATAAATTTGACAAATTTTAACAATGAGAGTTATTAAAATAAATTGAACTGAAAAAATACAAACCGAACTAAAATATTAATCAATTCAAAATTTTTACAATTAAACTGGTCTAATCAATTGAAATTTTTAACCATTGAAAAAATTTATAATTGTATAGGGTGTGGATAATTTAATTTATAAGGTTGTTGGTTTTGACCATTTTCGTTTCGACTTGTTGAGCAAGGCGTGGAAAAATTGTTTCGTATTGATCGGTATTGACATGCCTTCTTATTTGAGTAGTCTCCTAATGCATTTAAACAAATAAGTAAATAAAATATTTTGGGCTATATAAGAATTCGATTAATTTAGAAAATACTAAATCTTTTTGTATTTGGGCCTGATTGCTTCCCCACATGCATGGGTTAATTATATCACAGTCCATTAACGTTATGTTTGTTTAAGACGCACTCATGCTTTAGGCCAGGCCCAAACTTTTGGGTCTTTTCAGAGAATCGCAACAGTGTTTTTAAAAAATGTATAACTGATTTACTTTATAAAATAAAAAATATTTGGTTTGATTTTTAGATTTATTATAAACGAAACCAAATCAAACCATTATCATTAATTTCACCTTATTTTAAATTTTAGTTTTTAAAAATAGACTCTCTATTAATTAGAGGTAAGATTGTGTACTGTAGAACTTCCTCAAACTCCGAGTCTCAGTAAGATTTATACTGAGTATTGTTGTTATTGTTGTTGTTATTGTCGTCGTCTAAATTTTAGTATTGCTTTGTTTTCTTATTATTATTTTAATATTTTTAATTTAAATAGTACAAAAATATGACTAACATTATTTATATATATAACTTCTTCATTATTTCTAGTTCTTTTTTAATAAGTATCAAGGTTTAAATTATATCAAATAAATCTAAATCACCTAACTAAACCAATTCGTTTCAATTAGTTTGGTTAAGTTAAAGTGTTTATATAATTTAATTTTATTTAAATAAATGAAACTATATAAATTCTTTGATTTATAAATTATTAGATGTTACTATATCAATTCAAAATGTTATTTTAAAGAACATTAATAGTCCAATATTGCTCCAACTTTCCAAACTTCACCGTCCGTTAGTGACCATGATGATCAATAATTCATGATATATATAGCAAGGAGATGACAATGACAACGTTGTTGCTTACTTAATTATACTATTTCAAGATTAACCAAAGAGAAGGTTAAGCACATTATAATAAAACAAACATTTTTAATTAAGTAGACATGTTAATTGAATAATGTTAGACGAGTTTGTCTTCAAGCTTTTTTTTTCAATAATCCATTATTCCAAGGGTCCTACAATTAAGCCAAGTGACAATTTAAAATTGTTACTTAGTATTCATCTTTCCTTGTTTAATTAGTTGTTAACATTGCTCATTCCTAACTTGCAAACTATACTCCAAATTCTCTTGTTCGGCTTGTGATCCTTACTAATCGGCATATAACTACTTCTTAAAGTTCTCTTCTAATAATCTTTAAAAAAAAGCAAATATGTGCGGATGGATTAGCTAATTGATGATGTTTTTTTAGTAGTGCTTTAATTTATAAATTAATAATTATTTAAAAATTATAAATAAATACATTAAAATTCATGATTCTGATAATTACCTTAAAAATTTGATAAATTTTGAATTCATTTTTGAGACATTTTAGAATAATTATAGACATTATAAAAAAATTTCTTACACTAAAATAAAAAATATTTCTCATTTATTTTCGTTTTTCACACTTTTAAGAAATTATACCTTTTTCTTTATTCGGTTGACATTAGTTTTGCTTTTGATAAGGATAGAGCCCAGCAAAAATTTTTAAAATAATTTTTTAAAAATTAGAAATATAAAATAACATGTTTTTTAATTGAACATTGGCCTTATCTTGACCCGTAAGTCGACCCATAAAAAACACCTGAATCTAAATCCATATGTCAGTTAATTATCATCCCTACTTTTGATAATTAATTAGGTGTATATTTTTTAACGGTACAAAATTAGTTAGGAGTGCACTAATTCTCTTCTTTTTATTTCTTTACTTGTGACCTATATTGTTATTGTAATTACTAATTAGTCGTTTCATCTTTTATCATTATTATAATAGCAATATAATCTGCAATTCAATGTGTGTTTTTTTTTTTGGATATTTGCATTTCACTGAATTTGAACCCATAAATCCCTAATCAGAGCTTGAATTCATAGCCTCGATCTTTAACAAGAAGTGCCAGTTATTGGGCAGGTTATTCTTTCGATATCTTAAATGCAGACAAGCATGAAAAGAAAGAGCTAATTGTGAACTTAATCCTGATACGTTTCCAAAAAATAAAAAAAAGGTTTGGCAACGAGACACAGAACTTGAACTTGGAAAGCATCGAGCAACAACAATGTTGTATCTTCTACAATGTTCCTTCTTGTACTTCAAGGTCTAAATTGCCGTATGGGGCTCTATAAATTAATTGTGTTCTAAACTTTAATTGTCGATAATCATCTAATCTTACCCAGAAGAAAGAATGTGCTTCTCCACATTCTCCAATGTGTTGCCATGGTCGCTGTTCTTCTTCTTCTTCTTGTTACTGCAAAATGGCAATGCAACTGAAGAAATCCAGACTTACATCATCCACATGGATCGCTCCTTGAAGCCTTCCACCTTCTCAACTCAAGAATTTTGGCACCGTTCAATCCTGAAATCCTTGTCAAGTCCAGCAGCAGGAGATGAGGATATCCTGTTGTATACGTATGATCATGTCATGCATGGTTTTAGCGCTAGACTTACACAATCTCAACTCTCTGAAATCGAGAAATCTCCAGCTCATCTTGCTACTTATCGAGAGTCGTTTGGCAAGCTCTTCAC
>JAOQMM010000002.1:2008601-2024271 GCA_027563515.1 Erythroxylum platyclados
TTCAGGATTACGTAAACTTCTTGTGTAACCTCGGTTACAGTAAAAAGCAGATGAGTGCAGTCATCAGGCGAAGTGAATGGAATTGCAGCAAGGAGCAGAGCGAACTAAACTATCCTTCTTTCATTGCAATCTTCAATCAAACTGTTTATCCAGCTACAAAAAAATTCAACAGGGTCGTCACGAATGTGGGAAATGATACTTCAGTTTACGAAGCAACTGTAGAGATTTTTCCACCTGCTAAAGGATTAAGAATCAAAGTAAATCCTGACACTATTCATTTCACTCGGAGAAATGAGAAAGAGTATTTTTCACTGACCGTAGAGATTGCTGCAAAAACTACAGAACCAGTCTATGGTTTTGTCAAATGGAGGGATCAAAGAAACCAGTTTACAGCATCTAGCCCCGTGGTGGTCATCACACTATAGTTTATTTTTTTTAAAGCAAAATAAAGGACCTACGAGTCAATTCTTCATTCTTAATAATGTGGAAGTTTATTAGGAACTTGAGAGTCCACCTTTCTCTTAGTCCAAAACTTTGAAATGGCTTTGGTGACATCTCTCTTGTAACTCTGCCCATTTCAACTGCAGAAACAGCTTTTGTTCTTTAGAGTAGACTAGCCAATAAGAACTGCCGAACTAGTACGGATGTCACTCCTGTATTGCATGAGTTCTAGTACTTGAGTCGTGTTATTAGTGGGAAAAACTAAAATAAAAATAATTTTTAATTGATTGAATATATTTTTATTGAATTAAAAAACAAAATAGCCTATTAAAACCAAATAATATTTTTAGAAAACATTACAATAATATAATAACATTTGAACCATGTTATGTTTGGCCAACTCTAAAATTGAGAATAGTATAATAACATTTTCTTGAATAATGGAATTTTAATTCCATAGAGTTAACATTTATAAAATTAAAGTAAAACTTGAAGATTATATAAAAGAGAAGATGGAATTCTTCAGTTTGTTGAGTTGCTTGCTGTTACTGTTAGTGGGGAATGGCAATTCAGCGTTGAACAATGAAGAGATCAAAACTTACATCATCCACATATGGACCCTTCCTTGTAGCCTGCAACATTCTCAACCCAACAGTCATGGCACAGTTCGTTCCTGAAAAAGTTTAGTCCATCTTCTGGAGACGACAATGACATGATGCTCAATTCCTATAATCATGTCATGCACGGCTTTAGCGGCAGACTCACAGAGTCCCAGCTCTCTGAAATCGAGAAATCTCCAGCTCATGTTGCCACCTATCAGGAATCTTTCGGGAAGCTGTTCACCACGTACAGCCCAAAATTTCTGGGCTTGGACCATGACCATGGCATATGGCCTAACGTCATCATATGGTGGAGGAGTGATCATAGCGATGATTGATTCAGGAATTGGCCGGAAAGTGAGAGGTTTAATGACGAAGGAATGCCACCGGCGCCAAAAAGATGGAAGGGGCAGCGCGAGAACGGCACTGCATTTAGCCCTTATACATTCAACAAGAAACTCATTGGAGCTCGATCCTTTATCAAGGGACTAAAAGCTGCTGGTATAAAAATTAACCCAGACCAGGACTATGACTCAGCTAGAGACTTCTTCATGCTGTTACTATTAATCCAGGTGTTCTGAAACCTGATATAATTGCCCCCGGATGTTTCAGCAGCAATTGTTCCAAACAAGCGGTGTATGCGAATTGGCGATTTGGTGTCATATTACGGTTTGCATTCCGGCACGTCAATGGCAACACCCCATGTTGCTGGAGTTGCAGCTTTACTCAAACATGTCCATCCTGAATGGAGTCCGGCGGCAATCCGGTCAGCTATAGTGACCACTGCGTCAGTCCTGGATAACAATAACACAGAAATGAAAGATCAAAGGACTGGCCTTACTTCCACGACTCTAGATTTCGGTGCAGGGCTCATCAATCCTAACAGAGCTATGAATCCGGACTGGTCAACGATTTGGAATTCGAAGATTATGTTAACTTTTTATGTAGCCTAGGCTATACTGAAAAGCAGACGAATGCTGTGATCAGGCGAAGTCAATGGAATTGCTGTCAAATAAGGAGCGACATAAACTATCCCTCTTTCATTGCAACTCTCAACAATGCATCTGTTTGTCCAGCGACCAGAGAATTCACCAGGGTCGTTACAAATGTGGAAAATGACACCGTGGTTTACCAGGCAAGTACAGAGATTACTTCTCTTAATCATGGGGGATTCGGGATCACATTGTAGCCGAGCACTCTTCTTTCACTCAGAGATATCAGAAACAGTCGTTTTCTTTGATTGTAGAGATTGGTGGAAACGTTACAGAGCCAGTGTATTTTTATGATATTCATAAATTATAAATATTGAAGGAAATTAAAATTAAAATCAAAAATAAAAAATCATATTTGGAGTCGATGTGTTGTCTAAGGCTCTTTTTAACTTTCATCTTCTTTTGTTTCCTTGTTCTTTTAGGAAACAGGAATAGTACACATCCATTTTTTATGGTTCTGCAACATTGGTTCTGAAACATTTTTCTTCTTTTGATAATACGAAAATGTAATTTAGGACCACCAAAAAGAGATAATGGACAATGCCATAATGGCGTCTAGTGGGATCACAAAAAAGCTGAATTTGGAAGAGTCCAAACCAAACCTTGAATAAATTCAATCGTAAGGGGCCACTTCCTTAGCTGTCAATCTTGCTGTCAATCTCGTTACAGTTATGACCCCACGATTCAGGAAGCAGCAGCAATGTCGCATGTGAATTGGACCTCGATGTCGCATATATTCCGGGCTAATCTGAAGGTGCTTTGCCTTTTAACACTCCTTAATCATGGGAATTTATGTTATAAATTTTCAAAGCTCTGATTCGATTACACTGATATAGCTCGAAATTATTGTAGATGCCCACTTTTCGGCCCTTTACCAACAAAGCTCTGCAACTAGTTATTTGTCGGTGAGACATTGAAAAAGAGACCTTGTAGACCAGACGAAGACAATATTTGCAAGCCATTTGGAATACAATGACATAAAAACTTGAAACAGTTGAAGAGATAAGAATCCAACACTGATTCAACGTTTTCCTTCTTCATTATTTCTCACATTTTAGTGTGTGATTATTGGCATTTTTTATGTTGTTAAACAGTAAATCTGACTGCAGAGGAAGCTGAAGTTGGAAATCAATGCACAAAATGAACGGAAATTTGCTATACAAAGGTACAAGTAGTCGTGTGCTAGTGAAATGAATCATTTAGGAACAGGGACTTCATGGATTACAACCCAATGGGATACAGAGCATGGCACAAAATTCACAAGCAGTGGAAATTTTAGTACAGGATGGCCAGAGAAAGTATAGCTATGCAAGCAATATGTGCATATGCCAGCTGTAGTTGAAAAGGAAAAAGATGATTAAATTCACCTCATATGTGAATTGGAAAAGCTACTTAAGGATGTTCAGATTCTTCCTTTCTCAGCAAGGACCTGTTAGTCTGGGCAGCACTGTCATACCCGCTGCTGTCACCTGATTCATTTACATGCTTATCCATCTTCACACCGTCACGATGGAAGCGCATATGTTCTCTACCGGCTCTACGTTCCTGGTATCAACAGAGAGTATCCAAATGAGAGACAGACATCCATGCAAGAAAATATAAATTCACATGAATTTCCCGGAAGCATTCAAGAAATGAAAGGAACTGACAACTTCTCGATCCAAAATTAATCAGCAATATCTTTTATACTTAGTTATGTAAGCGTATAATCCTTAGGACATTGAAGAAAAGCAACTAGCATCTTCAGAAAAACCAAAAATGGTGCACAAAGCAGTATGAATGGGAAATGCTGTTTGTTTAGCACACAGACACTGATCTTTTTCTAACCAAGCAATACCATATGAATCTAGACAGTATCAACTACTGGTCAACTTAACAAAACATGGGAAGAAATCTGGCGAAGGTTAGCCTTGAAGCATAAGCACATAAAACCATTTTAAGAAGGCTACTTGCAGATGCCATTGTTATCTTACATCTCTGAAAGGAAACTCATCAGCTTCTAGCATATGTATCACATGCCCCATTTTTGGCCTCTTCTGTGCATTTGGGTCCACACAACGCAAAGCTACTAGAAGGGCACGTTTCAATGCCCTTGAAGAAGGCTTCTCTGGCAACCTAGGATCCAAAACTCCCTCAGCATTCCGATTTGTCACCATAGTTTTAAGCCATTCAACAAGGTTCACCTGACATGTAAACGCATAATCATATGAAGAGTAAAAACTGTTCGAAGCTTATTGAGCTAGTGAATAGATTGCATAATCCCCTGAAATGTGCTCTTTTTTTTTTTCTTATTTTGGTGAATACAAACCTCCCCTGGAGGACGGCTATAATCCACTGGATTTCTTCCTGAAATGATCTCCATGAGAAGAATTCCAAAGCTGTATACATCACTTCTCTCATTCAACATTCCAGTACTAGCATATTCTGGAGCCACATAACTGTAGGAAAATTCAGCTACTTTTCCAGTTTGCAAAATCAACTAAAAAGATCATATATAATAAGTTTTACTAACCCAAATGTTCCCATTACTCGAGTTGTCACATAACTCCGCTCCGAACCCAAAAGTTTTGCAAGGCCAAAATCAGATACTTTAGCATTCCACTGTTTATCAAGTAAAATGTTGCTCGACTTGATATCACGATGAACAACTTTAGGCTCAAGTCCCTCATGCAGATATGTCAGCCTATATTCATTCACAAAGTTCTGGTCACAAAAACCAAAAAACTGAAGAAATAGAGAAATTTTGAGCCCTATACAACCAAATATATCAGAACTCCCATTTCAAGTACCCTTTTGCTGTTCCAATTATTATATTCATGCGAATCTCCCAAGTAAGAGGACTGAAAGGACCAACGTCTCCATGAAGCCACTGTTCTAAGTTTCCGTTATCAACATACTCATAAACGAGCATCCTAAAACAATGAAGAAAGTAGTTAATTAGGGCACCAATGAAAGACAGTTAACTGAAACTTAATCCTAAAACAACATCCAGAAAACAATAGATATTTAGCTATGCAAAAACGTTAAAAGTAAGAAGATCAACATCAGATACAAAGAAATGAACATTGGAAGTACCTGTGAGCTCCTTCAGCACAATATCCAAGCAACCTAACCAAATTTTTATGTCTTACGCGTCCGATTGCCTCTACTTCAACCTTGAACTCCTTTTCAGCCTGTCCCCTGCATTAAAAATTTACAAACTTTAATCACCAACAGTTCAAGTTCTTCGATTCCGAAAACGTAGCTCATGCACAAAAAAGAGGTATAATACAAGTAATAAGAAACCCAACAATGACCGTTCATACCTGTTATTGAGCAAATTTTTGACAGCTACTTTGGTGTTATCCTGCAAAATTCCACTGTAAACAATTCCGTACCCACCTTCACCAATCACATTCTCGTCGGCGAAACTATTTGTAGAGACCTCAAGCTCTCTAAGAGTGTACCAATGACCCCACCCCAAGTGTGAAACCTCCGGCACCACAATGATAGGACCGGTCTGATCACCAGAACGCGGTCCTGACCGGGTTTCTCCACTCCCATTACCCGACCCACCAACCCGTTCCGGATATGAAATCCGATGATCCTTCCCAATCTCAATGTGAATTCTGTTTCTTCCACCAACAGGGCTGCTCTCTTCTTCGTGCGTCAGAAGAAGCACAGGCTCCGATTCCGGTACCGGGTCCGGGTTCAGCGGCTTTGAATCCGGCGGCACGTGGGTCGGATCAATCCGGATCTCCTGGATTTCTTTGGAGACATTTGGGATTCTTGGGTTGTTGATAGAAGACTTGAATTTGGAGTGAGAGCTTCTGTTCTTGGTCTTGTTGCGTTTAGAAGTGAACCAGAGAGATATGAGGAAAAGAACAAGGACTATAGCAGCACCAACGCATATTCCAAGAACAACCCATAATCGTAAACCGAATATTGAAGTTCTCTTGGAGAGCTGATCGTTTAAGAATGAATAATTAGACATCTTTCCTTTGCTTCTCTGCTTCTCTTCCGCAGACAATAACTTCGAGTTCTGAACATGCAAGAGCCTAAATTAAAATCACCCTTCTCACATGGTACACAGACAAGAAGCACAAAGAAGGTAGAAAATGGGACAAGAAGTAATCCAATAATAATCACAGAAATGGGATAGATGCAAACGAGAACAGAGTGAGAACAGAGACTGCTACAGAGTGAGGTCCCAAAGTAAGTAGTGGTGATAGAAATAGAAGACATAGAGTGGAGCAGCTGGCATGATGGGACTTCTTCAAAAATTTATATTAAAAAAAAGCAGAAATTGAAGAATAGTATCTATCATTAATTCCAATAAAAACTTGTTTAATAAGTATAGATTAATTCTAATTAGAGTGGAATGAATCCACAAACTGGGACTAGTGGAGGTGTATCAAGAGTCTAACTTTGCATTAATTTGGCAATCTCTGATGGGTGATGGATACTTTTGACTTGTGAGTTTGTTGGAATTTGGACATGGTTTTGTTTGATTAATGGTTCTTGGATATTCCCCACCTTTATTTTTATTGCAAGTGTAAGGGGGAAGACATGGGTGTATATTGATAATGAAGACGAGGATGATGTTGACGATGATGAGAGCATTATGTACTATTACTTTAATAAGGAGAAAATGACTTGTCATTATTTAAGTAAACAAAATCAACCCTTTTAACATAAAATATATAGGTTGAGAAAGATGGGTTTGAAATATTGACAAGTGACATTAAAGTATACCATTAGGAATTTATACTCTATCCAAAAATTATGATTGCTTAGGAACAACATTGTATGGAGTTGGACAAATGTATTTTTCTCAAATTTAATTTACATTGTTCAATTCTGATTTAACATTATCTTACTTTAATCAATTCAATTTAATTATTTTTGTCATATTAATTCTTTATTTAAATTATTTTTAATTTTTTAAAAATTAATTGATTAAAAATAAATAGTCATTGGAAAATTTTTTCATCTCTTAATCGATCGTAAATGATTTCTCTAAAAGTTAAAGATACGTCATTGTGAATTTTTTCAAGCTCTACATCTTAATGAAATTGTTATTAATATGTTATTTTTATGTCTTCGAACCTATAATATCATTTAAATTAAGTAATTATTTTTTCATTAAAAATAATTCATTAAAACAGAGTTTTTTATTTAAATTTAAAATTTTGATATCATTATAAATTTTATAAAAAAGTGTTTATAACATTTCAACATTAGCTTTCTTTCTAAGATCTAGCTCATTCACCACTACTCTTAACTTGCAACCCATTATTTCTTTTTAATCTTTTCCACGTCATTCTAGAATACTAATCATTAGAATATTGTGTTAACCCTAGTTTGGCACGTATTCCAGAAGACTAATTAAATACACATGGGCTGTGATCAGTTTGGGCCCATCTAAGTACCTAACGCGCACTACCATTAATTTAAGCTTTGGATTGAAGTGGGTCCACAACCTGCAATGGCGTCATTTCTTTATCATTCGCTTACTTTCTTGCGCCCCGGGCCCCCCTCCTCGTACATTCCACTCAGTTTTTCCTCTTCTTTCTTGTATTCCTCGTCGGTGAGAAAAAAACAGACACAAGAGGAGAAGACATTGAACGGACCTCAGAGATAGAGAGCAAAAATGTAAGGCCAAAAGCTGCAATAATTATTGAATTACACAGGCCAGCTTCAAAGTAAAGGCAAAGCTAAGTTCATGGTTTCTACTTCCTACTAGCAAAATGATCATTTCTTGCAACCCAAAAGTCCTATGAGCATGTGTATGATTGTGAGTGATCATGAAAGATGGAGAAGGAGAGTGAGGAATTGGAGTGGCCTTAAAAGTCCAAAAGCCAGGAGGCCGTCTGGACAGAAGAACATTAATGACGTTTGGACCCAATAGGGTATCAATTAGGGTAACAGACAGGAACTGCATGAATGTGGCTGTGCTGCACCTCTATAGAGTGTGAATAAAGACATGAAACTTATGGTGTCATGTTCAAGTGTCACTACCTCCATTTTGCCATGTTTTAAAGATCACTTGGTTAGGTTTTGACAGTAAATGATGAGAAGCCAGTTTGGTTGATTCTGTCTAGTTCTCCAAACTTGAGTACTCGTCTTCAATACCTCCACCAAACTATAAATGTGAAGTTTCCCTTGAACAGGACCGTTTTAACTACTTACTGTCCCATATCAACAGTAAAGTTATGTGCCCCTTACTCAGATTTCTGATAACTATTTGATCTGTGTATTATTGAGAAGTATTTGCTCCTGAAAATTATGGTTTAATTCGACTGCATGAATCGTCTTAAATTTTTCTGTTAGTAGTACTGGCATTAGGAACAAGGTGGAGTACTACAAGAAAACATCTAGCCATGTTTCTGCTGATTAGTTGAGTAGTTTGGGAAGTAAGAGACAAGCCCTTGGACAAAAGTAGCAAACGCCAAGCCCCAAGAGTCGTTCTTTATTCCTGCCGTCAGGAATCAAAATGACAAGAGCCACAAGTTCATTTCGCCTGCTGCTAGCTTGAATGTATCCTCCACTGACAATGCCTCTGGAATCTCGTCTAAAGGTCTAGCCGCCTGACCAAAAGAAGCCCCATATCATTAGATGCAGTTATACCTAATCATATGCTGTGAGAAAGGGTATATTTTGAAGTTCATTTAAAAGAAACCCTAGCTACACCCCCCTGCACATATATATAGTCCAAACCCTTCTCTAAAGCTAAAGGCTTGAGAAAGAAAGAAAATTTTGTTGTTTACACGAGCATGGATCATGTAAATGCTACGGTATTGATCAGAGGAAATATGAGCAGATACAACATCCAGATTATGCTTCTCTAGAATGTAAAATATGGTAACAAGTAGTCCGGGCTTTGTCAGCGAACAGACACTGATTTGTGCATCATCGCCACACATGCTCAGGACAACATTCGGAGAAAACCATGTGACTAAACAAGCCGGAGGATGAAAGAGAGGAAAGGGATGAGTCATGTTTGGTGGCAAAGGGAAGCTCATTGATGGTCCCTGTGCAGCTAAATATGCTTCCCTGGTATTAGATTCAAGTGCTTGTGTCTGTGCTGTGATTGCTGACGATGATTCATAATCAAGAGTTATTTTTTCGTTCTGAAGCTTCCCAACCCTTTGTTTCTCTAGCTCTTGCACAGACTCCTCAAGTGTCCTGATGTAATTTATGGCTTCATCAACAATAGTGGACTTGTCTGCCTGCATCAGAAAACATAATCAAGACATTTTCATTATCAAATTGCAAAGAGAATTCACATCTTGAAAAGGAAGAGAGGTACAGAAGACTGGTGCCTTGGATAATGCCAAAACCGAAACTGAAGTTCTTACAGTAAAAGTTTGCCCTGAAACAGAACCCCATGTCCCATCCCATTAAAAATGTATCACATTTATGTAGCTCCTTAGCTTAGCTTTTACACCATTCCTTAGAGAATCTAATCTTCTGAAGAAATACCTTTGCAGGAAGGTGAGGAAGCAAAGCATGAAGACTGCAGAACATGTTCCTCATCTTCTTCCTTCTTTCCCTCTCAGTCCAAATGTGCATCCCATGCTCTGGTACCCCATCACCACCATTTTTACTTGCCTTTCCCTTCTTCGAATTCCCATTTTTAATTCTCTTCTTTCCCACTCGTGCCACTACTGCTGTTTCCATATCCAAGATCAAGCTTCCTCAATTATTTCCCTACCAAACACTCCCAAGACTAAACTGGAACAAACCGACCCAAGTAGACTTGACCTCTCATGCATAAAGCAGAAGATAAAGAGGAGGAGAAGAGAGAAGAAGTGGGCGATTGTTTGTTAACAAAAAAGAGGAAAAGGTGGCGAAAGTGTAAAGTAAGATAGACTGCCAGATAGAGAGTGAGAGAGATGTGATTTGGGCGGCAAGAAAAAGACCAATTTACAATCATGAGACAATGCCGTTATTTGGCTTCCAAACAAAAAACGGAAACTCAGTTAGTACGTACATATAAAGACTTCTGACCCCCTGTGGGGTCCACTTATACACTTCATACCTTTTGCCCTCCCCTTCCACTTTAATTTCGATATCATCCTTTCTTTTTTTCTTTAAAAATCTATTTTTACCTACATTTTAAAAATCGAATCAGTTATTAAACCGATCAAAGAAAAAGTTTAAAGATTTAACTGGTATTAAATTACTATAAAACTAATATATAATAAATAAGAAGTAAAAATTATAAAAATAAGTAAAAATATAATATAAAATAAAATATCTTATTGAAATAAAAATACACTAATAATGTCCATTAATATATAATAGACTAATAATAAATCTAATAATTAAACTAAGATTGAATCTAATATAAATTTTAAAATAATAACAATAATAATAATACTTGTATTTCTATATTATAATTTATTTAAAGATTCATAAAAGTTGAAGTATATTTAATAAAAGTTAGAAAAGAGATTAAGTTTATTCTAACTTCTTTTTTATGTCCTTTAAATATAATTATTTATAGTTTAAATATTATTTAAACACATTTTTAATTATTTTAAGCAAAATTACTTTTATATATTAAATAATAATTTAATTTATTAAACAAATTTATGATAAAAATAATTATTAGTTTTTAACAATAGTAATTTTGAAAAATATAGTTTATTAGTGAAATTAAATAAATTTATTATTTTTTAAGAATAAAATAGTAATTAATTTTTTAAAATAATAATTTAAAATAAATTTTTAATTAAAATATAAAAAGATAAATAAAGAATATAAATTTACAATAAAATAATTAAATTTTATCATAATAGTATAAATTATTAGTCAGTATATATAAGCAATTTTGCTTAAATAATTAAAAATGTGTTAAAAATAATATTTAAATAATAAAGAATTAAATTTAAATGATATCGAAAAAGAAGTTAGAATAAAATTGTAGTCTTTTTTAGTGTTAGAATAAACTTCCAGTCTTTTTTAGTTTTTTTTACTTTCTTTAAATGTACTTTAACTTTTATGAGTCTTTAAATAAATTATAATATGGAAATACAATTATTATTATTATTGTTATTATTTTAAAATTTATGGTAGATTCGATCTTAATTTAAATTATTAAATTTATTATTAGCCTATTATATGTTAATAGACATTATTAGTTCATTTTTATTTCAATAAGATATTTTATTTTATACTATATTTTTACTTCTTATTTATTATATACCGATTTTATAGCGGTTTAATACCGGTTGAACCTTGAAACTTTAAACTTTTTCTTTCACCGGTTTGATTTCCAGCCCGATTTTTAAAACATTGAGCAAAACTCAAACTTAAAGATTTACAGATGACAGTCGTGGTTGGTGTGCAAAGGAACTTGGCGGTGGGTCTCGTGACAGAGGTCTTGCATCATTTAAAAGACCGTAGACCCCACATAACTTAAAAAGCAGCTTAAACGGCTTTTATATAAACTAGGCAGTTTTTAAATAAATCGACCGGTTTATTACTTAACTGGCCGGTTTTTTCAGACAAGTTATGAGCACAAAATTGGATCGAAAATATGGTTGATTTATACTTATTTCGGTCGAACCAGCCAGTCTAGTTTGATTTTAAAATCATTGATTTTTACCGACTCTCCTTTTATGAAGTCTCAAACTTTTGAAATTATTTTAATTTAGCTTCCAAGTTTTTAAATTTTTAATTAAGTAACAAATATTTTATAATCTTAATAACTCCCTTCAAAATATTAGTTTTATTATTATTTTTCTGATTTGACTAATAATAATTTTTTGTTTATAACATTTACGTGTTCATGTAAAAAATTAATTGTATCATTCACCTTGATTAAAATATTCAATTCAAAACCTTTTTCATATATTGGGTTGAGTATTTTAGTCAACAGAGATGATTAGTTAAGTTAGCAATTAATTTTTACATAGATTTTTTCATTTCAAATATAAAATTTATATTAGCCAATTTACCAAAATATTAACAAAATTAATATTTTAAACTGGGTTGTTAAAGTGATAAAATATTATTCTCTTACTTAAAAATTTTAGAACTTGAAATTTCAAAACAGTTAATACTTTAAATTTTGTTATCTTTTAATTTTTATTATCATAAAAAATGAGTTATAATTAAGATCAAATATTCATATATTATAATCATTAAAAATGTTTTATTAATTTAAATTATATTTTGTAATAATATAAACTTATATAAAATTATTTTAATAAAATAGCCGTTCTAATTAAAATTTAATAGTTATTTATATTTAAATAAATTTTAAAGTTTTAAAAATTATTTTATTATTAAAATAAAATTTAAATTATTTAAAATAATAAATAATTTTAAGGTAAAGAAATTATAAGAAAATTTATATACCTTAATCTAAAATCTCAATTTATATAAATAGGCAATCAGGATTGGAAAAATGAAGAAGATAAGAAAGAAAAAGAAAAAAAAGGTCAAGGGTAATATCGACTAGGAAACACTAAACGCGTTAGGAAGTAAAACAGCGTAAATAAAAACATAAGACAAGACAGCATAGGAGACGTATGGCTCTGAAAACGCGGCCTAACAGACATGGACCACAACTGCAATCTCAAAAAAGGACAGAAGCTGTACTCAAAAATCAAAATCTCCTTCTTTTTTTTTTGTTTCTAATTTCCATACCAGCCTGCCGGTTTCAGGTACGGGAAACCTAAAAGAGGGTCAGTTGTTATTCTTCACATTGCCCTTCTGATTAGTCTTATGGCTTTTCGATGTATTTTGATCTTTCTCGAAACGGGTAAATTTGCTTTTATCAGAGCTTTTATGGAAAGTATCCGTTAATAAAACTGGAGGTTCCGTTTCTATGTATCCAGAGGCCAATGATTACTAAACAGAGTTGAGCCTTTCTAACGATAACAGATATCGCCAGGATTTTAGCAACCATCGACAGATGCCAACCATCTGCTCAGTACCAAGTTCGTTCAAACTAGAACTGAGACAGAAGTCTCATTAACATCGAAAACACTCAATGTAATACCTCAAAACTCTCGAAGAATACCAGACGTATTGGAATGTTATATCATTTTCCAAGTCTTTACTATCAGGTAAGCATTATTCTTACCTATAGCCAAGATTTTCAAGGTTGCTCATTTGGAGATATGATCATCAGAAGCCCTCAAACGACATGAGTGAATGCATGAACATGACAGCTAGTTCTCTCCTTGCAATTCAGATTTGAGATATTGGTAATAAGATCAATTCCACCAAGGTAACAATTACCTTACTAATTGATTCAACAACACAAGGTTTTGGGTAAATATTTTCATTCCAGTTAAGGTGTGTCAACAGTTTGGTCTCCACATTTATCAACATGTTACTGGATACAACAAAGAACAACATCAGGAAATGTCACTCGGCAGCAGATTCATGAACAATTAGTCGTTTATATGGATACAAAGAAAACTATGATTAATGCATTGAACTAGGACATACTGGATGAAGAGGTCTTCAGAGTTTGATTCACATCTAATAGAGTTGGATTGCCTTCACCGTGGATTTCCTTCACAAAGCAAAAATCTATGAGAGGTAAGTCATGATAGTCTGGTGAAATTCATGGAACTTCAATTTAGGACTACCTTTGTAGATGTAGTCAAACTGAATGGTCCATAGTGAACCTGAACCATTGGATCAAAACCAAATGCGGTTTCTGAAGAGTTGATGCTTGCTCGTGAAGGAAAAACAATTGGTTGATTTGAGATAATGCCTTGACTGGGAAGATTGTCAGAAGTATGTATAGAGCTTTCTTCATTCGCAGAAAATGCACCCGCTGTTGTGTTTGTATTCAATAATATATTTCCTTCTTCAAAACCCAATCCTGATAGGGGCAACTGCACAGGCTGTAGGACTCCAGGTAAGCACATTGGATGCAAACTCAAACCATTTCTCATTGTCAACATCTGCAAAACAATCACACTTTTGTGAGCTCCAAATCTTTTATGAACACAAAATAGTTACTTCAGTTTTGTTCCAAAGACAACAAGAAGATAAAATATGCCCATCATATCTCTGCAATCACTCCCATTTGTTCTCGTCAAAATGGTAAAACACCAGCATGCCAGCATCATTTGCTGGAACAGCAATAACATTTAGAATGAATCCATATTTAAGCAACATTTAGAAGTTTAAGAAACTTGAAGAAAAAAACTGTACTTGTCATTTCGCACAGAATTTTATGGGAATTCGTTACTTTAAAAAGCTTCAGAAAATGAGTTGTAATTCATAACTTGAGTACAAGCTCAAAATTTCAGCAACAGAACATACATTCTGCTACACTCATGCCCTATAATCCATAGCTCAGGGAGCAAATGTGTTAAACAGGGGTGGTATTCTACCATAGAAACATAGGTCTTCTAACTAGATCTGCCATGACCCTTAGGAATCTAGCATCAATAAGTTAATTCCTTGTTTTCACTTAACACTTTAATCTTAGAGGTAATCAAGCATTCAAAGTCATCTATCAGGAATGTTTTATTCTGAAGACTTTGTATTATCAAAGCTAAGAAACACAGTGGCCAAAGGTTAACCAGAGCTGAACTCCTTGACTTCTGCTTTTCAGCAAAAACTGTATGAAACTCGAGAAAATCAAAGAACTTTGGAGAAAGGGTAAGTCAGCATGAGAAAATGAGGCAAAAGTAGGACATTACTATAAATAAGGCAAGAATAGAGGACCACTGCTATCTACCTTACGTGTATTGAAAAGTGGACATTAATTGTAACTACAAAAAGAATTGCAGTAAAAGCAAATTGAAGCTTCTACCCGACGCATTTAAGATGTAACTACTGGATGATGATCCACTGAACTCCAGATTTTGTTGAACTCCGTTTACATTTTATGTATCTCCTTCTACTAAGTTATACCACCATCATAAGTACAACATGTATATCATAATGGACGTAGCAGTCAACCATATTTCAATGTAACTGCTACCACAAATTGTAATATGAAAACTGAAAATATAGCAAGCATTCAAGGTAACAACAGCATTTACCACTAGAGTGCTCATCCATCAAACCTTTTTCCAGAATATAGTATAAGGGTATATCCAAATTACCACAAGTCACAGCCCTTCTTCATTTTTCACCAGTAACAGCAGTAAAGTTCTGAACCAAAGGGCATTACTAAGATTGGCACTCGGTAAGTCACAAAGATTCCATAGGGTCCTTCCCACCAAGAATAAATAGTCTCACCCGATATCATCTTCTAATACTTGGAATATGATGAATTTATAGCAACAATTTAAATTATACATAAGACTTTTTGGTTGAGGATCATATCTACAGTAAGGGTATAAATTGAAAACAAACAACAGAATCTCGTTATAGATCAAAACTGCACTATGAACCAAACACCAAGCCTCACAGGTAACAGAGCACCACCTGTACTTGAAGCTGAAGCTGTTTCAGGTATTCAATCGCCTCATCCAGCATTGAAGCCTTATCCGTCTATTCATACCCAAAAGAACAAAAACACCAAATCATTCATTCGAAGTTTGAAGCACAATTCAAATCAAGCATAACAGAGAGGTAAAATGTTGCTGCATTACCTTGTTAGAATTAGGAATTAGGTTCTGCAACGCTTTCATTTTCTCGTTAATCCTACTCCGCCTCCTCTGTTTATAT
>JAOQMM010000002.1:2083428-2096114 GCA_027563515.1 Erythroxylum platyclados
TATACACATAACGATTATATATATATATATATATATATATATATAATGTCGTTATTTACTCCATATGTGTGGTTGGAATGAAGGTGTGTGAGAGGGAGGGAGGGGCAGAATGGGAAAGATTGTCGTGAAAGTATTTTACCGAACAACACAACTGTCATGGGCTATGGCTGAAATTGCTGGTGGTGGTGGTCTGTTAAGGCATAGTAGGAAGTGGACAAGTAGTAGTAAAGACCAAGGAAAATGATAGTGGAAGTGGTTACTTGATGCGGTTTGGTTTAGGTCTCATCTCTCTACATCTCTCTACAGTCTACTCCTTGCCGCTACAACTGTTGTACTTCCTATAATTCCCCAACTGCCCCTTTCCCTTTTCTCTTACCAGTAACACATGCACGCATTCTCTCCCTAAGGACAACAATCTTGTACACTGTCTGAGGAAAAGGAAATAAACCCAAGTCATACCTTCTCTTGGTCTATCTACTTATACTGTTACTGTTATTCTTGTTGCGGTTGCAATATCACTTTCTTGTCCCAAGTACTTCTTCAAGTTTTTCGGACAACGAACAGGGTTCTTTTTTGTCAGAGAAACAAACCGATCTTTTGGACACCATCTGCTTATAACTCTCTTAATTTCATCTTGTAAATTTCTGTCTCTAAAGACTTGATTCTTTTTCACCTTTCTTTATGGAGCCACCTCTATCTCCTGCTTCTACTGCTACTGTGCCTGTTTCTCCGACTAGTCATAATGGTTCTGCAGAAGATTGTTGTGTTAAAGTTGCAGTTCATGTCAGACCGCTCATCGCCGATGAGCGTGCTCAGGGATGTAAAGACTGTGTCACTGTTGTACCGGGGAAGCCTCAGGTACGCTTCCTCTAAAGAATGTGGGAATTACAGTGTCGGTGTAACTTGTGGAAATTGGCTTGTTTATTCTGGTGCTTTCCATTGCATGGTTACTGGTTGTCTAAAGTGACCGGTCTTTTTGGCTTTCTTTGTCATCAAAATGGAAGTTTTAGTCGGTCTCTGAGATCTAGATCTTCGGAAATAGTGACTAAGGATTTACGTTTACTTTGTCCAAAATGGAAAATCTAACGCTTGAATGTTTGACTTGGAAGAGTTTTCTGCTACTGTCCCTCTTTAGATCAGATGTCATTCATCGCCTGACATTTCCATAATTGATCGGCGATAGTAAATTGAAAAATTTTATCATTATATCATTGGGAAATTTGATGGAGTTAAAGAAAGAAACTTGCATGATAATATGATAGGTTCGTTGAATAGACAAGACTTATCTCACAGTTTTTTTTTTTTTTCAAAAGACTCTTATATCATAGTTGTTAAGAGGGGACAAAGCTAAGCTTACTAACACGTTTCATTTCGTTATTAAAGGATCATCATAGACTCCGTTGTAGGTATGGAAATTCGTGGAATTTAGAACCGGGGATTGTTCCTTGTCGAAAACTTCTTGGAATATCTAATTGGTCTTTCATCGAATTTTACAGAAGTCTGTGAATTATTAACTAATCAGTTTAAGGAATTGAATTCTGAGATTAACTTAGTCTCTACCGTCTTCTTCTTCTTCTTCTTGTTGTGTGTGTTTATGCATGCTTTTGTGGCTTTTGATTTTGGGGTGGGGGAGGTAGTAGGTTGCTCTGTTTAATTATTATAATCGAACAATATGATGGTCTGAGTCTCGCTTCATTGGGTGTATTTCTTCTATCCTTTTCAGTAATTTGCCATCTTTAGATGATAATATGTTTTCCACAAAAAGGTCTTAGCTTCTCTCTGTTTTGTCAGATTCCATTGTCAGAATCGTCTAACAACTAACTTTCTTCAATTCAACGAATTAATTATGTTACTCTGGAAATGAAAGTAATTGCTTTGTTTGGAAGGATTAGTAAAACATATCGAGAAGTGCATTTTTCAGGAAGCTTATTGTCCTATACTATTGAACGCATCTTCTATTGTTTATTTCGGTTGGGTGGTACACATCAGTTTCTAGTCCCTCTATTATGCAGTTTTAACCAAAGAGCTTCCACATCTAGAAGATGCCAAAAACAAGCAAATTAGATTTTGTAAATAACAATCTAATATAACAAACTTTCTATTTTTTAATTTGTGTACTGTGTATAATCTTATCCTTTCATTCCTTTTATCATTGTTCATGTTGTCAAGGCATTACTATTTTTCATGTCTACTGAATATTTTCAGATCCCTTTTAAGACTTCAGTGTTTTCTGGGAACCATATATACTTTGTCCCTGATATCCAGTTAAATGTCTGAGACTATCGGTTGGCTATGATCATGGTGCAGGTACAGATAGGCACACATTCATTTACTTTTGACCATGTCTATGGTAGTACTGGTTCTCCACCATCTGCCATGTTTGAGGAATGTGTTGGCCCTCTAGTTGATGGCCTATTCCATGGATATAATGCCACTGTTCTCGCATATGGTCAGGTGAGAATTTATCTTCTATTCAAAATTTGGTCAAGAGGAGCACTAATGCTTTGACATGTCCATTTTCCCTTATGTTTGCTTTTACTGGGTTTCAGACAGGTTCTGGAAAGACATATACAATGGGTACTGGCTTCAAAGATGGCTGTCATACAGGGGTAATACCTCTAGTTATGAATATGTTGTTCAGCAAGATCGAAGCATTAAAGCATCAGACAGAATTCCAACTGCATGTTTCTTTCATTGAGGTTTGTCAAATCATCTATTTGTCCTCCAGAACTCCAGCGCATTCATGTTATGAGCACTTAATTCTGTGTCTGTATTGTTTCTCTGGGTGCCCCTTTGTGGCTTTGTGTATGTGTTTGTGAATAGATAATGACATGCTTGTGTCTCTTACGAATCAGTTGAAAAATCTGCAGTACATAGTATATGTGGTTTACTAGATAACTTTTATACCAAGAAATTAGTTTCATGTCTCAACTATCTTTAGAATGTGTAAATCTAGCTTCTGTTTTTTTTTTGTTTTCCTTCATTTGAATGTACATATTTGTCGGCTCCTAGTCCAGTTCTGAAACTATTGCTGAATTCTTATTATGTTCTGTTATAGTTGAGCAACATCTTCAAAATTCTGGAAAGAGATGATTGTATTTCCTGGGGAATTATTGCTCTGAAATGCTTTATTATCTACACATTCATATCAAATGTATGTATCTCAGATTTGGGATCTATGCTATACAAGCTTCTTAACTGAAAACTTTTTTATTTGAAAGATTCTTAAAGAAGAAGTTCGAGATTTGCTGGATTCCACTTCTGTGAACAAATCAGATGCTGCAAATGGCCACACAAGCAAAGCAACTATCCTAGGCAAACCACTGATACAAATTCGTGAGTCATCAAATGGTGTGATAACATTGGCAGGATCTACCGAGGTCAGTGTCAGTACATTTAAGGAAATGGCTGCTTGCCTGGAACAAGGATCTTTGAGTAGGGCAACAGGGAGTACAAACATGAACAATCAGTCTAGGTGGGTCATGCATCTTGTTATTTGTATACCTTTGCATAGCATTTATATATTTAAATATACCGCATCTAAAGATTCCCTTACTGTTAGAGATGGGGTATGACTCAGTTATTTTCATATGTTTGTTTCTGTAGTCGTTCACATGCAATATTTACCATCACATTAGAGCAGATGCGTAAGCTCAGTTCAGTTATCCCAGAAGATAACAGTCTCAATGGAAGTGCCAATGAAGAATATCTATGTGCAAAATTACATTTAGTAGACCTTGCTGGATCAGAGCGAGCCAAGAGAACAGGCTCTGATGGTTTGAGATTTAAAGAAGGTTGGTGCCACTGCCTCAAATCATTCCCAGTTAATTCACTTTGCTCTAAAATTGTAGTTTATGGACTGTTTATTCATTTAACAGGAGTTCACATAAACAAGGGCCTTCTTGCACTTGGTAATGTTATTAGTGCACTTGGTGATGAAAAAAAGCGCAAGGAAGGGGTTCATGTTCCTTATCGTGATAGTAAACTTACTCGTCTTTTGCAGGTACAGTAGGCACATCTAAGAAACGTAGAATTGCATGTCTCTAGGGCCATAAAAAAGATGCTAAACAAAGGGACATTCTGAGTTTCATCTCTGGAAAAACAACTTAAAAACCTGCCATTCTGCTATGAATCTCATGCTGTCTATCCTCTTCTTGAGTAGTATTGGTCTAATCAAGTTACTTTGATGCCAGTTATTTAGATATTATCAGGTTTTCAACTAAAGATTGCCTTGCATCAATGAAAATGAAACTTAGCTGACAGTTTTAGGGTGTTGCCTGGTATAAAAAGTCACAAGGTATAACCCATCCAGATGAACCTGCAACAGATGCTCATGGATGCATTCTTCCAGTTTATCATTTGCATAGCATTCGTCTTTATGCTTCTTCTCTGAACCTTGCACATTTCTTTTGGCAGGATTCACTTGGTGGAAATAGCAGAACTGTTATGATAGGTATTTTGCTTGTTTGGTTATTCTGTTTAGCATAACAATAAGAAAAGCTACTCTTTGATTAGTCTGTTTCCTTGTGGGCCTTATCCCTTCTTTACCTTGGCAAATTCCTCATTTCTCTAATTTCATCTACAATGTCCCTTTCTTAGCTTGCATTAGTCCTGCTGATATCAATGCTGAGGAGACCCTCAACACGCTAAAGTATGCAAATCGTGCTCGTAATATTAAAAATAAACCTATTGTAAGTTTCCTTGGGATAATAATATTTTCCATTTTGCTTCAACATGATTGAGGACATGATACTATCATCAAGGTTTCGTGTATGAAGTCTTTCTATTTACATCCTTGACAGGTCAACAGAGACCCAATGTCCAGTGAAATGCTAAAGATGCGCCAACAACTAGAGTATTTGCAAGCTGAACTTTGCGCCCGAGGAGGAGGAGGAGGATGCTCGCCAGACGAAGTTCAGGTATATACTTATGTAAATCATGTATTCAACTCAATAGGCCAATCTCAAGATTCTATTTAAGATGCCAATATTTCTTCCCTTAAAAATCTCTCTCCAGAGTTGATCAATTCTCGACGAACTATACATGTAACAAGCTATTCTTGTAGGTTCTCAAGGAAAGGATTGCTTGGCTTGAAGCTGCTAATGAGGACCTTTGCCGAGAACTTCATGAATGCCGCAGTAGATGTACTACTGTTGAGCAACGGGAAACAGATGCTCAGGTATGTCAACTATTACTGTGGAGATTCTTTTAGCTCAGTATTTTTCCACTTACGTTGATATATATGAGATTCTGCCAGCAATGTCATATTGAATTGTTTCAAGTACCTTTGAATCCAATTGTAGGCCTAAATTTATTATTGGATGAAGTAAGTTAATCTAATATTTGATTATTCAGGATGGTAGTCCCTGTTCTGTGAAAAGTGATGGGCTCAAAAGGAGTCTGCACAGTATTGAGTCATCAGATTATCAAATGGGCGAAACCATAGCAGGTAAAATCCTGACTGAAAATGATTTCATTGCTCATTTCAGTTCTTGCTTTTAATTCACTAGCTTTTTACAATTCATTATCTTGTCCTCCGTGGTGCTCAAACCTATTTAAGCAAAACCAGCTATGCTTAAGGTTTTAACAATTCTATTTGAAGTAATCTGGCCAGTTATAGCACAGTAGTAATACCAATTTTAACAGCAGATTCCAGAGAAATTGATGAAGAAGTAGCAAAAGAGTGGGAGCATACACTTCTGCAGAACACCATGGATAAGGAGTTGCATGAGTTGAATAGACGGTTGGAGGAGAAAGAGGTTAGAACTAAAATTTTTGTTTTCTTGTGATGAAAGGAACATATATTTCATGAACAAACACATTTAGCCAATATTTCTCGACCATAACATATAATAATTATTATATGGCCATGTCCAAAATCCAACAAAGAATATGAAACTAAAAAATTATAAATTAAGTTCCCAAAGTTTTGTTGAAGAAACCTTGGTAATATATGGACAATGGAAGCTCATAAGTTTTCTCTACTTTTTGCTCACACTGCTGCCAGCTTAACTGCCTATTACAGAAAAATGTAGGAGTATAGAATAAGAGAACGAATGTTGTCTGAGAAACTGCGGAGCTTTTAATAGATGCATAACTATCGTTAATCATTTTTGTCCATGAGAGTATGTCTTCAGTAATCTGCTTCCATATTGCTTATAAGGGATAACTAACAGTATTGATTATAATGATTAACAATGTGTGCTTTTTATGTCTGTCTGAGCAGTCAGAGATGAAACTTTTTGGAGGTATTGATACTGAAGCACTCAAGCAACACTTCGGCAAGAAAATTGTAGAGTTAGAGGATGAAAAAAGAGCTGCTCAGGTTAGATAACACTTTACTAACTTATCTTAGCTTCACTGAGAACAGGAAGTTTATTGATTCACCTACTTTGTTGCTGCAGCAAGAAAGGGACCGATTATTAGCTGAAATTGAGAACCTTTCATCTAGTTCTGATGGACAGGCACAAAAGTTGCAAGATATTCATTCCCAGAAATTAAAATCGCTGGAAGCACAGGTGAATAAGCACCTACATATTGCTTCTCTTTTGCTTGGGGTAGCACTTTCATTGTTACCATTCTTCATGTGTTTCAGATTCTGGAGCTTAAGAAGAAACAAGAGAACCAGGTACAGCTCTTGAAGCAAAAACAAAAAAGTGATGAAGCAGCCAAGCGGTTGCAAGATGAAATTCAGTCTATAAAATCCCAAAAGGTGAAATATCTGGAACTATTGCTCCAGTTGCATTGTGTTTTTCCTCTGTGTGATCATTGCTTAAGTTCCTCCTTTTTCCTTTTCCTTTTTTCCCGCCCATTGGGTAGGTTCAATTGCTACATAGAATGAAACAAGAGGCAGAGCAATTTCGACAGTGGAAAGCTTCCCGGGAAAAGGAACTGTTACAGGTGCTTTTCCTTTTTCATTTTAGTTGATTTCATATTGATCTCGTCTATTTAATGTGTAGAAGCTTTTTTCACAAGTTTGCAATGTGCTTTTGAGGATTTTGCATCTCACAACCTTTAAGCATAATGTTTTGGCACTTATATCTTCACAATTGTTGTAATTATCAATTTCATTTTCTTCTTTCATCCTTTATACATTCGTGTTGCAGTTACGAAAAGAAGGAAGAAGAAATGAATACGAAAGGCATAAATTGCAAGCTTTAAACCAGCGCCAGAAACTGGTGAGCTTAATTTTCTAACTTGCATACTTTTTCAGCGTGTACAAATCACAAAGTATCCAGTCTCTAGTGGGAAAACATGTACACAGACAATTCACTTACGTTCTGGTGTTTTGAAATGTACTCTTTTCTATGAAAGAATATAACTATGGTAATACACTTAAGTCTGATCTTCAACAATGCAGTAGTTATTCTTGTGACATAACTATTCTCTTTTGAAGATATCGTGCTCATAACATTCTTCTTTACTTCAGGTTCTTCAGAGAAAGACAGAGGAGGCTGCAATGGCCACCAAGAGGCTAAAAGAGCTGCTTGAAGCACGTAAATCTTCTGTGCGTGATAACACAGGTAGATTTCTTGCATATATATAGACCATAGGTTCCCATCTACGGATTCTCTGTCCTGGTAAATGTATATCTCATCATATGGAGGGCACATTACATTCAACAATAAAATCATTTAAGTCTATTCTGTCTATGGTTAATTCTTGAGTGCCATATCAGGAGGCTTTGTACTTACTGAAAATACAGAGCTGATCGCTTATTTATTTTCCTTTTATAAATCAAAATACTGATGGTGTACAATCTTCCAGCTTTGAGCAATGGAGGAACAAATGGACAGGTACTTGTCTTGGATAATCTTCTGAATTGGTGCAATTTTGATTATCATTATAGTACAGCTTATGTTCATTCCGGTTGCGTGTTCAGACCAATGAGAAGTCCTTACAGCGGTGGCTTGATCATGAGCTAGAAGTTATGGTGAATGTACATGAAGTTCGCTTTGAGTATGAGAAGCAAAGTCAAGTGTATGTATTTAATTTTAGCACTCAAGTGGTCATATAGTCTATTGGGTATTGCGTTAGCTGATGCTCTGCTTTACAGGAGGGCTGCATTGGCAGAAGAACTGGCCATGTTGAAGCAGGTGGATGAGTTTGCTTCAAAGGGGCTAAGTCCTCCAAGAGGGAAAAATGGATTTGCTAGGTATGAGTTCCACAAAAGCCATTTAACTTTTAGCAGTTCTCACTATTGCCTGTGTGTTCCAAACATCAATAAAATAAAATTTATCAACTCAATTGAATAGCAATACCTGAATTCAGTGTTGTGATATCAGAAGTCGTCTTTTTTATCATCAGGGCTTCTTCCATGTCACCAAATGCCAGAATGGCGAGAATATATTCTCTAGAGAGCATGCTAGTCATATCATCCAATTCACTTGTATCAATGGCTTCCCAACTTTCAGAGGCAGAAGAGAGGGAGCGTGCCTTCACTAATCGTGGACGTTGGAGTCAGCTGCGTTCAATGGGAGATGCAAAAAACTTGCTTCAGTATATGTTTAATTCTCTTGGAGATGCAAGGTGCCAATTGTGGGAGAAGGAATTGGAAATCAAAGAGATGAAAGAACAATTTAAAGAACTTGTAACTCTGTTGCGGCAGAGTGAAGTTCGGAGGAAAGAAGTAGAGAAGGATCTACAATTGAGAGAGCAAGCTGTTTCAATTGCTTTGGCGACATCAGTATGATCTTCTCTCTTTTCCCTGCTGTTCTTCTCATGCGTCATGTAAAAGTTGTACACTTTGTTATTGCAACTACAAGTGCATGTTCTGGATCTGAATTGTGCTTCTCCAGTGTGCACTATTATGCTTCCTATTACCCATAAGAAGAATTATGGTTACACTGCATGTTCATTGCCGATTCTTTTCACGGTTTCAGTTGGTTTTCTTTTATATATGCACACGCTATTCACCATCATTTTCTTCTGAAACTGTACCACTTTTTCTCAGGCTGACCAGGAGCATGCTGGTTTCCACAATACACCGAAACACATAGCTGATGATATGAATGGTCCTTTATCTCCAATTCCTGTGCCGGCACAGAAGCAGCTAAAATATACACCAGGAATTGCTAATGGTTCTGTCAAAGCAACAGCAGCATTTATAGATCAATCAAGAAAGGTTTGTTTCCTTAGCTTTCTTTTGCAGTGGTATTAGATCTGCATTAAGTGTTCATCAACAAATTGAATTCATTGTTGTTGCAGATGGTACCCCTTGGTCAGCTGCCAATGAGAAAACTAACAGGTGCAGGACAAGGAGGGAAGCTGTGGAGATGGAAGAGAAGTCATCACCAGTGGCTTTTGCAATTCAAATGGAAGTGGCAGAAACCATGGAGACTGTCAGAACTGATTAGGCAGAGTGATGAAACAATCATTAGAACAAAGCCTCGTCCACATCCCCTGAGGCGTATGGTCTGATCTTTTGCAGTCAGCAGATTCGTACATCCTCAGGACTCATTTTTGGCCTACAAGTACAATCCCAGCCTGCTACATGGAGCACACGTAGATCTATATATAGGCAAGTTATTTTCCACTTTTTACTTTACCAGAGTACAGAATGCATCTAATAAGGAATCTCATCTGAAGCCTGTTTTAACTGTCTGCTATTTCACTTGAAAAAAGCTTATAGCCAGGGAAATAAATTTCTTCTCAGGAACAACAGATCAAATAAATGAATTTATTGAATAAAGTCAGTGCTAGATCAAAGATTCATAAGTGACTAAAGCCATACTTGAGAACAAGTTGGACATAAATGATCCAATTTGATGCCTTTATCTAATCCTTATTCAGTGTGCTGAAGATTGCTGCTGATGAGTTATATGTTGCATGAGATGGTTCTGAAAGCTTTAGATTCTTCATCTTCGAATTTGGCCACAGTGGCTACGCTGGGATCATCTTGTAAAGCAAGATGATGACGACAAATTTTCGGAAAGGGTAATCGAGAAGACACCCGAGAACCCTAGATGGCATTAGCTGGGAGGTAGTGGCTTTTTTCACTTCAAGTGTCTTCAATGTTTGGTATATATTGTTCAATAACAACAATCTGGGGAAAATCTCCTCTCACAAATTTATAAAAAAGAAAGTCCTAGTCTGATTTTTCTCTTGTGGCTCCTCTATTTACATGTAAGTTGCTTGGTTAATACAGTGTCTAGAGTTTTCTTAGAAAACCACACTAGTGAGAGAAATTTGTAAACGTACCGTCTTTTATTTGTAATTAAGTCTTTGCGAGGTCTTGTATACATCTGTAATCTGTTACAAAAGTCAGTACAGCAATTGAATGTTTATACTATAGAGGATATCTCGTGTTCTAACAATTGTCTCTCCCTACTTTCTCCCAAGGCCTAATTAATTGTATAAATTGATGATCTCTCTTTCTGAATGCATGACCAGCAATTCTAGATGCAAAACAGCGTTAAAAACCTGCTTGTACCAGCAGGAAAACAAGACAACAACAAACGAAAAACCAGCGTCGTGTGACATTGGATTCCCATGACTGATGCCTTTAATGCCTCTGTTGTTTCAAGTTTACAACTTTGATTACATTCTGCGGAAACAATCCACCATGGATAAGAAAAATTTCATAGCTTTCCTTTTCAAAATTGGAATGCAAAACCTCTGTGTCAAAGTCATTTGGTAATAAAACCAGTAAAAACATGAAAGCCAAAGCCACATTTCTTAGGAAGGAAATGCATATTTTCACTCAAAAACTACATTGCGGTTTTAACGGAAATTCCTCGATGATGGAATCAAATGATTACTACAAGGCAAACATTGAGTACTTGGTCATATAAGAGTACAGGTTTGTGCTATCACCTCTAATTTTCTAACTACCTCAAGGTTCCCTTAAAATCATAAGATCAGGGATTTGACAGTTTCATTGGTTGTGCTGTATTTGACATATCTCTCTACTACGAAACACCCATGAATCAAGAAAGTTACCACACAGCGAGAATCATTGAAAAAGGACGGGCAACTTCTGAAAAGCAAGATGATATGTTCCTGGACTTCAGATTTTGCTACACCAGTATGCATAGTGCTCATCTTTACGATGTTTACTGACAAGACCTCCACATTGTAAACAGATAAAGCTGCTCCCATCAGAGAAGGCATCTAAAACAATTTGCGTCCTGCCTGTTTCTGCCAGTATAGAGTTCCCATTAACATCAACGTGAACTGCTGATCCTCTAACGTTTAATGCCGATTGCTCAGGATTCAAAGACTGCGCATCAACTATTGCACATTCAGCAAACAAAGACGCAAGTTCATCAATAGCAATACTATCCCGCCGTCTGTCTCTGTACAGATCTCGCGCACGGCTCAAGGATTGGAATACTGCTGCATCCCCACCCTGTGTCCGCACTGCCATTAAAACCTGTTCCATGGTAGAAAAAAGGGTAAGCAGTAATCAAGAGAATGCTGCCTCATGACTGCCTTGCAAAATGTCTATCTCATTCCAATCCAAAGCATGGAACTTTCTCACCATTCTCAAACACAAAGACAATTGACAAGATAGGTACTGGACTTTGATGTCAAAAAGACTTGATCTAAAAACATTTACAGATACTATCAGCTTTATTTCTTGGAATTTAACTAGAAAATATCCAATCTTTATACAGGAATGCAAGAAAAGAAGCACTCAATTATTAATGAATTCCAAAAGACTTGCCCATGAAACAGAAATTTATATAGTAGCACCAGTAGAAAACAAGATGGGCACATATAAGAGATTTTCCGAAAATTGGATCCAAAACGACAAAGCATAGTAATCAAATGGGCATCTTTTAGCAAAATGCACATAATGTAAAGCGAAGTTAACGTTGATGAATAATTGAACCAAAGGCGTGAAGAAAGAAAAAGAAAAGAAAAGAATCAATCAGAAAGTAAGAAAAGGGAGAAAATATTTGATGGTAGTGACCGCTTGAAGAGCCTGAGAAGGTTTTCCTTCGTTGATGAACAGTCGAGCATTTGTAAGCAACTCCCTAACTGCATCGTTTTGGTTGGCGACGACGGCCTCCATCTCCGTGTCCACTGAGTCCGTCATTTAGACAAGGTGCTTTCTGTTGTCCAATCAGCGTCTTCTATGTTTCAACTGAACAAATATCCCAGCTTTCTTTTCTTTTTCAATCAAACAGAAAATCCAAGAAAAATCTCAGTGAACTTTGACAATGAACTGAAGGGTGTAGAGGATTCTAGGCAATTTGGAAGAAAAGAACAAATCTTTTCTTCTCAATCAACCATCAATAACCATATACGGGCTTGTTCTTATTTATAGAGTGATTATTTCCACTGGCCTTTTATTATTTGGATCAAATAGGCCTAACTGCAAAGACCCTAGAACAAAAGCAAGTCCATTTAAAATTTTGATTAGGGTCTGTTTGATTTTATTTTCGATTTTTAATTTTTAATTTTTATTCTTAAAAGTAGTTAAAAGTTTTGTTTATTTAGATTTTTAATTTTTTATATTATCTTAATTTGTGAAAATTATATAAATTAATTTATTTTTATTTTTATCATAATTTATTATCAACTAAACATATATTATTTAATTATTATTAATTACTAATAATTTGTTTTAATTTTTATTACTAACCAAAATTTTAAATTTTTAAGAAATAAAATATTTTTAAATTTGGCAATTATTAAAAAATATATTTTAATCTTAAAGTACTTTAAAATACATAAAT
>JAOQMM010000002.1:2104259-2117599 GCA_027563515.1 Erythroxylum platyclados
AAATATCAATATAACTGTGCTATGGTCTATGTGGGAAAAGTAAATCTTGGAATGATATTGTCCATTGCCCACTTTTTTATTAAATAATCTAAAGGAAGAGCATATTAGTAATGTATTGGAGACACGATAAGCCTTGGACGTCACATTGGTTTTTTCGTATTCACGTCACTCAGTATGCGTCGACCCGATTGGCATTAGGAGAATATACCAAAGCATAATGTAAAACCAATAATTGATGTAGAACTAAACAGTAAAATGTTTTGTGTAGTAGCCAATCAAACTTTGCATTATTCATGTTTAAAATTTCTTGATTTTGAAGTTGGCAAAGAAGAAAGTAATACTATCGTGCCTACGCACTAAAAGTGACATTCACAAATTGGACCACAAGAACATGTTCTGGAGACTGAAATTGACTTCGGAATGCCAGATTTTCATTTGCACTGTTATCTTAAATTGTTAAGGAATAGTAATGCAGCCATAATTGAAGCGTAATTTGTTATTTTCATTTTTCAATTATCGGTAGTAATTTTGAAGAAACGCATATTAAAAAATGTTAATTATTTGATTAAAAAATTAATGAGAAGAATACAAAAATATTAACAAAATAAGGAAACTAGAAGTTTGCAATGTTTTAAAAATCGAACCAGAAGTTAAATCTGTAAAACAAAAGGTTTAAAGTTTGAAAAGTTAAACCGGTAGTAGATCATTATAAAACCAACTAAAGATTAAATAATATTAAAGAATTTAAAATAAAATTTAAAGAGATTGTCCTTATCCATTAAAAAATTAGAAATTTAATTAAAAAAGAGATTCTAATTGATTTATTTTAGTTTCAATATTAACAACACCCATTAGAAATCTTGCTAATACGCTGAGTTTAGAGAGGTCTAGTAGTACGCACCGATAATTGAAACGTAATTTGTTATTTTCATTTTTCAACTATTGGTAGTAATTTTGAAGAAACACATATTAACAAATGTTAATTTGTTTGATTAAAAAAATTAATGAGAAAATTACCAAAATATTAACAAAATAAGGAAACTAAAATTTTGCTATGTTTTAAAAACTGAACAAAAAGTTAAAGACAAAAGGTTTAAGGTTTGAAATATTGAATCGATCATCATAAAACAAACTAAAAATTAAATAAAATTTAAAAATTTAAAATATGATAGAAAGAGATTGTCTTTATTTATTAAAAATTTTGAAATTTAATTAAAAAAATATTCTAATTGATTTATTTTAGTTTCAATGTCAACAACAACATTCATTAGGAATCCTGCTGATATCATAAGTTTGGGAAGGTCTAGTAGTACACAGTCTTACTCTTAACTAGTAGAGAAATTGTTTCTAAATAACCAACATAAAAAGAGAGAGAAGATTAATTGATTCGATTTTTAATAATAAAAATTATTAAACTAAATCGAAAAAAAAATAAATAATTTAAAATTTATATAGTTGAATTCATTGAACTGTTTAAAATTTTTAATCATTAAAATTTCATGATACACGTGCAAATCAAGGAAGAGCACTCCTTATCAAAGCATAATACTTTTTAGGTCGAAAGGAGAACTACTTACATTTTAATATTTTTCAAATCATTGAGCTCTACTATTTATTAATCATGATCAAAACCATGTTCCAAGGAAAGCATAAACTTTTAGACCAAAATTAAACCTTTTTTTGTGTGATTAAGTATTCAATACGAAAAGAAGGATGTTGCTGCTTGCTTGTCCAGTATTTCCCCACCAAATAGAGCTACAGGCCCCACTTACGTTTCATTTTTAAATCTCGACGACTTCACCGTTTCCTAGGTCAAGAACTTTCTTAGAAGTGAAAATAATTAATTTTCTCCAGAAACAGATTGGAGAATAAAGCAATGAACATGTCCCGTCAGCTTTTTCTTCCACACAAAGAAAAAGACGATTCCCAAGGGGCGTGGCACCGGACCTTTAGCCTCTTAGCTTCAGACACGAACTTCAATCATACGAACTTTGTGTTAATAGACTTTATAGTAAGTGGCATGTGTCTATGCACGGCTTCAAATTATTTTCATTCATAAAACATAAACATGAACGTACTAATTACTAATCATTACGAGGCACGATAAGAACACAACTTTTTTGGATTCATTCCCAAATTTTAGATTTGTGAAAGATTTGGTTGAAATTGTTCGTCGTCTAATTATAGGAGACGATGTAGTTAGTAATCAAGAATCGATTTTTTAGGAATATTTCGTCATGACTAAAAGATGTTTGGGTTTATTAATATTGATTAGATTAAACTTATTTTTTCAATTTATTAAATAGTTTACTGATGAATTATTACATGATCAATATGTATTTAGAATAGGAATTTAAAATGTACTAATATTAATTAAATTATTTTTTATTTTTAATTAATAACTTGTTATTATCTAAAAAGTAAATAATCACGAAAATGTATTTAACTTTCTACCATCAATATATATTTGATGGTTGGCAATTTTGAAACCCAATAATATTAATTACATTGATTTTTTTTACTTTTAGTTCATAACACTTTATTACCAAAAAAAATGTAATTGTCGGAATACTAAGTAAATCGTGAAACGATTATAAATTTATCATCGATAAGGAAAACATTGCTTAGGCTCATTAGGACAGGAACAAGGCTCAAACTGAATCATAGCCAATGGTCTCCATTAAGCTTCATGATTTTCCTTATATGGGCTTGAAACTTAAACAGAAACGAGCAGTAGTGACCTTGCCCGAAGTGATGAATAAGGCTACATCTAGAGTTCTGGCCCTTGAGAGGCCCAATCATGAGGTACATATATGTAGAGGACTTTTGGTAAGTTTTAGGCTCTTCCGTTTAGGTACAAGACTTTCTTTTTTGGTGAACAATGGTAGGCAATAGAGCCTAGTTACATAGATCTATACGGGGAGCATCGGTCCCCATACAACAACTCACCCAGCCCTAACGGTGGATTAGGCAGAATGTGGTGACCATGTAAAAAATAACGAGCTTGTTTCGCGAAAAAATCTGCACAACGGTTAGTTTCTCTAAGTACAAAATGGAAGGCGACGTGCCAATCCCGGTGTAAATACTCCCTAATGCTGATTATCTGACGCTCATTGTTGAGGCTTGGTCTACCACGTAGAATTTGAGAGATAGCCTCTTCACAGTCCGACCATATAGTAGGTTGACTTGACGGTAGAATTCTTCAGTTTTGTTGATTTGCAATCTAACTATCTTAATGTATATTGACTTGAACAAAGACAATGGGGTTCAACGGATCAATTTGAACCTAATTTAGTCACTAAAATCAACCAAGAAAGTGTGTTTTTTTTTTTAAATTTATTCCCACTACCCTGAATTTAAGACCTAGCTGCCTTGCCCTAATAAATGCCAATCCTAGCAATTCAAAAATGTTGAAAATGGAAAAAAGGAGTGGGGGACAACCATCATAAACTCTACCCACCCTTTTGACTTTTCGGCCTCAGATCAGAGCAAATAGCTTAAAAAATGTCTAAATCTAAAATCTTCAATAATTAATACAATGAGACTCTTAAAGGACTCCTCACTATCTCCACTAAGCATCTCAATGACGTGAGGGCTAGAGTCAACTATCCCGTTCGAAACCAAATCCTTAAATAAAGAAAAAAATGGAAAGCATTTGACTAGTGACTACCAACCCTTCCTTATCCTATATTAAAGAATGTGCACATAAAATGAGTGGAAACCGGAACAATTTGAAGTGGGCATCCTTACAAGATCCACCATCTTAAAAGTAAGAGAAACCAATTAAGATATTATGTATAAGCAATGGAAACCTCACTACTTGCATGATTCAACTCCCACCAAATCCACAATCTCTCTATTTGCCTTTTTCTATTTCTGTTTTTTTTAATCATTTCCAAGCAAAGTCTTGCATTACATAAAAAGAAAAAAGGGTAAGTAAAAATAAAGGAATCCTATATTCACCACTAGCCCACTTCGTTGACCATCATGTCTTGAAACGGTGTGATTGCTTTCCAACTTGCAAGAACTTCGCCGGAGTTACATTTGGTGAGTTGATTAAGATGATTCAAGGACAGGAGGTGCAGGGCAATCGGAGATGGAGAGGGAGTGATTATGATCACCCTCGTAGGTCACAATAAGCATCATAGGATCATCCAGAGCACGCTCCACATGCTTGCGTGCAGGGCAACCCCTCACACTACTGCACTTGTAGTAACCCCTGAGAATAAACATGGAGGAAAACGATAAATCATCAATCAAAATTCTCAAACCAAACAATCAACCGTTTAAAACGAGTAATGAGCAGAAAAGAATGGCCTGTGGGATTGAAGTTTTCCATATGTATCAGTAAACGATATTAGTTCAAGTAGGAAGGATGCTATTGAACAAAATGATGATAGTAAAAGACGGTACCTTGGATGAGGAGAACCTTTAATAGGCTTCTGACCATACTTTCTCCAGGAGTACTCATCAGGTGGAATCTCAGCCATCTTGCTACTAATTGCAGGGACTTTGACAACCCTTTTCACTCTCGATCTCCTGCTCAAAAATGGAAGCCAAGTACATAATTAAAAACGAATGCAACCACCACCTCAAGAGCACTATTAATAAATCTGAAAGAAAGAACAAATTTGACAGTTGTTAAGCAAACCTTTTGCGAGAACAATGGCATCGGCTAGAAGATGAACCGCACTTAACAGCAACATCATCCATGGAATTACACTTTCTTTTAAGATAAGAACTAGACAGGGGCGGCCTTCCAGCAGATAAGACAGGTCGGAGATGGGCAAATTGAAACTCAGAAGACGTTGAACGGTGTACACTTGTTTCCCCAGTTAAGGAAGACATGAAAGAGGTAGCAGCCGAAATTGAAGGGGAATTAGAAAACTTGATCGTTGAGGGTCTTTCGTTTTTCTCCAAAGGACCATTTTTCGTAGCCAAGGAAGGAGCCTTTTGCAGGTGGGCGTTGTAGGGGAGAGGAGGAAGACCATGTACAGGTGTCGGATGATACACCCTAAAAGCAGAGGCTTGTTCTGTGGGCTTAGAATTAGCTATTTGAACGGAAGATTTCTGCTGCTTAACTTCCGATTCCTTTTGCAATTTCTCTTCCTGATTATGCACTTGTCCTGGTGTTTCTTGTTGCTGAGTGGTAGCTACAGGGGCTCTTCTAAACCGAGCGTGGCCAGTTCTTGTGGTGCGACCCAGCAAAGAAATTACCTTTCTGAAGCTACTAACGGCCGCATCTGTGACGGCCTCGATGTTATCGGACCCAGGATTGATGCTCGAAGAAGGGAAATCATGGCAGCATTGATTTTGCTGTTTAAGCAATTTTATGACCTCCTCAACGCTCTGGATCCCAGCAGTGGCAGCTTCTTTAACAGCATTATCTTGCACTTTTGCTGCAAAACTATCACCAGAATAACCCATAATTAACTCCACAGCCATGTCTCCAACAACATAAAATACTCAAATCTCACTCAGAGCTCAACAGGCAGAGACAAACTTATAGAAGACAGGTTTATATTGCGGATGACTGATATAAGACTATTTAGATATGCTATAGATTCATTAGACAGGACTTGAGACAAAAGAAAACAGAGAGAAGGAAGCGATGTAAAGAAAAGAGGCAAAGGAGGAATGTGAAAGAAAAGGTTGAAGATAAAGGGCAAAAGGGAAGAGAAGAGAAGGATTGGAGTCAAACCGATGCCCTCTCCCTCCCTCTCTCAAAATGACAAAAAAAGCCAAATAGAGTCAGTGACCTGTCGATTCCCTATAACTTGCCGTCAAACCCACGATCAAATGAGTTTGAGCCACGTGTCGATTTTCTTAAAAACATTGACCGCCTGTTTTAAAGTGGGGCCCTGTAGCAGTTCAAGAAGAGAGTTGGAGGCCGTGTAGAAATGATGAAAGATAAAGAGAGATGAGGTCAAAAGCTTGCAAAATGAACCGTTGGATTCATGACTCGGTAACTAAAATCGGAGAGTGAGATTAAAGAGAGACAAAGGTTTGTTGGAGACAGTGAGGTAGAGTTGACCTTTAACAGCTTTTAATGCAAAAAAACAAAACGAACCAAAGTCATATGTTCGTTTACTTAGAGCAAAGGAAAAAAAAAAAAAAGAGGCCGGGGAGTTGTGGTGGGTGGGACCCACGTGGGTTCGTCTTTAACCGGACACCGGAAGCTGCGTCAAAGTCTCAATCCTCAAGTCACATGGGATTCTTCCTTCATCCACAAACCACTTGCTTCCTTCCCTCCCACCTCTTCTTCTTCTTCCTCTTTACTCTTCTTTTGTTGGTTTTAGGTACTTTTCGAAATTTGTGATCAGATGCTCTTTGGTCCACAACATCACAAGAGCACGCCTAACTGGATCTGTTCACGAGCCGTTCATTCCTCCAAGTTTCAAAACATTTAGATGCCTTCTACTCTCGAATGTATATGGATTACGAACTAGGCCCCACACTGGATGCTTTCTACAAGGAGTGGACTTTTGACAACCTAAAATATTATACTCTTAAGAAAGCATTTGTTAACTAAAAGTAAAACTAGGGCTAGAAGTAGTTTAGTGTGACCACCTCTTTACACAAACCACCTTCAAGAAACTAAACGACAAACCTTTGGAAAGATTCGCATAGTAAAAACGACATGACACAGTGTTGCCCACACGACAACTTTTAACTGATAGATCGCGCAACCATAATAGTCCAAAACAAACTCTGAACAAAACATCCTGGAGAAAATTTTTACATGGTTGGAGTCTAGGCCAGAGATAAAACTCATTTCTAGCTTCAAATCTTTATACCTACTGTTTCAATGTGAAACGTCTGGTAGGTATAAAGATTTGAAGCTAGAAATGAGTTCTGTTTCCTAGACTTCTTATGCCTGATGCAAATGTTCTCGAGCAACTTGTTCATGGCTGCTCGTCATTTGTTCCCATTCCTAAAATCTCCTAAGGGTAAGGTCTTGGCAGTAGAAGAAAGAGCCCGCATGGACTAAAACAAATGCAAAAGACCCCAGATACAGCTACTTTAAGAACCTGAAAGAGCGTTCGTGCCTCTATTTTAACAAATTGGGAGTTAAATTAATGAAGAAAGGGCGAGAGTTACCTGAACTGCTCTGGATCAAGGTAGTATCTCATCGAGGACACTGACGTTAGCTTTATTCGGAGTGGAGGAAAGCACTAACAACGAAGCAGGCGTTGGAGCTCGGAATTGAAAATTGATATGTAAGTAGAGGATGACCTTTGAATGGGAACACGTGTAATCCAACGGAGAATGTGCTGAAATGAAGGGAAGAATAAGGATTAATACGTAGTGATAATAATTTATGAATCAGTCTGGGATTTGCTGCCAACTGAGTGTTCCCTCCTTAAAAGCCAATGCCCGGAACGATTGAAATTACAATCATAATCAGATCTAGGAATTCCACACAACATTTATTTTTTCTATTTATTCAGTTATTCATTTACTTACCATAAAGCAATGGAATTGCACTCATGGTAAATGGATTTGGCAGAGATTTGGGTTTCAACTACGTGTATCCTCGGAAGGGCCACCATATCTAGGAGTGGACCTAGTGCAATATAATTATTTATTTCTTCCAAATGATTTCACAAGAGCAAATCAATTAAATAATACCATACTATTTCGTTAATTTAGCAGAGTTTATTGTCATCGTTTATTTATAGGTGCAAATGAGAAATAACAATGTAGGGACACGGGCTCTGAATTAACAAAGTCACTCAACTCAAAATATAATAGGTTTTAACTATAATTTATCGGCAAATGCGGACAACTCGTGCCTAATAATTGCGATGAATGCCACACCAGAAAAGGTTGTTTTGAAAAAAATAAAAATATTTTCTAAGCTAGTAACCATAAATTGCATAGAGTGGAGACCGTTGACACTATTTTTAATATTTTAATATGACATGATTAAAAATATTGTATGCTCATAATATAAGTATAACTTCATCTATAACGGGTTTAAATTTGTTAACGGGGGTAATGCTATTAATTTTCATTTTTTACTTACTTTGAAGTAAAATAATGTAATTTAAAATTTGAAAAGCTAAAAATGTATTTTTAAACTTTGACGTTTATCAAATTGAATTCAACATTTTCAAAACATTCAAAACAAACTCTAAATTGATGAAAATTTTAATGGGTTAATTCCCCCCAATTAAACACTAAGTACGTGAAATTATTTTATATTTAAAATAAAAATGGATCATACTTTTCATATGGTAGATAAGAGATAGTATCTAAAATATATAAATGTGGATCTCATTGTGATATGATAAGTGAGACCTACTATCTAAAATATATAAACAATAGTCTCACTGTCACGTGATTATGAGATTTACTTTTTGAGTAATTTTAAAAAATTAATTTTGTGAAAATAGAGCCCACTTTTTATTTAGAAAATATATGTTTATAAGATATTTAATTAACACAGATTTAACCTTTTATTCATTTATGATATATTCTAAACATTTTGAAAGCGTTAAAATTCAATTTGAATGTTTTAACGTTAAGATTCAACTTATATTTTATTGTAAGTAATGGGATTTGAAATGAAATTTTGGCTAATTTTGAAAACAATTTCAACATTTTTGCTATCAAAATTTCACTAAAATCATTATTCACATGTTTTGAGTTATCCGACAGTTTAATGATTCTAAAGCATACAATAAGATCAATGCATGTGTCAATAACGAAGTTTGGTACAAAAAGAGCTTATTGTATCGCAGTTTGATAAGAACAATCATAAATTACATTTCAACTCATAACTCTAGCTGTATCGTAACTCGCGGCTTGTCGTGAGGTTCACAGGTTCAGGACAAGAACAGATGTGTATGGTTAATGTTTCTCAGATGCAGGAAGAAATGCCTTGGGAAGAAAACAAAACGATAATATTGTCAACAAAACAATTTTTATTATTTATATATAATAATTTTATTTTTGGTAAAACAATTTTTTTATGAAAACCATGCCCGGCTCACAAACAGACATTGTGGACTGGTCTATCACATATAAGGCTTGACCTGGCAGCTGGAATCACGTAAGCCTGATAAGAAGCACTTAAAACATTTACTAGGCCCATATTAGTTTTTGAAGTATAATTTATTTTCTACTTCCACAATTTTTTATTCAAATTTAGTGCGTGTGAGATTGTTATTATAATGCCTGCCGATCATATCCTATCTTTTCTTTTTATCGATTGAATTTGATAAAATATACGAAAGACAGTGCCACTTTGATGTAGACAGGCAATACTAAACGAGCTTGCAATTATTGCTATTTAAATTGAAGATACCAATACCATAAGTTGCAATGTATTATTAAAGAATGAAGTTTAGAGATCTGATTGAAACACATTATCTGATTATTTTATTACATATAATAAAGAAAATCCCACGAAATGACTATAAGAATGAAGTAAGCCAAACTGTGTCTTGTCATTTGAGTTTTAAAATTTTAAATTTATTATTGATCAATTATTATATATCTCAACTGAGTTTATAAGATTGGTATAATATCTATTAAAGTATTATCGCAGAAATCGACCTAACAAAGAGCGACCATTATTCAATTCAATGTTGTTTTCGCAAAATGTCATCACCACATTTATTGCGGAGTTCAAAGATTCAAAGCGGAATCCATCGCGTGGCCGTGGCCCACACAGGGTGTCGTTTCAACTTTTAGAGCTACTTCATTTGTCCTTTTCTTCTTTCATCTCCTTGTTTGCTAAGCATTAATTAACAATTAGATTGATTAAATTTAAAATTGACAATTAAATTATATTTGAGTGAATTTAGGTTCAATTTTAGACAAATTCATATTTAGTTATTTTTCAAATTTAATCTGAGATTATATGAAATATAAACTCAAGTTCCTTGCCAACTTTTGTATAAAGTGATTAAAATTGTTAAATTATTAAGAAAAACTTTAGTGGTGTTGATAATTAATTAATATTGACAGTTATTAATATTATAAAAATTAAATATTGTTATTATTATTATATGACGTATGACGTATGAGAATATTTATGCAGAAAACGACGCCAAATTACCGGTCTCAATCTTTGACTTTTCCAAGAGAACGGCGCTTCATGTCCGATGACGTGGAAGTTCCTAATTCGCAAGTCACGCCACGCCAACCCCTCTTCTCTTTCAAGTAAACGTGTTTAATTTGTCGATCTACATTCTACAGTGTAAGCTGTCGCTCCGTTAATTGTTGTCACTTCATCACTACAGGCCAATTTCGTGGGCTGTGTTCTCGCTGCTCTGTCTTTCCCTACCAGTCAAATCCCATCCATATGGTTTCAGGCTGCTCTAGTCTGTTTTCGTAAAACAGGTTATCGTAAATAGTTCTATAAATTTCGATACCTATTCACGTCACTTCCCTTCACTAATCCAGTACATCGCTCGGTACCTCTCTCAAGATGGGGTTGTCTAGATCACCATCAAAAGCCTTGCTCCTCCTCTTGTTGTTCGTTTCTACTGCTTTATCATCGGCTTTGGACATGTCCATCGTATCTTACGATGAAGGACATGATACTAAGTCGAGCTGGAGGACTGATGACGAGGTTATGAACATCTACGAGGAGTGGTTAGCCAAGCATGGGAAAGCCTACAACAGGTTGGGTGAGAAGGAAAGGAGGTTTCAGATTTTTAAGGACAACCTTAGGTTTATCGATGAGCATAATTCCCAGAATCGGAGTTACAGGGTTGGGTTGAACCGGTTCGCTGATATAACGAATGAGGAATATCGGGTTACGTACTTAGGTGCCCGACTTGAAAGAAAGAATAGGTTGTCTAAGCCGAGCGATCGTTACTATCCCCGTGTTGGAGAGTCCTTGCCAGATTCTGTGGATTGGAGGAAGAAGGGAGCCGTAGTCGAGGTCAAGGACCAAGGGAATTGTGGTGAGCTATTGTTAACTAATTTACTTTTATCTAATTCCTTGGTAGGGTGGTAAAGTTTTTATGTTCTTTTCCTCATGGTTAGTGGTTTCTGCTCTGCTTGCGTGAAATGATGTTCCAGTCCAGAGAAAATAAAATTCAAAATCAGCAATCTAAGATGAAAACGTTGGAGAACTAGTCGGATAACTTTGACATGGGTTTTTAGTTTTTATTATTTGATGGCCTCTTACAGAACAGTTCTTTGGTTACTTAAAGCATGTTGAGTTTTTGGACAATTGTACCTTCAGAACTTCAACATGTGGGAGTTCCACAGACCTGGGGAGTTTCCAGATTTTCCCAGAAAAAGGGAAATGTGGAGCTTAAATGGCAGATGATAGCATGGGCAAGTGCACAAAATCGTTTATCTGATAGGCTTTGCTTAGTGACCCAAAAACTATTTTGAGCCGTGACAAGTGTCTGGAAATTTTCACGCATAGGATACAAGATTTCCTACTTCTCTATCTTCTGTATCAGAGTAGCTAATAGCGTATGAAGGGTTAGCTTAAGCCGTTGTTTTGAAACTTTAGCTAACTCTTGAGTTGATGTAGGGAGTTGCTGGGCATTCTCAACCATTGCTGCTGTGGAAGGAATAAACAAGCTTGTCACTGGTGACCTGATCTCCTTGTCTGAGCAAGAATTGGTGGATTGTGATACTTCTTATAATGAAGGATGCAATGGTGGACTTATGGACTACGCATTCGAGTTCATTATTAAGAATGGTGGTATTGATTCGGAAGAAGATTATCCTTATAATGCTCGTGATGGCATATGCGACACTTATAGGGTCAGACTTCGTTCTAACATCTCCACTCCAGAATTATAGACATCTAAACGTTGTTCGACAAGTTTTCTGACATTAACCATGTTTTACATTTACAGAAAAATGCTAGAGTTGTTACTATTGACGATTATGAAGATGTTCCTGTCAATCACGAGAAAGCATTGCAAAAAGCAGTTGCTAACCAGCCTGTGAGTGTTGCTATTGAAGGAGGAGGGTTCGCTTTCCAGCTCTATGAATCGGTAAACCTCTTTTCGCCCATTGTTGTAGTAATTCGTTGGTGTTAGTCTTGAATGATGTTGATTCATTTTCCAATCCTGCGTACTGTTTCAGGGCATATTTACGGGAAATTGTGGTACAAGTCTGGACCATGGTGTTACTGCTGTTGGTTATGGCTCTGAAAACGGTCAAGATTACTGGATTGTGAAGAATTCATGGGGTAGCGGCTGGGGAGAAGAGGGGTACATCAGGATGGAACGAAACATTGCTAGTCCAACAGGGAAGTGTGGAATTGCCATGGAGGCCTCTTACCCGATCAAGAAAGGCCAAAATCCTCCCAATCCCGGCCCATCTCCACCCTCTCCGATAAAGCCTCCCAGTGTTTGTGATACTTACTATTCCTGCCCTGAGAGCAACACCTGTTGCTGTCTGTTTGACTATGCGAATTATTGTTTCGAATGGGGTTGCTGCCCACTTGAGGGTGCTACTTGCTGTGATGACCACTATAGCTGTTGTCCTCATGAATATCCCATTTGCAACGTAGATGAAGGAACCTGCTTGATGGTAAGAGCAACTGTACTGTTATTGTGGTCCATGCATTTATTATGTGCTTACATTGCCATTTTTTCTGATTCAACACGTTAAAATCTTGGAGCAGAGCAAGAACAACCCATTAGGAGTGAAGGCCATGAGACGATTTCCTGCCAGCCCTCGTTGGCCCCATGGAACTGAAGGAAAGAAGAGCAGTGAATGAGCAATGGCTTGGGCTTCAAAGCAGCAGATGCAATAGAATCACCAGAAGGTCCTCTCGGTGCTGGATTGATTTGATTAAGAAACAGTATTAGGATGTTATTATTTATATATCTTCCAAAGAGCATCAGCTGCATCTGAACAATATCAGGATTACTCTTATCAGCTTTCGACATCCGTTGTACAAATATGGCTTTCATGATATGGTCTGTCGTTCCTATGATATCTTGTAGTTGACCAAGTATTAATGAAATTTGGCTATTTCTGTTACTTCCATCTTCATTGTTCATGTCAAGTAGGTAATTAGGTAATATTTTCATGTGTAATGTGTTTGTCGCTTTCTTTTTAAGTTAATTGTTTCGTTTTAGATCAAGACTGATATATTGTTTTCAATGAGAAAACAGATACGACATCTCATTAGCACAAACTATGGTTCACTCTTCAAAACATTGTCTGTTTTATGGTGTCCCAGAACTACGATGAAGATTAAAACTCCAAGTTGGGACCTGGTTGGATACCATACTTCCCTGAACGATTTGATCTAATATTAAATATCTTGTCTTCATTTTGATTTTTCCTTGGGACCATTTGGCATTGGTTGAGTGCCACTTCCCTAAAATGATAAGGATAGGCCC
>JAOQMM010000002.1:2149839-2167473 GCA_027563515.1 Erythroxylum platyclados
ATATTATTGATTTAATTTTTTGTCCAATTTTAAAAAATCCCATATAACCATTTGCCCAAACGATTGTTATTGTAATTCTTTTCAAAAACATTATGGAGTTAAGCCTGCCTAGTTGGACTATGGTCCAGTCAACATCTTGGTTCGCTCTGACTCTTCCTTCTTCTTCTTCCATCAAAACTTAAGTAGCGGCCATTCCTTCTTTGGTCATTTACTGCTGAATCAGCTAGCTTACAATTGTGTGTGTACGCATGTGTGTGACTTTAGGGTCTATTTAATTAGTTATTAATTAATATAACTGAACGGGATGACTTATAATAAAATGGAATATAATATAATAAAATATTATTTAGGAGAGAAGGAACAAGTACCTGGTGACTTATGACTTGATATATAAGCAAGTCACTAGGGACTTGCAAAGTTTCAGAGTTTTTTAATTCAATCATAGTTTGTAATATATTTTGTTATATAAGAGTATAATAGTCATTTATTATACGTTATATTATCTTTCGTCTATCTTCTAAACAACATTTCATTACGTTACATTATGAACCCTTACATCACTCCCAAATAAAGTTTCACTATATTACGTTTCATTCCATTATAAATCATTTCATTTCGTTCTGTTCCGTTACATTAATTAACATCTAACCAAACAGACCCTTAGGTATCAGCAGTATTTCACTTCTTGTAGTGTTTATATGGACACCCAAAAAGTAAGCATGCTCTGGAGCAAAAGTTTTCACTATCCTCTTATTTAGCCTATTGGAACAATCCAAAACTTGCCAGATTATTAGTATTTCTTAGTTAGAATTTGCGCTTTGGGTAGCTTGCGAACTTGGCGAGCTAATAAATAATAATGAAATGATTAAATTCATAATATTTACAATTTTAAGTCTTATTCATTCATTTTTTATGCAAATCTGGACAAAAATCACGGAATCTTGAACGCGACTCCAATCAGGTGATGAGCATTGACCATCTTCGAGGTATGTACGAGGGTGTGGAAGAAAGCGTTTATATTACTTGTAGGGTAGGTTAATGTGAATCCAGTTAGATTCTTGTTTTAAATGAATGCGATGATTAAGGGACGGTAAGCACGAGGGAGAGCAGACTAATGGAACATCTCTTGTCATTGGCTATAACTTAAAAGGAATAAATATTTTTTTCCGATTAATTTGTTCGTACCGTATTTTTAAAGAAACTATTAGTTTAATTATAGAATTGCGTTCTCTAATCTTATGTAGTTTCCCACGAAAGAGAGTATATTACGTTAAAAGTTATAGAAGTAATTGTCCATAAACAAATTATAAAGAGTCCGTGACTCGGGGTGAATGCAACTCGAGCGTATTGATCCAGAACACGGAAGAGCTCAACCCAGTTATGCTGCCCAAATTTTGAAGTTCTGTGCACGTCGTTTTATCGAGTGAAAGTTGGGGCTTTGCCTGTATGGCCCTATGTTGTCTGAGGTGTAAAGTTCCATATTCGAAAGGCATAGTAATCATTTCCTATGAATCGGTGATAATTTTACAAGTTGGCTTTTAAAAGGTGCCCCTTCTCTATCAGTCGCTCCCATACCAGCTTTGGTTTTAATATGATCCTATACCGATATAGATGATTATCGGTATAATTTCGAATAATTTCTTTAAATTTATAAAATAATCTATATTTTTAAAAAATTATAAAATAATTATTTAATATATTATACTACTTAACCTCTAGAAATCATAACAATATAAATTTAAAATAATAACAGTTTATTTTTCATTAATATTATTTTTATATATTTTATAGATAAATAATAATCACAATTAATAAAAAAATCATTTAATCAATATATAAATATAAAATTAAAAATAATACAAAGTATTTAAAATATTATACTTTCATGGTATAGTAAATAATAATTAAATCAAAATATCAAATAAAAAGAATAATAAATATAACAATTATAATTTACAACAAAAATTCTGATTACAATTCTAATTATTATTGTAATTTGTTATAATGCAATTTAAATTGTTTAATTTTGTCGGTAAGAGACGTTATTAATCATATAAATATGAATATGGTGTTACTGTAATCCCTTTAACTTTGTTTACTGTGTTTGTCACTTTTGTTGCGTGTCATTTGTATATAATAAATGCTCATAATGCACAAGCTCGCAAAGAGCTGCTCTGTTTCTGCTTCTTCTTCTTCTTCCTTTTTCTTGGTTTCAATTTTTGTTTTGCCCTTTTCTTTTGTTTCGCTCTTTTTTTTGGGTTATTCCATAATGTATTTTGGATGGCTCCGAACTATTAGTGGCACTTTTAAATCATCACTATGTTCAGATTATTTTCTACCCGTGTGATGTGAGACTTCGAGGAATGTTTTAACACTATCACCGAGTATTTAACACTGCTGCATACACTAGCAAGGTTAGAACTCCTAACCTTTGCTTAAGCGATTGTACTTGTCTTTCTTTGGCTGTCATTCTTGTAAAGAGGCTTTGACGCCAAGGAGGTGCCAATAAGTTTTCTTTTTTTTTTCTTCTAAAATATGTGTTTTGTGTGCTTTTACTGTTTCTTATATGTTCTTGGTAAATTTGCAATCTTTTCTTTTGGTGTTGCACGAAAATGGTGACTGGTGCGAGCAAGGGAAGAGAGTGGGTGACGATGAGGAGAGAGAGTAGAGAGAGCATAGATCAAGTTGGGAGTAGGTAGAGAGGAGAGAGAGAGAGATAGAGAGTTAGATTTAATTTTTGTTATATATGTACACGCGAAATTGTTGGCATTGATTGGTACTAGAGAGCTAAGTTTTGTACTATTTTTTTGGCTGGTACACGTTACGAAACTCTTAACATTGCTTTAAATTTTACTAGAATTATTCCAATCCAAAGCAACATAATTTACAATAAAAACTTTAAAAAATAAATAATGACTTATTTATTTATAATGTTGTCCCTTAAGTTAAACTTATTATTAGTGAATTAATTATATAATTAGAGTTATAATGTTTCAATCACATCTTAAATTCTTGTATAAGATAGCTTATGTATATAGATTGGCATAAACAGTAAGCATTGAATGAAGTTTTCTAGGTTCACCTTATTCAGTAGATAAATTCACTTTAAACACAATCAATTCTTAGAGTTTGGATTTATTGTTACACAATACAATCTCCTAAAGAAAGCTTACTTAACAGAGGAGGAAAAAAAAAAAGATAATAGAAATATAGCCCGAAATTATTTGTTTCTGACACACTTATTTGGCAGTTTGTACAGTTCAATAATTGATAAGTTTTCTGTTATTACGTATTGGTGACTTTGGTAAGGACTTGAGGAATGCATCAGCCAACATCTGACCAAGCTCAACCTGACCTGCTGTTGTGAGATGCACTCCGTCTGGTGCTAACGGTAGCCCCCTGGCGTCAACACATTGCACGTCGGGAAGGTTAAGTTCCAGTTGAGCTCTTCTCTCAGTATCCACGTAAAATCCCTCCATTGCTAGAGCCACCTACATGTTTTTTCAATTTTGAGAGTAAAGAAAAACTATCATCAATCTGATACGTAAAATCAACGTTGCATGAAACTTTGATCCATACCTGGAAAATTGGGAGACAAGGATGCTGTAAATCGGTACGGAGATCAGTGAAAAACTTCTCTAATCTACCCTTATACGCATTAGCGTCGTCTTTATTAAGCGCATCGGCCTCTCCTTGATACCATAGCATTCCTCTAAGCACCCCACCTGCCGCCTGAGTCCTTCTCACCAACTGTTCATAAAGAAAGCCTCCCTTTGACCACTGCTGTATGCTAGTCCCACCAATAGCACACGGCACGAGACCCACCTCACCAAAATTTGGAACTTTGGTCAAGATAGCATGGGAAAATGGCATACCTGGTCCAATCGCAGTAGTCCAATTGACATCAATGTCGACATGGAGAGGCTCACGGGCCTCTACCCATGTGAGACTGGCGGTTAGACGGAGAATTAAGGGGTTTGGTTGGCATTGTGGAGGTATAATGCCGTCCCAAGTCAGGTTGCCGGTCGATGAGTTCAAGACTAGGCCTCCACGACCGGACATGTTGCTCTGTCCGGCGAGGATAAATATGTTGAATAGTGGTTTTTCGGCGGTAACTAGTTGATTGTATTGAGCCAGAAGGAGAGACAACAATAAGAAGAAGGGAAGCTTTGTTCCATTACTCATTTTTGCTGTGTTCGCTTAACTCTCAGTGGTGATGTTTTGTTCGCTTCTTTACGATAATATTTATAGGCTGCACCAGTTCTACTCTTTTTTATCCTACTTGCAGAAACTTTATTTTGGTTACTTGAGATTTGAGAAACAAAGAAGCATGTGATGGGCCGTCTTAAAGAGGAGCTGACTTGGTAAATTGAATAACTATTTGTGTGAATTGCGCCGAGTATAAAACATTAGCCCATGTTACACAAACCTAATTTTCTTGAATTTATTAAGATGCTTCAAAAACTAGATTTCACTAAACAAAACATTATAGTTGCGTACTAGATTGCGTTATAAATATAATTAATTGACTTGCTTAATCCTAATCCAACTATGTTTGCTTTTGAAATAAAATGAGCAAGTGCCGGTTTAAAGAGGAGTTGACTTTGTGGTTGAACAACACTTTGTACGAGTATCAGGTCGTGGTCAGTTAGTTATAGCGTAAATAAATGTCAGTTAGGTATGAAATTCACGAATTCATCATATTATAGGTTAAATTTATTTTTTGTATAAAAATTTAAGTTTTAAGTTTGGACCGCTAGACGGACTCAATCTAAAATTTGCATAATATTATTTTTAATTTTTAATTTTTTTAAAAATAAATTTAATTATACATTATTTAATTTTGACAAGTTAAACTTAGACCTGAAACTTAAGGTTAAATCAAACTTTAGATCGAGCTCGATCAAAGTTCTGCTCAGGACTGATCTATTGTCATTCTTACGACTAGTGGATATTTATAGCCCACAAATTTTCACAATATAATAAATATAATTATTTAATAACAGTTTTAATTAATTTTTAAATTAATAATATTATTTTGTTAAATTATATACTTGCCTTATAACATTTTTTCTTGTATGAATTGCGCCAGGTATAAAACATTCATCCTCACGTTGCACAAGCCTAATTTTCTTAAATTTATTAAGATGCATCATGTACTAAAGACTTTTAAATTTGACAAGTGACATTCTATTTCATGATGACAAAGAGAATTACAATAACAATTAAAATCTCATAATAAATATATCATTTATTTAATTAAGGAATGTTTTATAATAATTAAGAATTCATATTTAAAATTTAGGATGATGATTTTCTTTAAAACAAAAATATTAATAGTATTTCAAAATTAATATACTAAAAGTCATTTGAAATTCAAACCAATAATTGTTATTATATTTATAAAATTCAATACGACTCCGCGTGAGTGTTAGTAGTCCATCCAATATGACCCGAAAAGCCGCTGATCCGTACTCCGTCGTGGTTTCGAATCACGCCACTCCTGATAGGCTGATACTATGCCTGAGTTTCCCCGCAAGCTGCCATCTGTGTTCAACTTGAAGGTTCCAGGTCGAGGGAATTTCCATCTTATGTCTTAGTTTTCAGGACTATGCAAAGCCGGGAAACTAAGGCTTAAATCATTTTAGGGATGGGAATAGTGCCTGATAATTAGCAGATTAAATTAGTTGTTAGTAGATTTTATCAGCTGTTAACTAACAGTAGATTATATTAGATGATAACATCAGCTCTTTATTTAAAGATATTTAGTAAAATTAACTATTTAATATTAATTGTTTATGTATAAAATGACTTACAAGACATGAATTAAAAAAACTTATAAAGATATGGATATTATATTTTAGTATTTCTTCGAATACTTTCATAAGAATTTAGATTTTAGATATTTAATTTCACAAAAATTAAGTTTATAACTCTAATTAAAAGCATAGAACATATAATAATAATAATGATAATAAATAAATAATAATTATTATTATTACCACCACTACGACTACTAATTCTTTCTTCATATTAATCAATTCGAAGTTTATTTTTCTAGTATATTAAGTTATTTAAGTCATGCTTATTTTTTGATAACTTAGTTATAATAATGCTTAATTTCCTATATTTTGTTGAATTAATAACTTATTGTTAGGGTGAATTTCTAGATACTCAAGTATGTTTTTTAATTGTTTAACTATAATGACAATGAGTAATTTGTAATAATTTTTGGACATAATTATCTTTTTGTTTCTTAATTTTTCAGTAGCTGGAGCAAAACGCTCCTCATAAGAGCATTTTTGAAAACAACAGATTGAGTTCAATCTGTCAACCTAATCAACTGATCATCAAACACGATTATTAGCTGCTGATATGATCATACAGTCAAATACCTTTCAATCTGCAAAAAATAGTTGATAGTTATTTACGAGTTTGATGGGTATCCCTTTTATTCATTATTTTTATACGTCATGTAGTTGTAGTACTTTAGTAGTGTTTCGAACATGAACCGATTTTAGGGAAAAATAGAAACATCGGCTTTGCCCAACAAACAAGCCACGTTTATATCTAGCAAACAGAATCCATGTTTGGTCCTTATCTTTCACTTCCCAATTTCTGGTTTTATCTGCAATTGGTCAACCTCAGCAATTATTGTCCATCATTTGACCCTTCAATGCCGTTGGTGGCAAGTGGGTTCAAGAGTGCAGCAATCACCACCAATTGACGAAATCTAAACCAGAGATTAGTGTATAATCCCCCATTAATTAAGCTGCATCTCTGTATATATTAGCTATTGATTAATTATGACAGAGACGTCCCATAGACTTTGGTTGATTGCAGCAAATCAAGCACTTAAAAACCTGTTTAGTGTTTAGCTACCCCAGGTATTTGACAATAAGCGCTTTGTTAGTTGTAACCCACTTGGTGATTGATTAATATAAAAGAAAGCTACCAAGGATGAAGATGTATGCTTCAAGAAAGAGACAACATTAATAAACCATTAAGAGAATGATTAGTGGAGACAAATTAAGGATTACATCAACAGGTTGGATTAAGAGAGGGGTTCCATTCCATCACCTGATTCTGACCTTTCGTTGAGTAGTCAATCTTTACATGGGCCCTTATCATTTTATTGTTATTTTTATTAATACCCAATCAAATTTTGTAGTAAAAAAAAAAAACCATGAGAATCACGATTTGTCATTTTATTGTTATTTACTTATTTATTTTTTTCTTCGCCGCCCCCTTTTCGTCCTGTCTTGTCACCAAACTACCAATATTGTAATATAACCGATCCAGATCGTACTAAAACCAATAAACCATGGAAGAATTTAATGCCATAACCACCGAATACATGCAGCAACAAAATCATTAAACAGTCCGACAATTCCTGATTTAGGCTTTAGATACGTATGAAACTTGACAAGAGTTTTGAAATTTGATATCCATCCAAAAACTCAAGGGCCCCCCATGGGAAATCCTTTATATTTTAAAAGCGGTGAAGACATTCCAAACATCTAATACCGTCTTCCAATTTCTACCAGGGATTGCAGGTAAGACTTTAATATCAGGTGGCTCCAATTTGCGACCTCGCAGGGAAGCAAAAACCAAATAATTGAAGTGCCAGTAAATAAAGCAAGTAAAAGAACTAGATGAAAACGACAAAAGAAGAGGACAGTACGATAATGATGGTGAAGATGATACCATACCCACACGCTCCTATTCCTATTCCTGCCTCCAGCCAGGATCAGGAAAATCCAGTGTACTAACTACAAGACGAAGCCGCGTAGGCCCGTCCTAGATGTGTGCAGCGGAAAATCATGTAGATGGGTCCCTGAAGCCTCATTGATATGTGCGAATCCCAAGGTTATGATTCTCCTTGGAACTCGCGGCAAGATTTTACGTTCTGAGTGAATGCCCTCTAGCTGTCATTTGCTGTTGACGTCGTAACGGATTTTCAAATATGCTGCAGTTTGGTCCGTTAAAAAGGGCCCCTGCTTCCTTCTTACTCTCCACGTCACTCGCCTTCAGACAAATTTAGTACCGATATGGTCTAATACACAAGTCCTATCTGGTACGTGGCCTTTCCTAGTACATGATAAAGCTCTACGCTGTCGGACGTCTGGTCGTCGCTTGAGCTGCTGGCCACCACACACAACTTACTACCTCCCAGCTTTGAGCTTGATGGGTGGGGAGAATTATTTAGGACTACTCGTCCCTCCGTTTCTCGAGTTTCTCAAAAGAATTTTGTATACATCTGCTAGCTTTTGTAATCTTACACTAAATGGTGAACTGAAAATGGGAGGAAACATCCTATCTTCTTCTACACCACGTGCAGCACCCAACAACCCAACGGCAATCTTATCAAATGAATTGTTCTTTAATTGCGGATTTAGACCATATTACGGTCTACTTGCAAAAAGGACGAAAAGCACTAGAGCTGTTGCTGAAAGGAAAACCACAAGCGTACCCATCTTATTATTGGGACCATTATTCCAGGCCAAACACTGACTATGAAAAGAAAAATATTGTACCAAGTTCAGTGCACTACTATTTCTGACATATATACTGTGATAAACAAAGTTGAAAGTACAATGCTTTCTTGTGTACTTCAGGTTTACACTTAAACGTGACACCATCTACTCACTATTTTCACTTTAATTATGGTTTTCTTCCAATTGTTTGCCAGGAAGCTCCTATTTCGAAGGACCGATATGGTAATATTTATGAAATTAACGTTTTTAACTTATGACTTTTCAGTAACTTAAATTCACACGAATCAAAATGTTCAAGTGAGAATCAAACAGGGTAATAAGAAGTTAACCAGTGTATTAGACTCACGAGAGGTGCACTCGTGCGGAGAAGTACGGCAAAAGGACAGGGTTAGGTGAGAGGTGGTTGATGTGTCCATGGCAGGAGACTTATAATAGAGGGAGTGGTGCATTTTATACAGCTGTCTTCCGCGTAACCACTGCATGCTGAATTTCTCTCTCTTTCATTTTTTTTCTTTCTGATTTTCCTTTTCCAATTTTGCTTTGTTCGTTAACTGTCTTTCATCTAATGATCCACACGGCTCTCGCGTCCATTTCATAGGTCCAAACATATTTCGCTGGATTGATAAGGTAGCAACGTTGGTTAATTATTTATGATTACATGGGTATATATAATTTATATATAACCAAAATTAGGCGGTGGAGGGCGGTTATGGCAGGCAGTTAAGGAAAGCAGGGATTGAATGCCACGTGGCGTTTGTGAGATGGTCCCCTCCCTTTGTTTGACAGCCTGGATTATAGTTTAGTTACTTAGTCTTCAGATCCTGTTACTTTACTTTTGTCGCTTCCCTTCTATCCTTTTCTTTTCTCTCCACCCCCCTCTTTAATGTTAAATTAAAAATAGTAAAATCCCATCACGTAATTGCTCTCCAGCCTGGCTCGGTCAAAGTCATAGCGCTTCCTTATCCAGCTCCAGCCGTATTCCTTTTTACCTTATTTATTTATCATCTTTAATATAATTGTCAGATAGATAAGAATCTATCCCCCTATTCCCTCCTAATCTCCACGTTCCATTAAAAAAAAGAAATCGCTCCTTTTGTAACTTCCAAAACGGTCATTTAAGTTTATTTACGAGCTGGGGTGGAGTTTTCACCTGATTTACCATCCTCTTCGTTTCAACCTCCGCAGTTAAAAACAAGGTCAACAATTACTTTTTGTTACCGTTAACGTGGAAATAAATCACAACCGCCAATTAATGAGTAAAAAATTTCGTTCGTCAAAGTAGAACCGTGTGTAAACTGGAGACAATGACAGGTAATTTGGGTCGTGATAAGGAGCAATCTGATGTGACGCGTGTCAGTTTGACAGCTGTTTTACATGTAACTGACATCCACGTCAACGGCTATGACCGGTCACCTAACCGGCTTTAACCAGTCATCCTTATCCTCTCCCACATATATATACCCCTTCCTCTCCGTTTTCTTTCTAGTTCTCTCCGATAACCTAAAGTTGAGGCTCCGCCTCAACCGTTCTCCCAAGATCACAAACCTTCTCTCTTGAAATTATTTGAATTTGAATTTTTAGGATATAAATATATCTGGCTTTTATCTCAGGCCATGAGTTCAAAAGAAGTGGATCGGATCAAAGGTCCGTGGAGCCCCGAAGAAGACGAAGCGTTGCAGAGGCTAGTGAAAAGCTACGGCTCTAGAAACTGGTCTCTTATCAGCAAATCGATCCCTGGTCGATCTGGAAAGTCTTGTCGGTTACGGTGGTGTAACCAGCTGTCCCCTGAAGTGGAGCACAGGCCCTTCTCTCCTCAAGAGGACGAAACCATCATCAAAGCCCATGCTCGTTTCGGCAACAAGTGGGCCACCATCGCTCGCCTGCTCAATGGACGAACCGATAACGCCGTCAAGAATCACTGGAACTCTACTCTTAAGAGAAAATGTTCCGTTTTGACCCACGACTTGAACGACGACGGTCCTGTCCAGCAGCCTCTCAAAAGATCCGCCAGTGTCGGTCCGGGTATTGCTTTGTCGGGTCTTCAGCTCAACCCGAACAGCCCCTCGGGGTCCGAACTCAGCGATTCAAGTTTGCCTGCTACGTCCTCTTCGTCGGCGGCGTTCAGGCCTTTAACACGAACCGGTTCACTTGTTCCCCCCAATTACTCTTCAGCTGAAGATCCACCTACCTTACTCAGCCTTTCTCTGCCCGGTTTCGACTCATGCGAGGTCTCCAACCAAACCGCTAGTTCACGACCAGTATCAGATTCGGGTGCATGGTCCGTTTCAAACTTGAATCCAACATTTATCACACCGACTTGCGTCGCTCACCCACCACCACCACCTCGGGCAGTAGCTTCGATGCCGGTGCAGGAAGCTGCAAGGACGCAGTTTTTCAGTCCAGACTTCTTGTCATTGATGCAGGATATGATAAGAAACGAGGTGAGAAATTACATGTCTGGGATTGAGAAGAATGGGCCTTGTTTGCAGACAGAAACTATGATCAGAAACGCTGTGGTTAAGCGAATTGGGATAAGCAGGATCGAGTAGCAAAGGAAACGGAATTAGTGACTTCTTTGTTGTTGACGCAGCCGAGTGGATTCGGCGAAGCATAGGAGAGAGAGGATTGTTGGATGAGACAAAGGGAATATTAAACAAAATTGGAGATTACAGAAAAAAGATGAGGGAAGAAAGAAGAAGAAGGAATGAAGGATCAATTGTGTAGTGAACAACTTTTTTCTCTATGGTTGTAGAGAATTAATAATTCTAGTAGTAGTGTACAGATGGAGGAAAAATTGTCACTTCACCACTGAATTAATTGAGAAAAAAGAAAACCCTGAAAATTTCTTGATATTAAAATAAAAAAAAGAAAATGAAGTAACTTAAGGAATACCTTTGTTATCATTCGATCATTTTGTGCTTTGGTTGGAAGCTATAAATTATGGGAAAAATAATTTTTTAATTGTAGCATTTACAAACACGGGTTATCAAAATTGAGAATTGGACTTTTTTTTTGAAAAGAAAAATTGAGAATTGGACTTGATTAATTCAAAGAAGTGTTTTTTTTAATTTAAATATTTTGTGAAAATAAATCGGAAAAATGACTTTTGCACTTTAATTTGGCTGTGCAATTTTTATAATCTTCGACGAAGAATACACTTTTGATTCTTCATGTCGCTATGTGTGTAATTTTTATAATCCTTGGTGAATAATACGAACTTATTTTATTTATTATAATTTTTAGTTTTTGTTTTGTGTTTTCAATTTTAATTTTTCTTTCAAATAATAACGTTTAATTATTAATATTATATAAAAGTTAAAAGGTAAATTATTTTTAAGTAAACAAAATTGATTTTAATTTCTGATATATTTTATTTTATTAAAATATATAATTTCAAATTTATTTTTTATGTTTTGAAATTTAATTATATTTATTAATAATTATTAAATTAAATTAATTACAAGAATTAAATAAGTAAGATTAAATTATTCATAATTCATATTAATAATTAATTTAGTTAATTAAATATAATATAAAATTAAATTATTTATAGTTTTTATTAATAATTAATATATTAAATAATATATATTTAATTAATAATAATTCAAATTATGAAAAAAGAGTGATTTTTATAATTTTTGAAAAATGGAAAAAATTAAAAAATTCAAACAAATAAGTTTGCTTACTAATTTAAAAATAAAAACAAACAGTTAAGTTCACATAATCTCAAATTAATAATAAAAAAACAAAAATTTCTCCCCTCATCTCTACCTTATAATTTGATCCAAGTGGTTGCCTGGTTCAAAAAAAGGAATCAGTATATTCATTGTTTCCATCTAATCACTTGGGAATCCAATCCATATCCAAATATACTGTTTTGCTGAGTTTCTATTAACGTGAGTGAAATCGAAAGCCCTCTCTTAAAGAAGTTTTAAATAATAAATATATAACAGCGTGTGTTGCATATATAAAACAACATTGAAAAGCTATAATTCACAAGGAATTTTAGATAAATGAAACCGCACGATGCTCCAAGAGATTGCAAGCTTCCATTTAAACAATTACAACTTTGCTGCCGATATTGACCCTAAAATTACGGTCAAAGAGCTTGGCTGTCTCTGATATATATATATATATATATGTAACTTTTGACTAAACATCATTTTCATGGCTGTGAAGCATCTCAACTGCTTTGCTCATGGTAGGTCTTGCATCTTGATCTTCCTCTACACATTGAAGAGCCAATGAAACCAAAGTTTCCATCTGTACTCTGTCGTATTTACCATCCAACTTGGGATCTATGATGTCTTCAATCCATGATACTTTGTCATTGGCTGTATCTCTTTTGTCTCTCACCCATGCCACCACTGTTCTGTCATCATTTTCATCGCCGAACTTTGCACTGTTGGCTCCCACAAGTGGACCTCTTCCGGTCACCATCTCTAAAATAACGATTCCATAACTGTAAACATCAACCTTTGAAGTGATGGGCAGATTGAATACCCATTCAGGAGCCATGTAACCTCTAGTTCCTCTTATCCCTGTAAAACTTGTGTTCTCAAGGTCTCCTCTGTTTAGTAGCTTGGATAACCCAAAATCTGACACTTTGGGTTGGTAGTTTGAGTCTAGGAGGATGTTCTGAGGCTTCACATCACAGTGTAGAACCCATTCTAAGCATTCTTCGTGTAGATAAGCAAGCCCTCTAGCAGTGCCCAAGGCAATTTCGAATCTCTTTTTCCAATCAAGTGTCTTAGAAGAGAGACTTTCTGCCAAGGACCCATGTTCCATGAACTCGTAAACAAGAAGTCTGTGCTTTCCTTCTGCACAATAGCCCAGTATCTCTATTAGATTCATGTGATTAAGCTTCCCAATTGTGCTCACCTCTGCCAAGAATTCTGCTTCTCCTTTAACGGCTACATTTAGTAGTTTGATTGCAGCAACACGATTGTCTGACAACACACCTTTGTACACAATTCCTCCAGCACCTCTTCCGATTTCGTGACTGAAGTTTCGTGTTGCTTGTTTTAGCTCAGAATAAGTGAATCTTTTGAATCCTGCTGCCATAAGATGGTAGCCTTGTCTAGGTTCACCCGCGTTCTTGTGGGAATTGACCAAGAAACACCAAGCAAACAGGATGATGACCATCTCCACTACTCCTAAAGCAATTGCAAACCACCGGATGAACTTCAATGTGCCATTTTCATGGTCCTTTGGATAATCCCGACCCGATAGACTGACAAGTTCGCCGCTGCAATCTAACCCACTTATTGGAGTCGTCTCCTTAATATCAGAGAAAACGGCCTTTGTGGAAACTTTAACGTAGACTTGCCCTTCGAAACCAGGCCACTGTTGTCCATTATATAACAATATTTTAGGATAACAAGCAGTAACAAGGTCGTTGTTGCTCCCATATGTGACATACTTAAACTGGAAAGCTTTGCAGTTGCACATCTCTAAACACTGAGTTTCACACATCTCCAAAGTGTAATTGGGATAATAGCCATAATCATAGCCGTAGAATTCAGCATGAGGGAGTAGAACAAAACGAGTCTCTGTATCATTTCCACATGATACTTCATTTTCGGTTTCACAGCCATAAGCCCAGTCAGTAGTATTCTTCATCTTGTAACCTGGAAGGCAGGTGCATTTGGTACCAGTAACAGGATCATAGCCACATGTACTGTTAGGTCCGCAAATTCCATGAACTCTACACGGTTCAGGTACCCATTGCCATGAGACAATCCAATTTGTGCCCCCCACTTCTCGGCTATAGATTCGCACGTTGCCGTCGAGATCAAGAGTCAATCTTCTCTGGAGACTCACTCCATAATCTATTGATAAGGCAGTAAAATTATCGGATGAACTAAATTTTCCCAAGTTGTCAAGTAAAGCAGTTCTACTGCTGTTGTACGGGAATCTCCCAGATTCCCAGCTTAAAAGCCAAGGGTACGGCCAATAAACACTTGAAATTTCAGGGCCATCATAAAGCAGACTAAGAAGATTATCATTGTCGAAGAAAAGCTTGTAAAAACCGGAAGAGAGGTTGGTCCGACCTCTTGATGAAACAAGCTGCGTGTCTCTGGTGAGTGGTTGCAGAGGAAGAAGGGTATCTGTCGGAGAATCAAAGCTTTGCCACAAAACTTTGCCTTCGCTATTGCTCAGAACAAGATTACCAGTGTCCAGGAGGTGTAATTGCGATGGCGAATGGGATTCTGTTTCTGTGGACCAAGCAGTTGACTTTTTAGCATCAGTTAAGATAAGATTTCCATTTTCTTGCAGCAAGAGCTTTGAGCTCTTGCCATTAACTGGAAAGTCACGATTGGCCATCCAAGCAATCGTACAGTTGGAACTACAAGATGGTTTGCTGAACCATATTGCAAATACATAAGCGTTGTCGCCGACAGGATGAAATCCGGCAGAAAAAATCCCACTTGGTGAAATCAAAATATCCTCTGATTTCTCCACCGAAAGAGATGAACCTGCGATCAGAGTAGACAACGTGGAAACAGAAACAGGAGCGGATGACAATAAAGACAGAGCAAACAGTAAACAGAGAATGCTCATATCGAAATTCAGAATAGATGAAAGTGGCAGAAAATTGCAGGACGGCGGGGGGAAATTTTAGGCAGAGAATAAATTTGATACCAAGTGCGAAATGGAGTAACAAACATACGTAGACCAAGAATGTAATCCTCAATCCACGGCTTACAAAGTACTGACTTTTTTCTTAGATAGTGTAAGAATACATTTCCTATCTATGTTCATACAGGAAAATCAGTAGTGGCGACGAAAATTGGTGCGTCCCATGCTCTTCCCGTGGCACCAGCTGTGTCAAAAATGGCGTTCCAATCTTGTATCAGTCCCTTTTAACCACATATTTTTGCGGGTCATGTAGATAAAATTTTTTTTTTAACAAAGTAGGCATAAAGCGCCTAACTACAAATCATTACCCTGGGCCGCAAATCGCTATGCATCAGAGCTCCCAGGCCAAGAGGAGGAGCCTGCAGGACATGAGTACCAAATAAAAAACACCGAGCATGTTTCGCTAAAAAGTCGGCACAACGGTTAGCTTCCCGCGGCACAAACCGGAAGTGAACACCCCAATCTCTATTGCAAAGGTCATGAATGCTGGAGAGAGTGTAGTGAAGACTTTGGTTCTGTGTGCCGTGTAGAATCTGGTTAATAGCCACTTCACAATCCGACTCAACCCACAGGTACCGGAATCCTTGAGCCCAAGCGAATCGCAAGCCATGAAGAATACCTAGGAGTTCTGTGGACAGGATAGGAGCTCTTCCCACATTACTAACAAAACCAGTTATCCAAGTACCGTGATGATCCCTCAAAAGACCCCCAATAGTAGATAAACCTGTGATAGGATGAACAGCGCCATCTACATTTAACTTCGCGGAACCTCGCATGGGAGGGTGCCACGATAGACTTCGGGCTACCGGCGGAGGTGGATGGTTACTGGAATGGACATGTTGTAAGACATGAATTTCCGATACTCGATTGAGAACATCCTGAGCTTGTATGACCTTATGGTCATCCTGTGGTTGAAAAATATATTGGTTTCTGCCTTTCCAGAGACACCATAAGGCCATTCCGAAGCATACAGCCCAGGCTCCTGTTCCCGAAAAGTCCCGAACATTGCGAAGGTTTGAATGGAACCAGACGTTAAAAGGCATGGAATAAAATTTCGGCCAGGACAACACGGGCACCAACTGGTTCCACACCAATCGAGCCCAACGACAATCCCTGAAGATGTGAAGAAGGGTCTCCTCTCCCTCGCCACATCGCGAACAGTGAGTGTCCTGAATGATATGACGCCGAGCTAGCTCCATGCGAGTGAGGAGCCAGTTTTTGGCAACTAACCATAGAAAGGCCCGTACCCTCTCTGGTCCCTCCCATTTCCAGATCCTCGACCACTCATTGCGTGGAGACGAAGCGTCGTCTTCGGTGAGGCTTACATACGCCGATTTGAAGGAAAGCTGACCATTTGAGGAATGGCGCCAGTATAGCACATCCGGCTCATCCCCATTTTGAGGTCCCGGACCCGCAATAAGATCCAACATGATACCTGAAGGTAACCATCTTGCGAAGGAGTGCCAATGCCAGCTACCATCTGGTCGCATAAAAGCACTGACCGTTGCATTCATAATATGGGCTGGCGGCGCTGAAGACGTATAGGCGATCAGGGGTTGTTCAAGGGTGGACCATCGATCTGTCCAGAAGCGAGCAAGTTGTCCGTTGCCTAGAGTCCATGCTAAACCATCCGTAAGCTTAGTCCAGACAGCGCTAATGGCTTGCCAGAAAGGGGATCCTTTCTTCTTTATCAATCTCGGAACTGCCTCCTGAATACCATACTTTGCTCGTAACGCACGCACCCAAAGTTTATGCGTAGCTGTGAGTAACTGCCACCCAGCCTTCATGAGGAAGGCTTCATTCATCGGGCGCATCTCCCGTACACCCAAGCCCCCTGCCTCCTTACTTCGACACACCTCGGCCCATGCAACGAGATGCAAACGGCTGTTTGCAGGACCCGACCCCCAAATAAATCGGCGTACATGTTGCTCTATTTTGTCACAGATGTAGTAAGGAAGCTTGGTCGTTTGCATAGCATAAATTGGAAGAGTCTGTAAGACGGAAGTTGCAAGTGTAACCCTTCCAGCTAAGGTAAGCGAGGATGCCTTCCACCCCGAAAGCCTCCGTTGAACCCGTTCCAAGAGGCCCGCATACGTTTGTCTGGTAATACGCCCATGCAAAATGGGCATACCTAAGTAACGACCGAGCTCATTGGTACTGCGGTATCCTAGACTTGTAGAAAGTTGCCTTCTAACATTCACCTCCACATTCTTGGAAAAGTAGACAACCGTTTTGGTAGTGTTGATTTTCTGCCCAGAGAGTTTACAAAAGTTGTCGATCAACTCCTGGAAGACCCTTACTTGATTCCTTGTGGCCTCGGCAAAAAAGAGTAAATCATCCGCAAAGAATAGATACGAGATAGGCGGGCTATGAGTATTGAATAGGAAAGGGCGCCAATTCCTCTCTTCGACAGCTCGAACTACGCTCTGGGCCAACCTCTCAAGACATAGCACAAATAGATATGGTGATAAGGGATCCCCTTGTCGAAGGCCCC
>JAOQMM010000002.1:2214878-2225258 GCA_027563515.1 Erythroxylum platyclados
ATGTAATTAATTAATTATATTATTTTAATTAATTATATTATAGATAATTAACTATATTTTAATTAATTATATTGTAATTACAATATTTTAATTAATGAATGAATTTTATTTTAATTAATTATATTGTAATTATTCATTAATTAATTATATTTTAATTAATTAATATTAAAAATATTTTTTAAAAAAGAGCTGTTATTAAGGAATGAGTTTCATTATTCTACTAAATGGAGGATATGGAAGATTCCTCAAAAGTGGAATATCAAACTATTATCCCTATAATGATAATCAATAACCAACTATTTACTTTTCATTTCATACCCATTAACCCCTTCCCAAACCCATTAATCAAGCACCTCCTTAGACATCAAATTTTTGTAAGTTGTATTGTACCAAGGAGTTGGAGAGGCTGGGGTGGTCCAACTAATAGGACTTGTCCTCATCTGTCTATTGGATAAGCTGCTTGACACAGATGAAAGATTGACGACAAACCAAAACAAAATTATCTGGAATCAAATTTATTATTTGATTTTAAATTATTAATTCATTTAAAATATACAATTACAAATTAATATACATATCTAATTATTTCTTCAATACACATGCACATATGAAGAGAAGAACAGAGATCACAAATTTTACCTTTATAAAAAATAATATTTATATATTGGAGAGTTAATACTTTTTGGTGTATAGAAAAGTAATATGCTTTACTTAGAACTTTGGACAATGCTCGGAACTTGGAAGTCAAGAGTTGTTGTTGATGTTATTGATGATACTTAAGGATCTGTTTAGTTGAGGAGTTTATAATAGAATGAGATGGAACGTAACACAATTTTATCGTTTGGTAGAAAGTTTTATAATGGAATGGAATGGAATATGATAGAAGCGGAAGGTTTCGAAAGATTTCATGTTACGTTCCATTCCATCCTAAACAATAAAAATAGAGAACTTTCAAATCGGGAGGTTTACGATAGAAAGTAACCTTATATATATATAATACCTAATATATCCTATGCGTCGGCAGTCGAAGAACGTCACCTCCGATGTCGACAAAGAGCATCGTCTCCAACAACACAACAATGGACCTCGTCACGCGCTCGCCTCCCAACCGTTTAGTTAGGGCTGTAACTTGCTCTTGTGTAAGTCACTGTGACTTGCTTGTTTGCAACTCACCGTGGTGACTTGCTTACTTGTCACAATTTTTAATATATTTTATTATATAAGGATATAATAGTTATTTATTATACATTACATTCCATTTCATCAATATTCTAAACAATATTTCACTACGTTACATTATAAATATGAACCCTTCCATCTTTCTTAAACAATGTTTCATTATATTACAGTCCATTCCATTAATTAACATCCAACCAAACATAGTCTAAGTAATTACTAAAAGCTACTAGATTTTAGTTAAATCTATAATTAGTTTAGTTTTTGTTCAGGCCCAAGGCAAATTTAAGACAAAGTCCCCCATTTTTCCAGCCCAACGGCAGTGTTTCAGAATATATACATAAACCAACCTCCCTTCAATATCAGTATGCGCACTAAGATCTGTTTACCAAATTAGAGATAATGGAAAAGAAAACCTTTCAGCCATGAACCATTTGGCTTAGAAGATAAAGCTCTGACATAAATTGTATACAACGAACCAACAAGAAGATAAAGCTCTGACATAAATTGTATACAACGAACCAACAAAAAGGAGTATAAGCGTAATGTACAGTTTTAATTTGACATAGCGAAGTTAAAAACCTTAAAATTTAAGCTGTCAGATTAAATTTCACTAGTGGATATAAAATTCTATATAAGCTACTACCACAGTGAAAGTGAATTCACTAACCTGAAGCAAATAGCTCAAAAACTTCATATAATTCGTACGAGATGCTGGACGATTAGATAATATTGTGAGAAATGCACTTTTACAGAAAATGAAAGCAGAGTACCATCAGATAAGTTCTGTTAAGAAGATCCTTTGAAAGAGATGCAGAACTCAAAAAATAAGATATTGCAAACACCAGAGCTACAAATAGTATAGGGCTTTAGCAGGAATGACAAGCTAATCAATCAAATGAAGTAACAGTCAACATTTAAAATCGTAGGACTTGATAATTGTATCTGAAATTAAGCTCCAAAGGAAGACAGAAGCTTAATTGTATACGATATTGCACAATTATGATATAGGCAGAGTTGCATGTTTTTTGCCAGAGCATAATTAGATTTACAAGGTAATGCTCTCGTGTAAAAGTAAGCTTTCCCTCTTTACATGATCATCAGCTAAGTCAGTGCACAAGGATTGGTGAGGTAAACAAATGCAATACACATCTATGCCAACCTACATACTTCATGGGCCTCAGTTAAGGTGGATCACAAAACCTTCGTTATGTTTCCACCAAGAGAATAAGCAAATCAACTAGCCAACAAACAAGCAATGTCAAACCAAGAATGGTTTGGGATCAATTTTCAAATGATAACACATGAAGTGGGAGTTGATGATCAAATGTCACATGTAACTAGTGAACTTCACCTGTATATTCCCCTGAGTCTCCCTTATTTATGTGTTGATTCAGTAATGCATTCAAAATCTTAAGACTAATAAACTTCTCGTTTTGCAGAGTTACCTAATTTATAACATACCCAGACAAAAGATGCTCAACCAATGTTCATTCAAGAGAAAACATGCCCAGTTAATTAATCAAAATCCAAGTAGAGCAGCAATTAAAGGAATTAAAGATAGGACCAATGAAACCCTATATAACAATATTACAAAATGACTATCATATACTCAGTAAAAGTTCCATAATTTAATACAATCAGATCTTAGAATATTATACATCAAAAACCAAATAACCCAAAACTCATACCACATGAAGCTTACACGTCCTAATAAAGAAAGATCAAGCTTCAGTTTCAACGGAGTTCGACGCCTCCTCCGCCGTCTCCGTCGCTACAGTAAGAGCCGACGTCTCCGTCGCACTATTTTCCACCGGCGGACCCGACCCGACCCGAGACTTGACAGTATCGAGCATGCGCTTGCTGATCTCCTTGGAATAAAGCTGAAGGATTTCGAGACCATCTTCCTCGGAAGGAGCGGCGGCGTTTGCGACGGCGTAAGCCTCCTCCTCGATGCGGCGGGCGGCGGTCGAGGCCTCGTCTTCAGGAACGGTCCCGTACCGCTTGGACAGGACAGAGGAAGTAGATAGGGTTTCGATTAAGCGCGTAATGACAGCATCGCGTGTGCGCTGCGTCGGGGGCCAAATGCTGAAAGTAATGCCGCTGCTAGGAGGTTTTTTCGGCTCTTGTTGGAGAGGCTGGGCCGTAGATGAATCGTGCTCCGCAGGAGGCGCGGTGACTGTATCGGATTCCGACATGGTAAGGAAGGTTCGAGTAACTCGTAGATTTTGGTTCGTGAAAGGTCGAGACTTTCTGGGATGGATTAAATAAGGGACAAAAAGAGTTATTTATTATTGGTGAGGAATAGCGATGGTTCACCTTAGATCTTACGGTTACATTTGTTTTGTCACCGTAGATAGTAGAGACGTGTCGTGTATTTGCAAAGCTAAGCAATGTAATATTAATATGAACCATATTCGTATTTCCTAACGTAACATATCTGAGTTAAAACCTCTGTACCAACTAAAAACCAGACAGGTGAAAGACAGACAGAACAAATGAACAAATGAACAAATGAACAAAAGAACAAACTTAGAGAATAGCAATTATATTAGAATGATCTTTAGACCATGGCTTCAGATTAGCGAGGAGGACAGGAAATTTCTGTCCGGCTGTCCCTTCAGTACCTAATTAGTAATTACCTATTCTAGGCCATCCATTGAACCAGTGGAGGCAGAGTCAAGTACACGAGCCAACTTGCGAGCCTAGACCCAGGAGGCCAGGACAGGTCCTCCTTCCAAGTCCTAATGGCCTTTCGGTGTTTGCCTAAACAGCCACACGTCCAAATCTTTCACGCTTAATGGGTCGTTGAGTACCTTTGGATCCATTTGGATAGCCCATGCCATGAGCAATAAGTAACATTACCCCAAGGGCTTAGGTCCAAAACCAAAACTATAAAAAGAAGTCAAAAAGTAAACGACTAATGCCTACAAGTGAGATGCTCCAATTCATGTTATTTTTATAAAACTATAAAATGAAGTCAAAAAGTAAACGACGAAACCTGAAATGCCATTCATAATAGTTACTAGATTTTGGTATTTAATTATTATTATTTATATAGCATTAGGATACAGAACATTAAGTTGAGCCATTGACAAGATGGTTCGCTTATTTGACATAATCTCCTGCTGAAGCATACATGCACAACAGATGCAGAGAAGTTTTTCCACTGGCCTCAAAGTGTCGAGAGGATATAGGCCATGCCGCTGCGAGGTCTGCATAAAGCCTTCAATGGGTAAGCCTTAGGCATTGTGAGCCCTGTTCCCTCTACCATGTTGATCATCTCTTTGCTAATCCTTTCCCACTCATAACACTGAATCAATGAACCTAGTGTAAGACCTATCACTCGCTTGGCTAGACCAGAACCAGGACAAGCTCTTCTTCCTGCACCAAATGGCAGCAATTTGTGCCCTTCATCTTCTCCGCCTTCAAATCTTTCTGGCATGAATTTCTCTGGTTCTGGCCATTGCTTGGGATCTCTGTTCATGCTCCAAGTATTCACCAACAACATTGTTCCTTGGGGCACAAAGAACCCGCCAACCGTACAATCCGCAGTCGACTCATGTGGCAATAGAAGTGGTGCAGGTGGGAAGAGTCGAAAGGTTTCGGTGATGACGTTCTGCAGGTAACTTAACTTCGGTAAGTCCGTTTCAGCTAACAGGCGGTTCTGTCCAACAACAGAATCTATCTCTGCATAGGCTTTTCGTAAAGTTTCTGGATTGTTCAGGAGAAGTGACATTGCCCACTCCATTGTAGCTATCGAAGTTTGGGTTCCAGCAGTCAACGTAGTCTGTACATAATAACATCGTATGCCTTAGCCGATTTGTTAACAAGTGTTCAGTTCAGAATTTCCTTTTTAATACTTACCAACATAACACCTTTGATGGTTTGATCCGTGTAGAATTCGGGTTCTGTCTCTTTCAAAGACAACATGACATCAACCAATGTCAGCAATCTTTGTTGCTTGGTATCCGATTGGACATTCTTTGTTCTCCTGAGCTCTTCAATGAGGTTCTGTAAGAACCTATCGAACTCCTTCATCAATGCCTTCATTCGCTCCTCAACCCTTCCATAATCCACCCATTGAAGCACTGCCAAGTAATCGTTAATATTAGAGCTCCCACGAAGCTTCTCCATTTCTCTTGTGATAGATTGAAACTCTCTTTCATCCTTATGGTCGGCTTCCTTTCCGTAGTAACGCTTCCCAGCAATAGTTCTCATGGCAATATTAAACGCAACCTCCGTCAACTTTGCTGTCATGTCAACAACCTTACTTGTCTCATTTTTCGAGCAGTCCCCTAATAATTGCTTCAGCAACAATCGTACCTCTTCCATCCGAATCCCAGAGAACATTCCAAGACGGGTGTTAGAGAAGAGCTCTACAGTCGTGAGACGTCTGAGGTTACGCCAATGGTCACCGTATGGGGAGAAGCCTATTGTCGTGCAGTTGTAATTGAGATGCTTTCCGGCGAGCGTTTGAGGGCGGTTTGCGAAAGTCAAGTCGTGATTAGTAAAGCACTCCTCAGCTGCCGATGATGAGGAGACCAAGAGCACCTTACGAGACCCATATCGTAGGAATAAGATGTCACCGTACTTTGTAGAAAGTTCATGCAGAGCTCGATGAACCTGTTGTTTTAACAGGTGAAGATGGCCTATAATGGGACGAGCAGGTGGACTAGGTGGCTGCTTTTTGTGGTTTGCAGTATTTTTCAAAGTAAATCGGAAAGCAAGCAAAACGAGGAAGAATACAAATGACAAGTTGAAGACGTTAGCTACCTCCATTCTCAGCTCTTGCTTCTATGGAGATAATGTTGTAGGAAAACTGAAGATCTAGGGTACTAAAAATACAAGCCTGACGTCGGATTTATGCTTGCAACTGCAGAAGACAACAAATGTTGATTTTGATAGATCAAGGGAAAAAGAATCCCATCTTTTGTTGGTGAATTTATTAATTTGACAATTATTAATTATAAATTTTTATAAACATAAAGTTAAAAAATCAAATTTGATCTAAATTAAAATAATAAAGAAATTTAATAAAAGAACTTATTTAATTGGCTAAATTTCAAAGAAAAATGAATCATATTCAATGTAAGTCGATTATGTAATTTGCTTACGATAAGAAGACCCAATAAAATTACTATAAATAACTGCTAAGTTTTTATTCTGTTTTATTAAAAAATAATTTCATAAACATTTAATTACGTTAAAAAAGACGCAAAAAAATAAAAGCATAAAGATACACACATTTCATAAACTTACTTGAAAGTTTAAGTTGAGTAGTTTGTTAACTACTTGTTCATTGTACAATATTGGTTAACAAAACATGTATGTTTCTACATTTTCGTTGATTTTGAGTCCATCATAAAAAGATGGCTGACACCTTTCTCACGGATGAGGACATGAAAGCAACTTCTCATATTTTACGATGAAATAGACTGTTATCTCTAAAAAGATCGACACTTCACCTTACTCTTCTCTCTTTGCCTAACCAAATCTGTTGCAGAGTGAAACAACTGTGGCCGGAATACTGACAATGGGGTGGATTGGAAACTACTGCAGACAAAACTCAACAACCTGCTTAGCCATAAGTAAATCTGCTTCCATATGAGGTCCAAATCAATTCCTTTACTGACGAATTCTTCGTACAGAGGTGTTAGTCTGATTAAGACCACATCACGTACTCGGCCGAAAACTGGGACCCTGAAAAGCTTAATGCCCGAAGAAATACTCAAAGTGGCCACATCAGTCTTGCAGGATTTCTTCGTTGAAGGTATCAGAAGAGGAAACTTGCGATTTTCGAGGAATTTTCTGCTTGGAAGGCTTTTCCTAAAATGTAATAAGAAGATTAAGAAAACCAAAACAGATAAACGCTTCAACTTGCGTTTCAAAGTTTGCTGACAACATTAAACAAAGTAATGATCTATCATTGACGCTTTCATTTAAAACTTTACGATAAACTGATAATACAAACTTTTATTTTCGCATTTGGTTCTGTGACGCCAAACTTTTGATGTACAAGCTGCCGTTTAGACTTATATCTCAGCATATGATTAAAAATACCTTACATTTACAACAGATCATTTGAGAGACTACGGTGATAGTAGTATTCTTTCATTAAAATTTTATAAGTAATTTACAAGTGCTCTCAATTTTATGTAACTCGCAAAGAGATTATAGAATTAAGATAAATATTCCAATTAAGTTGATATAATAATTCATTACAAATAAATAGAAGAGATCAATAGATTAATAGTATCGGTACATATATATCTTTAGTATTTTGAAACTTGAGCAGGAGAAATTTCAGAATTAGATTTTATGTGTGCCACACTATTTCATATTCCTTAATATAAATTTATTCATAAATAGTGGAAAAGTACTATTAGTTTCTATTAAAATTTTGAAATAACTAATATATCAATTTTTAACTTTGCATGACTGGAAAAATAAATTAAGATTAATGCTTTAAATGAGATCAAGAAGATTAATGAATAAGGTCTATCTATTAACTTTGCACAACTGAAAAAATAAATTAAGATTAATGCTTTAAATGAGGTCAAGAAGATTAATGAATAAGGTCTATCTATCTTCTTTTATATATCAATAAACTTGGCAATATACATATCTAATTAATGACATCAAATCACCTATTTCTTTTATTCTATTTTTATTTTATTTTATCTCATCTCATCCACACATTTTTATGGAACAGAATAAAAATAAAGTAAGTGAAATTAGTGATTTCATCTCCCAGTTATGTTATACACATTAATAATTCATAACTATCTTAATGATTAGTAATTATCCAATGGTTGGAATATTTCTTTTCCTAATTTCTTTTTAAATTGCACACGAACTAACAAGAATTAGAGCCATTTATTATTGATAACACAATTCTATTTGAGCATAATAAAAGAGAATATTTTTAATTTATTTGAGTTTTGTGACACAAAAAAAAGCTCAACCTTTTTTTTTTAAATACTGTGAAAAGAGAGGATGGTGATTCAATCATTTATGACGATGCCTGTACGGATTCGGGGAACTGGCATTAATTACTTGACAATAAAGAGTGAAATCAGAATGAACGTAGGTTCCATGAAAACAACTTTCGTCGGTTGGGCTGCAGAATTTTAAATTCAATTCACTCATTATTAGATAACTAAAGATTTCATATAGAAGTTGTCACACATTAATTTCCCTCTCCCAGTATGTGAATGTTTACTCCTAACTCTATTATATTTTCGAAGTAGTTCTATAAACAACTATAAAAATAATGTTTGGAATCCTAGCATAGAAGTGTGCATTTGACTATATCATACATACCTAGTATGTATTATGATTAATTTCCACAACACATCAACAGCATCAATATGCAAAACTATTAGCTTCCTGACAAATTACAGCCATTGAATATTTAAACAGTGAATATTACAGAGTCGAAAAGTCGGTGGATCGTTATTGGAGGCTGAGCTTTGAGTAAGATCAGTCCAGCTCCCCTGCCATGTCGATTTCGGCTTCACTAACCCTAGCTCAACCATTTAGATAGTAATCTTTAATCAATATCGACTTTTAGTTAGATTAAACAGTGATGTGTCACGTCGTTTATACCGATTGCTGTCATAAGAAAAGTTAGCATAATTTCCATGTTTGATGTGACCTGCATCTTATGTTTCCATTTAATTTCTGAAAACAAGTCATTGATTTGGATAATACATCATCCACGTATGGTCCCTGAGAGAAAATAAAGGAAAAATGACTCCAGAACAGTACTTAAATTACTTGTGGTTTTAATAATTTTATAGAAGAAATGTTGGCGTGAAATAGAAACCAAACTACATGAGACGATTACCTAGACGCCCCTTATTTCTTCACCACAACAAGTGGCAATTATGATCTGCCTAGCAAAGTAAAGTCTTTGAAATAAAATCTTTGCTTACTCATATGCTTGAGAATACATTAATCATATACTAGCAAGGTTTTCACACCTGGCCTCCACGACAGGTTTAGGCATGGTTATTCTTGACGTGAAAATAGAGGTAGCACTTAATGGAAATGAAAACTCAAATTAAGAAAGAATATATAATATTATTGATATTATTTTTAAAAACAGAACTTGCAAATAAATGTTTTTAGGATTTGTAATAAAATAAAATAATTAAATATTAATAAAAAGTTGAATAACATGGTGAAATTATTTACTATGTATTCTAGCATTACAAAGGATGGGACCATATAATCATTTTTGTAATATAATCATATTTGTTTGGTAGTTGTACAGCAGGAAGGTTTGGAGGGCTTGTTGGGAGCTTTTTTTGTTTTTCTTTTGTCTTTATCAAAATGAGCTTGGAAAGGTAAATAGAAAAATTGGTGTGTGATGTATTAAGTATTTGTCTTTTAACACGAGCAATATTTAAGTAGGAAGGCAACCTTCCTCCAAATAGGTAAATTTTTTTAAATATTTAGATTAAAATTTAATCAATCAGAATTACATCATTAATTAGATACAAGAATCTCAAAATATAAAATTTAAGATACAACTCAATATTTAAACTTTTTGGACATATTTTGACTTAGAATTCAATTGAATTTAAAAACTCGATTTTGAGTTTTTCAAATTCTGTTTCGTAGTCAAAGTTGAAGTTAGGAGAGTTAATTACTTCCTCAAGATAATCATGTATATTCAAAGAAAAACATTTATTGGAATATGACACAATAAGATAAGTTATTTAATGTGCTAGGTGATTACGGACAAGGGTATACAAATTGTAAATTGATAATAATTAAGTTTTAGACAGTTCTGCAGTCTTGAGAGGGATTTCTAGCCAACTCATCCGTAATCGTATCAGGTTCTATCCAAATGCAATTGTCAAATTGTCTAGCATAATGCTTATGGTTGTCTTGTGGTGATTGTCCACATAGCTTGGCTGTTGTGATGTGACTTACGTATATTTTGAAACTAAAGTAAACTACTAGCACATAGGCAACTCGTCGAGACAAAACCAGAAATGACTTTAGTTACTAGATTTTTGGTTTTTATTTAATCTCCTGAGGCATACATGCATAAAAAATACAAAGAAATTACTCTACACTCTACACGTCTCAGAGTGTGGAAAGGATATTGATCATGCCATTGCGAGGCCTGCACGCAGCCTCCAGTGGGTGAGCCCTAGGCATAGTGAGCCCTGTTCCTTCTACCATATT
>JAOQMM010000002.1:2310077-2320201 GCA_027563515.1 Erythroxylum platyclados
GAATCTTCCAGAATGGAAACGATCCAACAACTCTTTTAGGAGGTATCTTCCTGCATTTATCATGACTTCTCTCTCTCATTTTTCATCTACTGCATATGCTATTTATACCAGATGCATGCTTTCTTATGGCCCTTGCCTTCCACCAGGCCAGGCCCAATTCCTAATTCTTCAGCTCTCCAACTTTTGTCCTTTTATACTTTATCTTGAAGTACAAAACTGTTTTGTTTTACTATTTATTACTTGAACAGGAATTATTGTCCGTAATACGCTTGTGACATATGATAGAGAGAATAACAAAATTGGATTCTGGAAAACTAATTGCTCTGAACTATCCAAGAGACTGCCAAGTTCTAGTGTGCCTTCTCCACCTGTGGTGCTCCCCACCGGTAATACAAGTGAAGTAATGCCTCCATCCAAATCTCCAGTTGGATTACCTCCTGATTTTCTTCCAGGTGGTTCAATAGTGAATGTTTGCAGCCATAATAAATTTGTTGCCTGTGTTGTTGGTCATACTTCTCATAGATATCAATTTGCATTTTGTTGTTTGAGAACATGTCCTCCATTTTATGGAAACATCTACTACCTTTTTTTTTTTCTGTTTAACAGTGGAATCAAAGAAATTTTGAGGCGGAGTAGAATTTGGCAAGTTATCTATGGTTTTAGGGGCTCTCTGTTATGAGCATATTCTAACTGGAGCTTACTCGTTTGATGTCTAAGTATAACAAGTTTGTCCATCTCTTCATTTACTTAACATTACTTGACACTTATAACCGGAACTGCAGTCATTATATGAACAATGTAACTAATTCAATTTTCTTTACTCCATATTTATCAGTTTCATTTATCTTAAGTACTGGCAGTATTCAGAGTGGAAGTATTTTGGTTTTGATTTAAAAGAATTTGCATGGATTTGGCAATCATGTAAGGTTTGAATATAGTTTTCTTTTCTTTGATAGGATTTCAGTAGGTAGTTGGCAGACTTCAATGATTTTGTTCAATGACATCATAGCATCCGTAAATGCATGATTTAGTGGATGTTAGTTATGCAATTTTTCGGTAGTATATAGTTATCAGCCAACAAGGTGCTTTTCTTGATCCTTTACAGAAATAGCTAGTATCGTTCACCATGCACAGTTCATGCAACTTCTATGGTAGAATATGTCTAATATTTTCCGTTTTTTGTATTTGGCTGATTTCTTAATGAACGTGATAGTGTTATATAAGAAACTAGCTTAACAACTCTTTTGCATCCAGTCACTTATAATTCCTGTGATTTATGGATCATATAATTACTTTAAAATACTAAGGTACTTCCACCAGTGTTTGCTTCTGGTGTTAATTTACGCTGCTTTTAGCTTCTCTGGTTAGAGACTTAAGTTATAGTCTATTCTAATTATCCCCTTCTCAATTTGAATTTAGGGGATTTCCACATTGGAATTATCACATTTGACATGTTAATTAGTGTCAACAACTTGTCCATCAAGCCCAACTTAACAGAAACAGCAATGTTCATCGCCCATGAGTTGGAAGTACAGAATTCGCAGGTATGGTTAAGTTTTGTATCTTAAACAGAAGCATCCTTACATTTGCTAATTTTAGATTAACTTGTATTGTTCCAATACTCAAGTCATTGCCTTACTTTCAGGTTCACATGTTGAATTCCACTTTGAGTGGAGATAATTATCTTGTTCGATGGGCCATCTTTCCAGCCGAGTCTGGTGATTACATTTCTAAAAACACTGCAATGGTAGTTATAATTTCATTTTACTTTAGTTGTTTATACATGCAACTTTGTTTATGTTGTTATACATGCAACATGGGTTCTGTTGCAGCTGATTACTATGACCACTTTCAAGTAAGGCTTTCCTTCTTGTTATTTGCAGGATATAATTTTGCGGTTAAGGGAACATAGAGTGCAGTTACCTGACAGGCTTGGGAGCTATCAGCTGATTGAATGGAATGTTGAGCCTCAAAGAACTAGGTATGTGATTTCCATTTGGTGCTCCCTCTTTATCCCCATGTCTGAGTCACTAAGACGTGATATGGTGCATTTTGAATTTCTTTTAATTTTTACCAGTCCTGTACAGTACTTATACATATGCCCTCACAGACGCATATATCATATGTTGATATTGCTTCTGAATTTTACCATTCCTGTAAAAGGGAACTAAGTGCGTAATTGTGTAGGAGCCTAAAGTTGGGCAGGCTGAAATTTGTCAGATGTTATATGTGGCGTGGACCTTTCCCTCTACTAAAGTTGGAGAGTGGTGGAAGACACTCTTGTTTTGTGTTTGTTTGGTGTTGTACTTAAATAATGTTTGGCTTTCTGTCCACAATACTTGGAGATTCATGTATCTCTGATCTTCTGCATACAGTTCTTTGTATCTTTATTCAATAATAATTGGCTCTTATGGCAGGACATGGTGGCAGCAACATGTACTGGGTGTTGCTATTGGAATTGCGGCAGCTCTTCTTGTTAGTTTACTGGGCATTAGCATATGGTGGATCCGGAGACATACGCAGCAAAACTTTGGTACATATGAACGAGTTGGTGCAGGTAATCCTGAGCAGGAGCTTCAGCCATTATGATCTTTAGTGTTCTGGCATATCTTCACTTGTAATTAATTGGAATAGCTGAGAACTACGAGGGGATAAAATTTTCTCTACTATACTGAGCTTTGGTTTTGAAAGGAAGGAAGCGTTGGATATGATATTCTTTTGAACAGATGGAAGTGGTTGTATGAACTGAAGGTGAACTTACAAACGAGAAGAGATTCAAAGTTCCGCAGAATCATTATCATGTACATGCGGTCAAAGAAAAGTTGAAGCTGAATATGCTTGCAGGGAGAACACTCTAGAGCATTTTCTTGAGGACACCTGATCTCTCGATTTGTTTGGTTCTTGTTCGTCTGTTCTTTCCTATCAGTTTGTTAAGACAGCATTTCATAAAGATTTCCATTCATACCCATAAGAAATCCAATAAATTCGTATTGGATTGTTCAAGAAAGTAACTTCTGATCCTGAGTACAGTTCCTCCATAAAAACAAATTCTGATTGTATTCATTTTGAAATTATCTGAATTACTAACAGACATGTTATTTTATCATGCGTGTGTTGTCAATTTCGTTCTTTCCACACATCTACTTCACAAATGGCTGTCTTAACTAATTAACTGTGGAAAGAAACACTCTCGTCATGCGAGTTTCGTTTTGTTGTTTGGCTGAGCTTTCCTCATAACCTAACATACGAAAAACAAATGCCAATGCTCGATTTGACACGACCCTCCCGATGGACACAATTCCTTGTTAACAACTATTGCACAAGACTCTGTCCCTTCAAATCAATCGATCTACGTTGGGTTCTTAGTAAGTACCGCACGTCCAAATTGTTCTACTAATTAAAATAGCACCAACTGAATCACACAGTCTGATGAATTGCCATTGTAATCAAAATTTCTCAACGGATGCCCTAAAATGGCAAAGTTTTCGAGGTCTGACGTTACAGCGGGTTCCTGGACAAAGGTTTCCTTGAGAGTTTCAGTGACCTGATTACAGATAAATGAATGCTGATAAAAAGAGTTCGAAGAAAGATGTCGAGAGTGTACATAACTTATCTTATTGCATTTATAGCTAATGTAACACCAACACAATACATAAATTTTGGATCCATAAAAATTACAGAAAACTCCATAGTTTCATAGTTAACACCATTCTCCAAATATGTTATTACATGTTCGACACATGGCATGTCGAAGATCTCTGAGAATCCACTTGTGGTATTTGATCATACTTTCGTTTCAAGGGCACTTGGACTTGCCCTTGGAATTCTTCATGTCCCTATAACAAGGGCACTCGTCCTTGTTACCGTAAGTCCCAGAAGGCACGCAGTTGCATTTGTCACAGCAAATTCCACAGTACTTCAAGCACCGGTCCTTAACTCCTGCTTTTGAGCACCTAACCGCACACTTTGAATCACAGAAAACTATCCAAACATGCACCATAACATAGAAATATAGTCAGAAAACCGAACCATAAAAGTAGCTCGAAAGTTTTGAGCCGGAAGAAATGGAAAAGGAAAAACAGTGTATGTTGTTGTCTAATTAATCACCTGAACCGGCCAATGTGACCTCGAAGAAAGAGGAAGTGACAAGAAGAGAAACGAGAAGAAGGGTTTCTAGGATTGGCTTCATATTATTCCCTGGCATTTGGAAGTACGCAAAATCTGCACCTGAACTGAAGGCTTCACTTAAGAGACTATAAAGTTGCAACAGAATTGATATCTGATGAGCTGATCAAAGTCTGTGCTAGAGATGGGTATTTATAGTATCCCAGTACGTTAGGTGAAACGTTAGGAAGTGCCTTCGGAGATACCCCAAAAAAAAAAAAAAAATCATATTGACTGCCATGTGGTTTTGGCACTGAGGACACATCACGGTTAGTTTAATACATTCGCAATTCTGAAACTTGGCTTCTTAAGCGCGTTTCAAGTGGCGGAAAGAGGCTCCTTACTGAAGTTTTGAAACATGAATCATATGAATTCTCTTAACATCTTTAGGTATTAGAACTTTTTTGGGATCTTTTGAATTATCAAATTATGAAACATATTAAAAAATTCATTGAAAACTCGGGCAAAAACCAAACATTAATCTTTACGCAAACAACTAAGAATGGAAGACTCAGGTTTAGTTGTTTAGATGGAAGACTCAGGTTTAGTTGTTTAGATTAAAAGAAATGCTCCAAAGATATAAGCTTATTTGTCCTTATCATTAGCCAACATAAGCCTTAAATCCAGACTCATTAATTCATTACAGAGGCCGTTATTAATAGGTGAACTTTAAACTAGTAACTTATGGATGACAGTAATGCTAGATGTTACGTAAAGCGTAACCAAATTTGCAGGTCCTCTCTGTCATTAGCCTTTCCTATTTTAAGAGTAAAGGCAAGCAGTGATTTGTCTTGTGGGAGACAGCTTGATGATTCATCGTGCACACACGATTTCTATGTGCCAAGACTTGGACATATTTCACTTTTAAGAATCAACAACTGATAATTGTCAAGAACTCATCATCTTTAAAGCTTTTTCCTCAAATTGTGCAAGTGCAGACCTACCCTGTTATTCCGATTTCACATCAGTAAACATTTTCCGGATTTGAATGGACAACGAAAACACTTAGTTTTCACATAATTTATGAATTATTACGATCCGTTCAAAATAATTTACTTGAACTATTGTGTTTCACCCATTTAACCTATCTTCACGGGCACATCAAAAGCAGCAAATGAATGCTAAAAGGCTGTTCTGAGACGGCACGCATTATAGGCAAAATCAGCAACGATCATAAACACATATTGATGTTTAACCATATCCACAAACTTGTATGGAATTCGTATACGCTTCATTAGTATCCTGACGTTCTTCAACAATCGCTTACCACAAAACAATATGAATTCAGCACTTGCATGCTGTTTGTAATTTCACCAAATCTCAACCAACCCCAGAAATAGAATTGCACCAAACTGCGCTTGTCATCGTCACATCCCGTTACTTTTCTTAGCCCATTTGAGCCACATCTACTGAAAGACCATATTGAGACCAACACTTTTTGGGCCTCCAGATCTTCTTGTTCTAATCACGTGTCTTGTTCGATATCTGAAGTCCTGAACAGTCTGAAGTCAGAACTCCTATCTTCAAACCTTTGTCAACTTTCTTTTTTATTTGTGGGGATTGCATCAATTACGTTCTCTTTTCTAACACTCCTCGTAAGATTTTGAAAAATAATCTTCAATTGAATGCTCATTAACATAATCATCTACTGCACAGTGAGTTGAATTGAATATGAATAGGTAGATAAATTCCTCCACCCTTATTGTGCATGGAAATAGAGAGAAGAGCACAAAGGTTAGGGAGTCCAACTAATCAATAGTTAAATTATAAGAGGACCATATCCAATCTACCTTTATCAATCAATCAATAATTGATTATAATACCGTATAAATACAAAAAGGACCGCCGTTCATAATTATAAGAGGAGTATCTAAATCTAATGTTGATAAGATTTGGTAAAGAGAACCATTTATCCAATCTGTGAGGTATGTAAAATGGATATACGAAGCCTCTAGCTTGTGATTTAATCGTAGACGCAAATGCTGTTTGGATTCTTGCTTTAAACATTAAGTATATGGAAACCATGATTAATTAACATATGCGATAATCCATAGATGGGTGAATGGAAGGTTTGACAAATTTAAACATTAAGCATATAGAAACATGATTAAATAACAAATGTAATAGTCCATAGTTAGATGGGCTTGAAAATAAATGAATTATTGGTAATGATTAAAAAGTTGAACTGATTCAATCGATTTGATTGCAAAAATTTTAAATCAATTAACTTTTTTATTTGATTTATTTTAGTAAATCTTATCATTAAAAATCAAATGATATATTTAATTAATTAATTAAAATTTTAAAACTAATCAATTTTTATAGATTAAAATAAATCAATTAATTATTTAAACTTTAACTTCTTTAACAAATAATGATAGTCTTATTTACACTCTTATTTTAAATTCTTTAATCTTGTTCAATATTTATTTTATACAAATAATAATCTAATATGAGCTGAAGTTTTAAACTTTTAACTTTTTCTCTTAGCAATTTAGTTTCTGATTTTAACAAACTAATTTTGGCTCGATCCGATTTAATTAAGTTTAATTGAATATCCAATTTAATTTAATATCAAAGTAATAATATAACTATATATTAGGGAGGGGTTGGAAAACCAATGCCATTTTTTCCAACCTTTTTCTAGCCGCATGAGTTGTCCCGTCATAATTTCATTTTGTGTAACACATAAATTTTTATTTAAAAAGTTTTTAAAAATATCATTTTATTATATAACTTTCAAAATTAATGTTACTTATATCATTTAAGCATAATTTAAATTATTTATTTTATACATTCATTATGTAATTAGATAATCTACAAATTATTATGTACACCTAAAAATTAACTACAAATTTTCTCATTAATAAAAGAAGGCTCGGCATAGAGTATAGATACCCAAACATCAATAAATGGTTCAATTTCAACTTATATTAATTATGTTTCTTTTATCAAAATTTTGTTAATTATTTTTTCTTAAATTAAAATAATGTTTGAATTAATTGGAACTATTTCATCTTTAATTTGCTAGCAAGCTACCAACAAAAAATTTAACCTAAAACTTAACAATTAAAACAGAGTTATGTCTATGATATATTGCATCGTAAAATTTGTATGAATAATATTACATCAAATGGGAAAAGGGGATTTAATTGCTATATTAAATGGTCACCAGATCATTATTAATTAACACGGGAGCGTCTGCGTGATTGGCTATGTGGATGGAGCAACAGTATAACATCGTACGAAGCCAGGAAGGGAACTACCATATGGCATTTGAGGAAGTTTTCCTGTTTAGTCCAGTTAATTTTACTTTTATTTTTTTGTTTTTGTTTTTTCATTTTTAAAAATAAAAATTATTTAATTATTAATATCATTTCAATTATATTTTATTAATGATAATAATTAAATATTTTATAAATTAATTAAGTAAATAATTTTATTTTAATATCTTATACAAGATTTATTTATAAATATTAATTAAAATTTCATTATATATTATCAAAATAAATAATTAAATTTTTAATATATATTTTACCTATTAAAAACTTATCCTCAGATATTTTGAGTGTAAATATATTTATTAAATAATAATCAAATTTAAAATTAAAAATTAAAAAAGTCAACGAACGCTAGTACACAAGACTCTCGTTTTATGAGGGTTAGAAAGAGCCTTGAAGCAACTTATAAAATTTTTTTTCTTTATGATCATAAAGTCACAAGTTCAAATTACAAAAACAGTCTTTTTTTAAAAATTATAAAGGGAGAGTTGCATATATTGATGAACCTTTCTCGACTTTCGCAAAGCGATGAGCCTTGTGCTATGAGATACGTTAATTTGATAAAAATAAAAAAATAAATTATCATGCAATAAATTTTAAATAATTAAATAATATATTAAATGAATAATAAATTCAATTATGATAAAACAATGATGGAATAGAAATTAAAATTAAAAATCAAAACTCAAATAAAAAATGTTATTTTATTAATTTTTTTTTAAAAAGTGAAAAACTTAGGTGCTTAGAGCATGTATATTTTCATTTTTGTTTTTAGTTTTTATTTTAAATTTAGTCAAAAAATTTTGATTGTTTAATTTTTTATTTCTATTTTTAGCTTTGATTTTTCAATTTTTATAACTTTAATAAGAAATATAAATAATTTAATTTATTTTTTATAATTGATTTAAACTTAAAGATAAATAAAATGATTTAATATAATTATTAGTAAATAAATTTAAATTTTAAAATTCTTTCAAAATATATACGCTTTAAATAAAATTTATTTTAATAATTAAAAATAAATAAGAATTTAAGAAAATACAATTATGTTTATCAGTCAATATTATATAGGATATTACAATAAATTTATTTGATATTTTATTATTACAAAATTAAAAATAAAAATAAGAAATGAAAATTAAAAATTACAATAAGAAAACTTAACTGAAACACCCAATCACATCCGCAAGAAAAAGAGTACGTTAGCGTGCCTGGCGCGGTGACTAGTCACCGTTACACCCACGCCCCAAAAATATAAGAAATGTTAGCTTTTCTGAGTTGTTCGTTGCAGACAAGTAGATAATATTCAACCTAACACAAACCCCACTGTTGACCGTTGATCATGGCAACGGCGCGAATTTCCTGGCGTCACGATACTTTACGTTATTGGCCGTTATATTTTCCGTCGCGGGTCAAAATTGCCTGGTCCCTGGAGTGGAGGGCCTTTGTCTTTTTAATTTGAAGACCATAAAACACGGAACTTTAGTAGTAATTGTTCAACGCCCCTCCAATCCACGCCTCTCGTACACATCTGTTCGCTTGTCTCGCGACAATATTTAATTCACACAAGTACTACTGTTTTTCTGCTTCATCTTTGTCGCGCACCCACACTTTCCCATTTACTTCTGTTTTGCTCTTTCTCTTGCTAGTGAGTGAGTGAGGGAGGCATAGTACAGTATGCCGAGTACTAATGGAGAGAAAACAAGGGTTTTTCTTGGCTCTGAAAGAGGAAGTGATTAGAGGGTTGTCGCCAGCGAGGTCTCGGGCGAAAAGCCCGGCGAGGAGTGCTTCACCCATGTCGAGTCTGTTGAGGAGGGGGAGGGGACGTGGGGGGCGACACGTTGTGCAGCTTGACACGTGCGTTATTGGGAGATCGGGGAGCTTGAGGCCTGCGGAGGCATTGTCGTCGTTGAAGGAGGGCCCGGCCCACGACGACGACGGTGAGTCGAGGGCAGAGGGCGGGGGTGGGGAAGGAAGGGACAGCTTTCGAAGAGTTTAGATCTTCTCTGCAATTTTACCTGACTAATTCCGTCTCGCCAAAACGACGTCGTTAGACACGATAAAATTGGAAGACACTCCAATAGTTATCTCTTCCTCTCTCTCTCTATTTGTCTATTCCTGAAAGATGCGATCTTTGATCATCTGGGTGGCATCAAATTAGTAATGCTAGTTATTTGCTGAAATTCAGGGCCTCAAAGGCCAACAATTTTTTACCAGCTCTTTTCTGTTGGTATAGTTCTTTACGAGGGTACAAGTAACAGGAATGAACGGCGTTCATTTCTGTATCAATACAATGAAAATAAGTTAGAGAAATGTGGCGTTTGGTATGTTTAACTTAGTATTTCTTATTGTGTCTCTAATAAATAAGGGTCTATTTAGTTGGATGTTAATTAATATAGTTAAACGGAACAGAGTGGTTTATAATGGAATGGAATGTAAACCTTTAAAATATTGTTTGGTTGGATGAAAGGGTTCACAATACAACGTAGTGAAATATTATTTGATTGGATGGATAGAATGGAATGTAATGTATCATAAATGACGTTAATACCCTTATACAATGTTCCAAACCGAATATTAATTATATACAATTTATTATTGTTTATATAAGAATATTATTATTAATTATTGAATAAAATTTATTATATTAAATATTATTGTATTCTATTTGATTTATAT
>JAOQMM010000002.1:2322989-2339649 GCA_027563515.1 Erythroxylum platyclados
ATTGAGGGTTCCAAGTGGCTGCTTCCTCCTCCAAAGTTGTAAATAAGCTTTTATTTTTGGATCAGAGAGTGCTTTAGCCTCTCCCAACTCACCGACGTCACTCACATCTTCTACGTCACCTGGGCCAACAGATCCACCGAGGTCGAGAACTGTGAAATAAACGCCCGTATGTTCCGTAACGTCCTCAACGCCGTTATCCCAAACGCTCCCGATCTCCGACACATCTGTCTCCAAACCGGAGCCAAACACTACGTCGGACCTTTCGAGTCGTTCGGCAAAGGGCTGTCCCACGATCCGCCTTTCACGGAGGATTTGCCGAGGTTGGACTTGCCGAATTTCTATTATACACAGGAAGATATCATGTTTGAGCAAGTGCAAAAAAAGGAGGGTTTGACATGGTCCGTACACAGACCCGATCAAATATGGGGGTTTTCTCCGTATAGTTTGATGAACATAATCGGGACGCTATGCGTGTACGCCGCGATATGCAAACACGAAGGGAAGCGATTGGTGTTTCCTGGAACCAAAGATGCGTGGGATAGTTACGCGATTGCTTCGGATGCCGATCTGATAGCGGAGCACCATATATGGGCGGCGGTGGACCCGTATGCGAAAAACGAAGCCTTTAACATCCACAACGGTGACGTTTTCAAGTGGAAGCATTTGTGGAAGGTTTTGGCGGAGCAGTTTGGGATTGAGGAGTATGGGTTTGGGGAGGAGGGTGTTGAGAGGGTGAGGTTGGTGGAGATTATGAAGGGTAAGGAAGGCGTATGGGAGCAGATTGTTAAGGAGAATCAGTTACAGCCCACAAAGCTTGATGAGGTCGGGGTGTGGTGGTTTAGTGATTTGATCTTGTCCGGAGCGTCGGTGATCTCGAGCATGAATAAGAGTAAGGAGCATGGGTTTTTGGGGTTTAGGAATTCCAAGAATTCTTTCATTTCTTGGATTGATAAGGTCAAAGCCTACAAGATTGTGCCTTGAAATTGAAATTGCTCCTCCTGCTCTTGCATTTTGCTTTCTTTTCATGTTGTAAGAAAATAATAAGGTTGCTGTAGATTGGAGACTTGTAAGCGAAATTTGGTATTCGCGTTGGGGGGTTGTTGATTGTTGTATTATCCTTTGTGCTTACCAAATAATACCCCGTGGAACATTGGTTGGACCAGCTAAGCAGTTTAAACTTGTTTTTGTACTGATATTACTCCAAAGTGCTCTTAAATTTATCATCTGCATTTATTAAAGAATAGTAAATAATGTGAATGCACAAAATTTCAAGCAATAATCTAACAGTTTTATGTAATGTTTCTTCAGAGTGTCGTTTTGGAAAGAATTGTATTAATTAAACTGAATGGAAGAGTACAGCTTCAACCAGAAGTAAATTATATGTTACAAGATCCACTTGCACATCGGGGGAACATTCTTTGACCAATTTTCTCTGCTCTGTTGGCTGCTTGAGTAACTTCTCAGACTTCTGGCTTCAGACTACGGCACTTATATTGCATACCTTCCTCTCAACTTAATGGTCACTGTTCTAACATGCAGGACGCAGTCCCGCAGAGTCTGTATTGCCCTTCACAGTACACGCAACAATATCAACACTGCAAAGAGAGTCCACAACATCAGTGTCCATGACCCTAGGAAAGCATCCTATAAAGCAATCATTCTTGTTTTCTCCTAAATAATTATCATCAAAATATAGAAAACATGATATTGAATACTGAAAGGTCAAACACTCCACAAGATAAACCTAACATCATACTAAACATCTTCTACAAAATCATACAGGTCAGTTTGCCCCAACTGAGTCCAATCAAGCACGTAGATATTCTGGAAATTGTACAGCTGCAAAGTTAGGCCTAGTCCATTCTAAAATGAATTTAGTTGTCAAACTAGTCCGTTGACATGATTCTGCCTATTCTACTTATGACATTGGAATATGCAGTGCAAAATGAAAGCATCCTTTTACAACTTTTGCACCAAAGTGGAAAATGAAAACACAGATAAACAATATTAATTCAGTCTAGATGAAGCCATAAGGAGTATGCAAGATAGGCGAAGATAACGTGGAGTATGATAGACTTCAAAACAAAGCAAAACTACAAAAGCAACTCAACAATGTAGTGACAGATTGTCACAAGAAAAATGACAGTTTCGAGATTCAGCAACTGAAAAAAATACCCTAAAAAGGCAACTAAAAGAATATTAAATACTTGAAACAAAAAACAACGCCCAGAATCTAGCATCAACCGAAAAACCAATATGTACATCGGTGGACTTTCTAAAGAAGAAACAGGAAGTTTCAACGTGATGCTTCCTATAGTAGAATTAGACACATGAGAAGAATACTGTCTGTCAAGGCATATTTTCAAAAGAATCATGCCCTTAAGTCCAAATGGCAACACATAAAGCAAAATCCTGCCTTTGTTGGAAACAAGACTTATATAGTCTTAAAATCCACAAACAAAAACAAACTCTATGTTCATAGCGAATAACAACCATGTGCCAATCATCCACGTTATGGACCATCAACCTTATTCATGCTTAAAGGCAATACTAAAATCACAGAGACCACAGAATAAAATTATGAGTTTGCGATGCTCACTGATCAAGAAAATGAGAACTAGTGAAAAAGCTGCTTGAACAGGTCGACTATATTGCATTCGGTACTGAGACCGTTGAAGCTGTCTTTGCAAAGCTCCATACCAGCCATACAGTTGCTTCTCACAGCATTCATCATAACCATCAAGGCAACTCTTAGTCTTTTCATAACATGCATTGATGCCCTGTCAGAAAATTAAGAAAAGCAATGAATTAATTAGTATAATCACTAAAGTTCAATAATGGAGCATTTCCACAACATAAATTCAGATAATTAGATTTAGCAAGGAGCAAACTACACACCCTAGCCAACTCTGAAGATTGTAATGGAGCAGTATCTGAGTCTTGATGACAATCTGTTGCCTTCCATTTTCGAACACCATTCTTTGGCCACTTAAACTTGTAAACAGATTCCATAGTACCTAAAATTCCAGACAAACTGGGTACTTTTCGTGGGGGTGGAGGAAGATGCGCAACACAGGAATTCAGTTGAAAGCCATTATCAGTGATTGCAATTTTCCAAGCACCAATGTCAGCACTAGCACTTGCTGTCCTTCTATGGCCATGAGGTTTCTCCTCTCTAGATTCCAGACAACTCTGCTCAACTGACTGGGTAGAGTTCTTTGAACATTCATTGTCTAACGTTCTTTCCGTTTCTTGCAACTTTTCAGGGTCCCAACTGTGATTCTTCCAAGTGGCGTTATCTTCAGGCACACCGGATAAAAACAACGCAAGTTCATTGCTTTCTCCTTCATCCAAATGCACCCAAGGCAATGATGTCTCTCCTTCACAAACTGCAGCTTCTCTTAATGAGCTTTGAATTTTCAAAATATGATCCTCAATTGCCACTATAAATTCATGATGCCTGTTTCTCGCATCATCACTTAAGCTTTTAACGTAGCTTGACTGGACTGCCCGCTCAAACTCCTCCAACTGCAATGTTCACAATACAGAATCAAGTTGATTTCCACTAACTCACAATTTTATGGAAAAATCAGTGCAATCCACAGAAACAAGTGAAGGTGAAGGATAAGTGACCTGCCATTTAGTAGTACCAAGGGCTGTACGTAGGTCGCGGTGAAGTTCTTCGCAATTCCACATACGAGATGCGTCTTTCTTCACATGAACCCATGTTCTATAAGTTGATTCCATCCTTTAGAAATCACCCACAAAAATAAAATATAAGCAACACGAACATAAAATCCACCAGATTTTAACACATCCAACCTAACCGAAATTAAATCCAATAATGTAGCATTTGTCTCCTAAATCCATTAAAACCCCACACAACACACACACAAAAATGCCAATACACATGAACCAAAGACTCCATTTTCAATAACTTACCAGATAATCGAAATAAGAAGACCAATTAATTATGCACCAAACATCAAAGGAAAAAATGAGGTTCAAACGATTAAATGGTAATAATTACATCGGCAGATACCTGTCGGCCGATTCTTGAACTTCCTCAGCCGCAGAGAAAAAGGGATCCTTCTCCCATCGATCAAAGCTCGACGTCATTAATACCCAAAAATTGGAAGAATGACCAATCAACAAATATCTAAACCCCCCAACAACTCACTTCTTACAAAAATTAAAATTAAAATTAAGATCAAACAATGAAGGAATTCCTAGCTCCTGGATTCCCGCCACCAATCGAGAGAAGGCGTGGGATACGGAAACTCTTGGATCTTTTTTTTTTTCCACTGGAGATCGCCCGATGAAGAGAAATGCGTTCTGTTTTGGTGCTTAAAAATAAACAAATTTGATTAAAAAAACACGAAGAGGGAATTACTAAGCCACATGATTGTATTGCCATTGTGTTTAATTAAAGTTGGGGCAAGATTTTCTTCCTCGTCGTCGCGTAAATTTCCAAAAATTGCGGGACATTTCGTTAACGGTGTCGTTTCCAATGGCCCAACGGTCAAAATTGGTGCATTCCAACTCTCGCACAAGTTGACCGTTTCTTCGTCCGAATGTCTGCTCTAATATCTTCTTCTTGATTTTGGATTCTTATCATAAACAAATATCTGATTCTGGTTAAGCATTGAACAAGTCCATTGTTTGACTTGAACATATATTGTTATTTAGATATTTATTTAATGCAAAATATAAACAAGTTTAAATAAATTTGTAATAACATAAGTTTGTTAGAGGTAAGAATGACGATATCACAATTCTATTGCAATTCAAAATCATAGAAGGATGAAGTTGTTATATTTTAGTAATATCTACTTCGATCCAAATAAAATATATGAAATCTCATAAAAGAGGTATAAAAATAAATTTTAATTTGAGTTTCCAAAAGAGTAAAGTGTTATAACAATTTCAATGTATTTATCAATGTTTTAAAATCCCATTAGAAGTTAAAGCAGTAAGATAAAAGAATAAAGATTTAAAAAGGTTTAAGATTGTGCATAAATTTAGTTAAAAATTAAATAAAATTAAAATTTTGAAATATGAAAATTTGAAATTTAATTACAAAGAAACTGTAAAATAAAAATTTATTTATTTATTTAGACTTATAAAAATCGATTAATTTATAAAATTGACCGATTAATTAATAAATTAGTTGGTCTTTAACAATAAGGGTTATAAAAATAAATCGAATCAAAAAATTAAAAACTGAATCAAAAAGTCAATCGATTTAAAATTTTTATGATCGAATCGACTGAATCAGATAAATTGATTGAATTTTTTATCATTAATAATATATTTTGAAAAAAAAAAAAGATAGCAAGGCGCTGAATAGGGTAACGTTCTATCGCAATCTTCAAAACCTCAACAGTGTGTCCTACTCTTCCAACTACACAGTATCTTCCAGAAGCTGAAGGTACTTCGAAAGCTTCAATATGCGGCATTGGCAATATGCCAACATACCTAACATAAAAAAATGTCAAAATCTGATCTGGAAATGTTCGAGCCGTGTACATAGTAACCATGTCAATAATAGAGTCAAATTTATAGGTTTGTCTTGGGCAATGAAGTCAAATATGTGAAATGAATACCATTTAAGCCATCGGAAATCATCTCCACTGTGAGATTGATTGTTGGTTGTAAGATAGGACCAATCAACCAGCCTGGATTTATTATAACCATGTCAATTCCATTTTCTTCAGAAAATTTCAATGCGGCATCCTCAGCTAAGGTTTTCGAGAGCGCGTACAAAGCTGAAACAAACAAGAAACAGGAATAAGTTGGAAAACAATCGCCCCGAGAGAGCAAGCAAGTGGCTGCTGTTGGATAATCAACAGGATTCTATAGATAAAAGTTCTGATGCATATTGTTGATTAAGGCCTCTGCAAATGATGACAGAACAGAAAAATAAAAACTAAAATGGAAACTGCTCCCATGGGGCATGTTACAGTAACTCTCTTGATGGATGCAGCTTTTGCACAGGACTCGAGAACCTTTAACGTCCCTTCACAGCGCGTACGATTAGATTTACCGATAGTAGACAGCATAAACAAAGCCATGCGATGAACATTTTCTGCAAAAAGTATATGAATAAGGATTGCTAATAAGCAGGTTCAAACTCGTCATACCTCCTCCATCCAATAAATTTACTTTGAACAAGGTAAGTCTCTCTTTGGCTCCATCCAGTGCACGCAAGTGTTCTGTTTTCTTTGGATCATCTGATGTACATAACTAAATTATAATTGAGCAGAATCAATCCAACCTTACTATAGTTAAGTAGCAGAGAAGAAACAGAGAAACAACATATGGAGTGAGTGATACAAACTTAGGTCACGAACAGTAGCTCTGACGGTATAACCGTGTCCAAGCAAGAGCTTAACGAGCCATGAAGCAATGTAACCTGAACCTCCAGTTATACACACCAATTTACCTTCTCCACTCATCCTCTAACTCCGTCTCTTTGCCCACCTTCACCGTCTCCGAGGAGAGGAGCTTAGTGCCATTAAAACTTCAAATTTCTTTAACAAGCTGGTGTTAAACTCCAATCAAAAACAATAACAAAACCATTCGTTGACCTTTGTCCTTTACGATGTTGGACAAAGAGTCGGATATAAGATAGCTAAACTAGTTAACAAATGCTAAAGCCAAAATAGCTAAACTAGTTAACAAATGCTAAAGCCAAAACAAGGACATGTTGAACCATTGCGAGGAAGGCAAATGCGAACGGCCACCGTAATGTTGATTCCTGAGAAGACATTTCTAGTGAAGATAATCTAATAAATTCAGATAGCAAAGCCATAATGATGGCTTAGGAGAGGCCATTAATGGAGGCTCACGCGAAGGCTGTTTGCTCCGGAGGAGGGTCAGTGTTTAATTACGAATAGTTTTGAGTATTAATCCTCAAAAAAAAAAAAAGGGCAATTTGTATATACAGTAAGCTATTAAAATCTGCATCATTGTTTTAGGTGTTTCCTTTGACCCTTAAGCCTGGAGAAACCTATTCATTCTTCAATGGACTTGGCGGAGGTAATGCATTCTTCCATGTTGTTTACTGCAATAGTCTCATCTTTGGTCCACAATGGGGTCTCGTAATGATCTTAAGATCAAAGCAGTGGCTTGCGTCGACAGGTGCTACCAATGGACCACTGACATGAAAACCTTTTTGGTGAAAAATTTATACATGTATATACCTAATGCATGAATTGTCAATGGATGGGCAGCCATGCTAGGACTTTCTAGCCAGCTACTTTAATTAAGTTTCTGACATGCAGGACTAAGAAAAGGTGGAAGATTCCAAATTGAAGCAAGCGAGCAACCAGAAAACCGGTTCATGTATAAAGATTTTGCTGTTTTTGCAAATTTCTTTTGTACAATTATTGAACCTGTTTTCCTTCGCACTGGATTATCTAACACAAGTTGCTGATCTCCCAAGCTATTGAACATCAAAACATGAAGTAAAATACATCAATTGCACATAAACTCAGGTAAAACATGTTCGGTGATTAACAGAAATTCAAGCAGTCCTTCAGGATCCTTATGTCCAGGTGAAAGCTATTGGACTATGAACGACGTGTTTCCCATCTGACCATTCGAGTTGCGCAAAGCTATTTGTACCAGATGGCATAGATTTCGCAACGAAGGTAACCGTATAACTCCTTTTCTCATTTTCTTGACTGAAAGTGAGTGATTCTGGGACAACTGAGATCTTCACCGACGATGTCTGTGAGGACAAGGAAACTTTATATGTCCCTGGCGTGCCCACATTAGTCAAGGTCCTGGAATACTTATTGGTTGTTGTCGCACCAGAACCTCCTCCGATGCCTGAAGCAGTTTGCAGAGGAACAGCGAAAGAAGGGTAATTAAGATCACCAAGACTGTATTGCTTAGTTGCGTCACAAGTGAAGTCTTTGTTCGTGACTTGCTTAATTTGAATTGAGGTGTAGTTTAGAGCACAGAGAAAGGCTAAGTAGTCATTAACAGAGGCATCATAGACAAGGCCAGGATCGAGAGCTGCTACTGGGTTCACATATCCAGCACCATAATCAAATGGTGTTGATGGCTTTCCAGTAGCAGCATCAAGTATGGTTCCACCATTTTTGTATGTTGCATAGGCTGTGGTCATCAGGGCAGACTTAATGGCTGCTGGGCTCCAATCAGGGTGTGAAGCCTTCACAAGTGCGGCCAATCCGCTTACGTGTGGACAGGACATTGATGTGCCAGAAATGATGTTAAAATTCACACGCCTGTTGTCTCTGGCTAGACCAGATGGACCAACTGCACCGGTCCAAGCTGCCAGGATGTTAACCCCTGGCGCTATGAGGTCTGGTTTGAGTACTTCGGGTGTGATACTATTTGGACCTCTGGCACTGAATGCTGCCACTATAGGAGATGGTTCAACTCCTAGCTTTGTGACTCCAGGACTGATTGTGGCCATCGGCTTGGGATCAGTAGAGGCATAGCTTTTAAGGGCATCCCCTACTTTTTGGCTCACAGCAGCTGAAGGCAGAAGATGTGCATCAGCAACAAGCTCGTCGCCATACACTTCTGTGTTGGCCAAAATCATTCCTAGACCACCAGAATCCTTAACCACTAAACCCTTTTGTACTCTACTGTTCCCACCTCTCTCACATATGACGATTTTTCCTGCAACTTTTGCAGGAATCAAACTGCCTGTCATACAAAGATAACCGCTTGTTGAATTGCTCACATTGCCAGCATACACCAATGGAAGTGAATCTGATAATGGCTTTCCACTGTAAAGTGATGTGCCAGAGTAATTCTTCCCATTACCAAGGGTCACATAGGCTGGAAAATCCCGGTCCAAAGTACCAGCACCAACTGTGGTTATCCAAGGCGCAAGATTGGACAAGCTGCCTGAAGTTGGACCTCCGTTTCCAGCTGAGCAAGATACAAGGACTCCATATGACGTTGCTGTGAAAGCTCCAATAGCTACAGTGTCTCTAAAGTAGTCTGAGAGTCCTCCTCCAATAGACATGGATAAAACATTCACACCATCTGCAACAGCTTTATCCATTGCGGCTAATATATCAGAGCCAAAGCAGCCACCAAGCCAGCACACCTTGTACGATGCTACTCGAGCATGAGTTGCCATTCCGCGTGCCACCCCGTTTGCATAGCCAAATAGGCTAGCATCTGGAACTGCAGAACCAGCTGCCGTTGTTGCTGTGTGAGTTCCATGACCATCATCATCTCTTGGTGATTTTGATTCCACTGTTTCATCTACAGGTCCAAAAGCAGCTTCATAACCTTCGGAGAAGAATCTTGCTCCGATTAGTTTCCGGTTGCAGCTTGATGAATTGAAATTCTTTCCCACCTCACACACCCCTTTCCAGCTACTTGGTACCGGGCCAAGCCCTGCATCGTCCAAGCTTTTTACCTCCGGCCAGATACCAGTGTCTAGTACTCCAATGATCACCTCACTCACAGATGAAGATGCAGGAAGCATAGATGCACTTTCCCCTAGTCCAAGGAACTCTGGAGTTCTTGTTGTATGCAGTTCATATTTTCTTTCTGGAATAACAGACACAACTCCTTGCTGCTTTTCAAGAGATTCAGCTTCTTGGGGCGTCAATCTTGTGGAGAAGCCATGGATGACATGGGTGTAAGCATAAAGCATGTCAGCAGATTCTGATACTGACTTCAAAGATGAATCATACCACTGGAGATGATCACTGAAGCTTGCAGGCATATTGAACTTGTCCATGTGAATTATGTATGTCTTTTTGGATTGCTGGTTCTTCACTTCTGCTGCAATATTGATGCAGCAGAAGCAAAGAAATGTAGCTATCAATTGAAGCCTGAACTTTTGTATCGTCATCCCCATACCTTGCTTTCCAATTCTGCGATGGAGAATTTAAAGGAAAACTGAACTCCTTAGAACAATTTTTTTCCTCGAGTGGAGTGGTACTGCGAGATTTACAAATTACATATTTGCAAGAAAGCAGATTCTTTGTCGCATAGCTAGCTCATATGTTTCCAATATAATTAACTGGGGTAGGCCACAATAGGGTTAAATAGAATATGCAGTAGACAAGATGAGACCACTTTTTGACTTAATGGGGTCTAATCAAGTGCGAAAGCGACCGGAAACACTGTAATTGAAGATACTTAAAGATCAACAGGAGTATGAACAAAGAAAGATCATCACAAGCTTCAGTTTAACTCTTACTGTATCACCGTGTTCTGGAAATATTCAACTCTCACTAATTTGATCTACTATGCTCTTCTGTTGATATCCGGAACCAGCTCAATCTACTAGTTTCAAATTTCCTGCTCCCACCGAATCGAAAATATGTCTTAGCCCTGTCTCGTGTCTAATACTTAACAGTTTTATGGTTATAATGGTTATTCCTTGTCAATTAAAGCACATTCTCTGACAACCCCAAATTCTGGAAATAGGTTTACGTGTACAAATCCATATCTATATTTTATGTCCCTGTTTTAAGTTTCATAACCACATGAATTTGAATGCTGATTATTTCAAGAAAACCGAACTTCGTAGACACTATAATGATTTATACTCTAGAGTCAATCGGTTGGTTATAATTTAGTAACAAAATTATTTAAAGAATTTTTTATCTTGTACATATTTAGATGTATATGATAAAATCCATTGAATAATTATAAATTACAAATGAAATTATGACATAATTAATTAATTATGAGATTCATATTGTATTTATGTATTATTCTTAAATTGTTCTTAGTCATTGTTCTATTACAACTGGACATTAATAGAACGTAAAAAGACTAGCACACGTTATGTTTTTCCTTATGAATGAAGTAGTCGATCTCATAGACTAAAGTATGAAAATATTTAAACAAAAGTATAGGTGCTTGTTAGAAAACAACTTCACTGAATTGATCCTGTATGAGAAATCCATTTGGAACATTATTTATATGTTCTTGAAAATTCTCATTGTGATGACTGTAAAAGTGATCATACAAGACCTGACCTTGCTTATGCTTTGAGTATTGTTAGTCAGTTTATGCATAATCCTAGAGAACAACATATAAGGGCAATTATGAGAATTTTTAAGTACTAAAATATGCTCCTGGTAAACGAATTTTGTTTACTAAAAATACAAATTGGCAAAGTATAGATATGTATACAGATACTAATTAGGTTGGATCAATAGAAGATAAACAATCAACTTTTGGCTACTTCACATTTATAGGTGGTAACCTGGTCACATGGAGAAGTGAAAAAAAAAAAATGGTCACTCACTCAAGTGTAGAAGCTCAATTCAGAAGTATAACACTTGGTCTCTGTGAAGCTTTGTGACTCAAACTACTTTTATAAGATTTAGGCTATCCATTAAAGCAACCAATTAGTCTATATTGTGACAACAATCCATTTGTGATATAGCTCACAATTATGTCCAACATGATTGAACAAAGCATGTTAAGGTTGACAAGTTCTTCATTGAGGAGAAGTTGGATGAAAAAGTTGTAGAGTTGTCCAAAATTTAATCTAAGGATCAATTGGCTGACATTATTTCCAAATTAGTTTCAAATTACATGTTCTCAAAATTTTTCAGCAAGTTGGGCTTACATGACATCTATGCACTAACTTTAGAGAGATTGTTGAGATTTTTTTCTCTATAATTATTGGGATTGTACAACTGTAAATATATTCTTAGAATCTTAATTTCTAGTTGTAGAATTAATTGTTGGGATTTCTTTCCTTATTGTATATTATAACTAGTGTATTTCATATAAAGGATTATGAACAGAAGTATTTTCTTTCTTGTTGTTGTTGTTGTTGTTGTTGTTGTCTTTCAAGTGGTAAAATTAAGTTTCGTTCTTTATTATTCAATTGTTAATTTTTTAAAAAATTAAATTATCTTAATTTTTACAAAATCAAAATAATAAAAAGTTCAATTATTATTCTGATATGTTCAGGATCAGATTCTGCGGATCTCCTAACACGTACTCTGTGGACCTTAACGGGTGTGCAACTTTGATTGATTTACATGTCATCATCCATTCTAATATGGGAAGTTGCCCTCTGCATTACATGTTGCTTTTTCAGGTTTTTGCGGGAATTCCATGTATCTGAATGCCCCTACGACGAAAGGCTCCTGCCTAGATTTCCTATTCACACTTCACCAACTTCGTTGAAAAAAGTTTCTAGCAAAGACAAGATCGTATCTGTTGTGTGAGTATTTTATCTATCTGCCTTTGTTTCTATTCTCAAACACGAGGAATATTTAGAACCAAAATGTACAGACAAAGCTACAGAGTCTTGCACGCATCATTACACTGTTAGCTTGTGGTTGATCCTTTGTTTCTGGGCTCAGCTTCCTAAAAATAACTAATTTATTCGTTTTTCTGTTAGTGAGATTTCTTCTGATTAAGGTTTCTTAAAACTTTATCTCTTACAGTGTATACCAACCTCCCATCATATAACCAATAATTATATCCTCAAAAGCCTAATGTAAAAGAACGCCAATCATAGTATTACAAGCATGAGAGATGGATTAAAACCTGTCTCCTTTCCTTTTAACATATTATAGTATTTATCTGTACCAGATGGTGGTGGGTGGGTGGTGGTGGTGGATGACTAGGCGATAGTGGAGAGTTTGGGCAATCAAAAGCAACTAAGTACTAATTAAGTTGATGCAAAATTCTAAAGCAAACAGATAATGTTTCGGCTATTATAACTAGGGAATCAAGGGTTTGCAAGAAAAAAGAGTCCTAGGGTAAAAGACAAGTCACCTTAAGTATTTAAAAATTATAGAATTGTGTTTTTTTTTAATTTTTGAAAATATTTTCTTAAATTTCCATTAAAAATTAATGTTTTAAAAATCAAACCGGAGGTTAAACTAGTAAGACAAAACTTTAAGGTTTAAAAGATTTTAACTAGTATTAGACCATCATAAAATCAGTTAAAAATTAAACAAAATTAAAGAATTTAAAATATGATTGAAACATATTCTCTTTACATATCGAAAAATTTGAAAAGTTTAATGGAAAAAAATGATTATTAAATGAAAATTAATTGATTTATTTTGATTTATAAGAACTTATTAACTTACAAAAATTAATCAATTTTTTACATCAAGAGTTGTTAGAATAAATCGAACTGAAAAGTTAAAAACTGAACCGAAAAATTAGATATTTAAGATTTTTATAGATAGATCGGCAGAAAAGATTGAGTTTTTTAATCATTGTTAAAGCTATTGACCAAACAAACGTTAAAAACAAATCAAATATTTCTAATATAGAAATTTAATCTCACTCTTTTAATTTAAAATAATAATTTATTACAATTATATTAATAATATTTAATTATTTTACGTATATTATTTGTGATACATATATTTTATTATTTTTAAATAATCATGAAATTAATAATTATAAATTTTTAAAAATAAAATTAATTAAACTATAGTGGAGAGGCTCGTTTATGTTAGAAGTATAAGTCAAATAATTGTAACGTTCAATCATAACAGACACCAAGATGGGGTGTTCCTCACTTTGATTGGTAGCTTTTGGCAGCTAGCTGGATTGGACCCCTCGCAGCAAATAATTGCTGTCCTGAAAGCAGTAGTTTACGTGCGTATAGTGTATGATTAGATTAAGTTTTACATGTAATTAAAGTTTGAGTTAGTTGCGTCTTATCTCTTAAGAATGACTGTTTCGATTGGTTATTATAAACAGGAAGCCACTCCTGGCCGTATATGGATTCTGCATAAGCACCGAGAGGATGTGTTAAATAAATCTGCCTATAGTTTATTCATGAAGTGCTTTCAAGTTAGAATCTAGTAAGAACGCAACATGCATTTGCTAACAGGGACAAAAGTACATTTAGTTTTTCAACCTAAAATTTTAATTTTGATTTTCTAACTTGATTTTCTCTTTTTTAAATTTTATTAATCATTTATTATTAGAACTTTTATTAATGTGCTTCGCAGAAATCTATGTCGTATTAATAAAATTTAAGATAAATAACATGTGACCTTTAAAATCATATTAATATTAAATTTTTGTTTTAATTTTTAATTTTTTATAAAAGTTCTTAGTTACAAAAAAAGGCGAAATATACATAATATTAAATGTTATTCGTTGATCGACTAAATGTTGTTAACATAACAATTCAATCTAATTCTTAAATTCAATTTGATCTAATTAATTTAATTTAAACTAATAGCTTATTGTAATTATTTTTAACTATTAGTTTGATTAAGATTTAATTGATCCAAATTAAATTTAAGAATTGAGTTAGAAAATTATATTGATAATATTTAATTGGTCGACGTGTAATGTTCAATTGTGTTTTATAATTATTTTTAAACAAAAAATTTCGAGAAAATGTTTTTTAAATAAAAATTAAAATAATTATTTTGAGAAATTTAAAGCTAATTTGAATAGCATAGAAGATGTTCATTAACATATGCTAAAGGAAATTTTGATGTAAAGCAATTAAATTTTGAATTAAAATATTTAATAGTTAAAAATAAAGCGACATTAAATTAAACAAATGAAGTGTGTTTCTTATCTTTACAAATCTAAATTAAACAAATGAAGTGTGTTTCTTATCTTTACAAATCTAACTATTGGAACACCCATCCTTTTCTTATTTTATGTTGGTGTCGATGTCACACCAAATTAATTAATGCTGAAAACAATGTGAACTTTGGACCATATATGAACCAGTAAAGATGCTTCTTTTTTCTTGTTGGGTATCTTATCAGTTTCTCCCAGTTGTCCTAAAAGAGTTGGCAAGCACTAAATATACGTAACCAAAAGGTAAAATGAAGGGCCGATAAGGAGGGATTGGCTATGATTAAATAATGATTAGGAGATTCCTATGTGTAATTTAGGATTAATTTCCAAATCAATCATATATATATATATATTATATATAAGCATGACATACACGAACTAATTTGGTCGATCTGATCAGTTCTTGTTTTAAAAGTGTAGCAAATTCTTCTTCGGTTATCTTTTAACTCATCTGAATTCTGAGTATTCTTCTACTACTACTTTAGACATATTGTACGTAATAGAATGTGAAGATCTTAATAGCAGATTTGAAATGATACAAAGAAGCATTGATTGTGTGTCTAACCGCTTCACCACATGGAACTAAGTACTGCGTTTTAAATGATTTTGATTGAATGCTTTAAGGGGTTGATAATGTGTCGTTTTCTAATGTGCAAATGGTTTAAATCATTGATCACACAGTGTATTGATTGATTGCTGGCAATTTTTTCAATGATCTTTTCTGAAGAATGGACAATCTTATTTTCATTTAATATGGAAAAGCTAAAGTATCTTTCCAAATTATTAGAACATCTAGCAAGCAACACTCATTAGAGGCCACTCAATCTCTGCATATGCCCCAATCATGAAGCAACACGATCTAAACAAGACTATGACCCTATTTGGCAAACGACGGATTATATTAACTGAGAGTAGATTATATCAACTGATTTGACCAGTAGATAACATCAGCTGTTTATTAAAAATGTTTAATAAAATTAATTGTTTAGTATTAACTGTTTATGTGTAAAATAACTTATGAAGATATGACTTAGAATCTTATAAGAAATTAGATTTTAGATATTTAATTTTACAAAAATTATGTTTATAACTCTAATAAAAAATATAGAACATACAATAATAATAATAATAATAATAACAACCAAAAAATCATTAACATAGATTATTCTTAATTTTATTTTTAATTAGTGCTTGATATATTTTACAATATTTTTTGTTTGGTTTTATCAGGCATATATCAACAATAAAACTATCATTAAAATAAAATAGCAAAATATTTTCTTTTAACAAAACAATTATTTTGTTGATTGCAAATTATTTTTAATTAAAATAAAGTAGTGTTAAAATTTTTAATTATTAATAGTATTAGAATTATGGAAGAGTGGAAGAAATTGGGCAACGTGGATTTGGTTCATGATTTATGCAACTATGGGGCTACTACTACATACATACGTACAACACCCATTAAATAAATTCACCCATTATCTTTTAACAAAGCATCAGCAAAAAGGGCACAATTGTATTTTCATTTATTAAGTTTTGGCTGGTGGTTCCAAAATGTTAGTATGTAGGAACTTTTTCATTTTCAACTGATCAGTCAATTAATCAGCCAATGAACAAACAATTTTAATAGATTTTTGACCAGTCAAATAGCTAAATATGGCTCAGCCAAAAAAATGGTTGATCAGTCGTGAACCAAGCAAGGCTATATGTATGATGATGAGGCTCGACATTAGGTAAGGACAAGAAGGGCACCTTCCCAAGGCCCACTCTTGATTTGTCTTTATTTTGTTTTATTTTGTTCTTTATAAGGGTTCATTTTTAACATTCATAAAGAAAAAAACAAAATAAGGCTCTTTTTTTACTTTACTTCAGGACTTATAAAACATTAGAAATTGGTCTAAATGACTATATAGCCAACTTTGATATATCTGCTTACTAATTTAAAGTCTTAGATTTGAATAATAAATAGGCACTATGATCACATTGATAAATATATAAACATACTAAATTTATAAATACAAATCAGATTAAATCTATCATTTAATATATTAGTTTATTAAATAATTTATATAATGCATACTCAATAATTCATTAAAAATATGATCAAAAA
>JAOQMM010000002.1:2391394-2414690 GCA_027563515.1 Erythroxylum platyclados
TACTCTTTGTTTAATCCTTAATCTTCACCTAACTAACATGTTAATTCGTTTCCCATCAAAAGAACGATAATATGCCATTCTTGCAGATAGTAACAGGAAAGAAAAGAACAGTGATCTTTTTCTATTTGAGTGCTAAAGAAGGAACTAGCTCTGTCTCAAGTGGTCCTGTGTAAAGCATTGGTCTCACACGCATGCGTTTGGTGTTATTATCTATTGATCATAAGCAGGAATCCACTAGATAGACTTTCTGTTAATGGTATTATATCTTAGACAACACTAGAAACCAGAGAGGAACCTGGGGAGCTTACAAACAAAAAGACGATGTGATTAAAACCGGAAACACTGCATATGTATGTGACCAGTCAAAAGGAATGTTTGTGGAGTTGCAGGGAAGAGTATTACACTGTAATTCTCAACCGTCAGCTTTGAGAGGTCGTTGTGCACTACTGTAAGTTCTTAGACTGTGATATGAAAGTTTAGGGGGAAGGTTGTTTACCCAATTGTGTGTAATGCGCAAATCCAGAGAGGCAACAAGATGACAAGAGCCATCAAGGTTCTTAGCTTTTCGCCACCAACTTATCTCCCCCTTTTCAATACGGTGGTTGGAGGAAGGTGAGGCATGTCAATGTAGGCAAAATTTGCATATTGTTTGCCTAAATTAATTGTTAATTATCATCAAGTTGATTGGTCAACTATGATGATGGCAACACAGGCGGATAAGATTAGGTCCAAGTTTCATACCACACTCGGATATAAAAAGTAACCAAAAGAAGACTTGGGATTAACTTAAAGATTAGTTGTTGAGTTACGAAAACTCAAAAGGAAGATTTAGAAAGAGCTTAAAAATTAGGCTTTTGGGTTATTACTGATTAGCGGTAAATCACATCAACGTCATCATCTCAGCAGGAACTACGTTGAAAAGGGCAATCAATGAGCAGCAAATGTTCTTTTTGATCTTAATTACTATGCTCAAGTACTAATTATCTTCTAACAGTCCCTTCTTTTGTATTTATGTTGTATTTTTGGCAGGAAAAATCAAAGAAAATCAGATTTATTATTAATAAATAAAATTCCAGTTCCGTTGGCGTAACGTCTTTCCGAAGAAGATTCATTCACGTAACCGAAGCATTGCTCGGTCCTCCTTTTCATGCTATTTCCTAAATAACGTGGAATTTAAACCCACTTATTCCCCTCCACGTGTCCACAATTTCCCGAATGTATCCCTCACACGTGACCTCCTCTCCTCCAAAACTTTTGCAATTTAGAATAAAATTGAAATTCAATCAATAATTAATTAATCGCCCATATACAAGGTGGCTCTCTCCTAGTGCGACAGTTATGCTCCAAAGTCACGCCTTAAACAACTTCCTCCTCCTCGTCAAAGTTCCCCTCTCGCCGGTAACCCCGTAACGGTCGATTTTCGCCCTCACTAGTCACAGATATCTGCTCCTTCTCATATATAAACCGAAGTTGTTGCTGCTGCTGTTGCGAGAGTGGAATTAGGGTTTTAGGAGAGCGAGGGATGAATTTCATTTCTGAGCTTCTGTTTCCATAATGGTAACTGCTGTGTCCACTCCGTTGAACACCAAAACCACGCCAAATCAAAACCTTACGCGACGGCCTCTGTTGCCGTCTGACCCGGACAATGCTCCTCGCCGAACAACATCCCGGGAAGTCACTTCTCGCTACATGTCCTATTCATCATCGTCTTCTTCTTCTACTTCTTCAGCCTCCAAACGATGCCCCTCGCCGTTTATTTCGAGAACAACGGCCACGACGAATTCGTCTCTCGCCACCCCCTCCACCGTCAAACGGTCTCTATCAGTGGAAAGGAGGCGACCATCGACGCCGCGTTGTAACTCGTACGATTTGAAGACTGTGAATGGTAATAGTTCCCAACTGTCGAATGCTAACAAATTGTTGGTTATCTCCACGAGAAGTTTGTCGGTATCGTTTCAAGGAGAGTCTTTCTCGCTTCAAGTGAGTAAAGCGAAGCCAGCTCCGTCACCGGTTAGTTTGAGAAAGGCTACGCCGGAGAGGAGAAAAACGACGACGCCGGCCATCGGAGGAGGAGCCGATCAGGCGGAGAATTTGAGGCCGGCGGAGCAGCAGCGATGGCCTGGCAGGTTGCGGCAAGCGGATTCGATGAGTCGCAGTGTGGATTTTACTGATGATAAGAAGAGATTAACTGGATCTGAAGTGAGTACCAGTGTTGTTAGATCATTGCAGGACGCTATGGTTGATTATAGGTCCTCAATTGAGAGCAGATTGAGCTCTGATTCTAATACGAAGAAGCCAGTCGATGTTAACGGATCCAATGTACAATGTGGGTCTACAGCTTCGGATACAGAGAGCGTATCTTCTGGAAGTACTACAGAGAGTAACAGTAGCAACGGTGGTGTTGGTGGTCAAGCACAGCGTGAACTGCGAGGGACTGTTATTGCGGCGAGGTTCTTCCAACAGCATAGCAAAAAAATCCGGCGGCAGACTGAAGCTGGATCGCCTGTTAAGAATACTGGAATGAAAGGACCTGCTGCAGCTAGAGTTATACCACCGAAGAGAATTGGAATTGATAGTCCAGTATCTTCGCCGAAGGGAGTTGTCAATAGCAGGGGGCAGTTGTCTCCTATTCGTGGTGGAGCTATGCGTACTGCGTCGCCGAGTAAGGTCAGTACTCCTGCAATGTCTGTGATGAGGGCCATGAGTCCTTCAAGGATGAGGAATGCGGTGGGGGCTGTGGTTGGTGCTAACTTGAGTAATTTGAATAGTACACCATCAATTTTGAGTTTTGCTGCGGATATTAGGAGAGGGAAGATTGGGGAGAATCGGATTGTTGAGGTTCACTTGTTGAGGATCTTGTATAATCGGTTGTTGCAATGGCGGTTTATCAATGCTAGGGCTGATGCTTCCCTATATGCTCAAAGATTGAATGCAGAGGTATGGCTACTGTCCTGCTGAGATTGATATTTTCGTGGTTCTACTGTATTGGAGTTGTTTTCATCAATATTATTATCCTTTTGATTTATTTCTCTCTCTCTGGCATATGTATATATTTCTAGCTGTTCATATGACAGTTTCACTCTGACTATTAATGAAACAATTAAAAATTTGGACTATAGATTACCTAGTTGAATTATGGACAAGCAAGAACGTTGTGGTCCTAGGGAAATTTGTGCCTTAAATTGAGGTGCTTTTTGGACATCTTGGAAAATCTTAAGATTGAAGACTCAGGTTGGAAATGCAGCAGAATCGGTAGTTCAGAAAGTTCAACATCCCGTAGCAGAAATTGCTCTCTATCTAACAACCTATGTTACTGTTGTCTGGAGTTGAAGGATCAACTCATTTGTTTCACTAGTACTGGCTCAATTAGTTGATGGACAAGGTGGAGTAATACTGTGTGTCCTTGCTGATTAAAAATATTTGCCATTTATTCTCTCATGCCACAGTATTTGCCTTGTTCAAGTGAACATTTAGTGTAGCAACATTAAGCAGGCTTTTGGCAAGGCAGATGAACCTTTTTTGTAGTAGATAGTTGTATGTTTGAGCAAGTGATGCTGGAGAAGTAGCTATGGTGACTATGCTGGCAATTCATATGAGACCTCGGATGATGCCAGTCGGATCAGAACTAAGAGGTTGAGTGTCCTTGCCTCTATGCTGTCAGTTCAACTCCTCTATGCTGCTCTAAGAGGAGAAATTGAGGCTGTGCGTCGTGACTTGTGGTATCAAATTGTTTGAAATTTTCAAACTGTCAGTTTTTGTTGTGGAATGCAGCTTGTGCTCAGTGTTTGAGGTTTATAACAAACAGGGTTGGCGTTTGGGGGAATTGGTTAGGAATTTGAAGATTTAAGTCTTGGAACATCCGAGTATACTTTTCTTCTTTATAAAGCAATCTTTACTAATCACTTATTTCGCATCTTGGTTAATATGTTTCTAATTTGTTATTGTTAATTTAGCCTGTCAAATATGTGACTGAAACTTCTGTTCTAATATTTTTGTGTTATACATCAGAAAAGCATGTATGGTGCACATGTAACAATCTCGAAATTGCGAGAATCTGTTAGAACAAAGCAAATGGAGTTGCAATGGTTGAGGCAAATTTTGAAGTTAATTTCCATCCTTAAGGGACAAGTAAGATATGTGGCTGCATTTTGTTTATGTTTCAGTGTTGACTTGAATTGTGTTTGAGAAATTTCATTCTCTTAAACTTATCCCTTTGTTTCTTTCTTAACTTTACTTGAGGGTGTGCCTGTTCCTGAATAGATTTTTCTCACCTCTTTGCCGTTATCTCCATGACTGCTAAATATTACTTACTGTATTTGCTTATTGAAGATGACATATTTGGAAGAATTGGAGCTCATGGACCAGGATTATTCTCAATCCTTATCAGGGGCTACTGAAGCTTTACGTGCTAGCACTCTCCGGTTACCTGTTGTCTGTGGTGCAAGGGTTTGTGTCAATTTTCCATTTTTTTTGATTTGTCATGGAAAACTCAATGGTTTAAAGTGGGCCTGATGATTTTTATTTTACTTCTTTACTTCTACAGGCTGATGTTCACAATATAAAAGATGCTATCTGTTCAGCAGTTGATGTGATGCAAGCAATGGGTTCTTCAATACACTTCTTGTCAATTAAGGTGCTTTCTCTGCCCCTATTGTTTTTAAGTTGTTTTCAACCGATCTTTGTTCTTTCCCCCTCTCTGAATGGTCCAACACAGTAGTGGGATAGTGTTGGCAAATATTTCCCATTGTGCTGATAGGTTAATACAAGTAACGGTGTAGCAAATACATGTTTGTTTACTGATTGTAATAAGCGACCAGTAGAGTTGAGGTGACACATTGCATACATTTGGCTCTGATTTCGGAAAAGCTTGTGTATTATAATACTGTTAACTAGCTATAAAAAGTTTCTGCGTACTCTCATCTCTTAACAAGGTCCATTATTCAACCAAGTATGATTATTCCAATTAGTGTGGAATTCCAATTGCTGTGGAAGACTAGTCATTTGGTGTTGCATTGTTTCAGGCGTAACAAATCCCATTTAGATTCAGGCTTCAAATCTTATCGTTTTCAAGTTAATACCTCACATTTCTTTTCTTTTTTTTTTTTCCAAGTTTATAGGTTACTTCTCCATTATTTGATCAGAAATGTCTTCCACGAAATTAATGTGCATAAGTTTAGGTCACTGCTTCTCTTTATGTGAAGTTTCATCTTTCTTGTTGCTACTTTCCCTTTTCACTTATTGGTGAATGGGTTTCTCGTTTTTGCTTTCAGTTACCCATTTTAACATTAGTTTCGGTTCTTCTTTATCATTCCCACCACGAATAATCAAGGGTGTTTTCATTACTATTCTTTACAGCTAATATCATCTGCCATTGATAGGTAGGAGAAGTCAATTCCATGGTCGCTGAACTCGCAAATGCAACTTCAAAGGAGCATGCCTTGCTTGGTCGGTGCAAAGATCTGTTGTCAGTAGTGGCAGCCTTGCAGGTTACCTTGCGTTCCGCGTACTTGCGATTAAAATTTGTAGTTCTGTTTTTGTTCTCAGGACTTGTATTATTCTTTGGACAACACATAATCCAATTTTCTATCTGAAAATTTCATGATTTTGTGCAGGTAAAGGATTGCAGTCTGCAAACACATATTTTGCAACTAAATCGTGTACCTAAAGTGTAAAGCTGATACCCATTGATTGAAATCGCTAAATGCTAACGTCAACAGAAAACTTCTTTTTACCTGGGGTCTAAAGGATCAGAGGTAATAAGAATTGGATTCACTAAATGATTACTTGAGACATGAAAATACTGAGGCGTGGTAGAAGATAGCTTTTCTTATACAAGCCAAGAAAATGATGATTCCGTGTAGGTTTGCTAGATTGTATAGAGGGTACTTTTATCTATAGGGAATAGCCAAAGTATTTGTAAATATGTGAGAATGATGTTTCACATAATTTCTTTTTCTTCACAAAATTTTCCCTCTTTTGGCGGCAATCTTGTATTTGTCTTGATAAAAGAAGGCACGGCTTATAAGTTATAACATCTGACCATTTGTTGCCACCAGCTCTTCTTTTCTTTTGTTTTTATGAAATTGATGTATTCGTAGTGTATAGGGTTGATATTTTGGTTCGGATTTGAACTGGATTAGTTGGACAAAAATAATGATGCTGACAAATTGGTTGATAAAATTACATAATTTTACTTAAATTTAATCGAACTCGAATTATTCATCTTGAATTTGATTAAGTTTCAGGTTATCCATAGGCTCAAAAAACCTAAACCTAAACCTCACCCGATGCAACCTAATGATATAGAAAAGGTAAGTTGTGAAGTTGAAGAGCATGCGTTTCTTTAAATCTATCTTTACATTTTACAGTTTGTATTCTTGAGGGATGGTTAGGTAGTTCACATATTGATAGGCCTATGTGGTCCATTGAAATGTATTTGAGAAATGGAATGGTGGGAAAATCATCAAATAGAAATTTGTGATATGCATCAACTTTATCTTTTGCTTTTGTTTTTCCCCCTGTCCTTTTGTTTTAGATTCTTTTCTTATGATGCAAGGTAAAATGTCTCAACCCTTTGCACGTGTATTTCATGTTATGCTTCACTTAAATTAAGACCATCTTGTTATACCTATAGTAGCTTCCACCATTCCACTTCGCATCGTAAAATTACTAAAGTCGTTTTTGTTTTCCCAAATACTTTGTAAATAATTTATTTATGATTAATGTTATCATAAATGGTAAAAATAAAATCTAAATAAAATAAAAATATAAAATTAATTATAAATAACTAGTAATAATTGATTGTTTAATTAGTAATATTTTAAAAATTGGATCGAATATTAAACTAACAAAACAAAAAGTTTAAAATTTAAAAGTTTGAATTAATATTACATCGTAAAAAATAAGGTTAAAAATTGAATAAAATTATAAATTTTAAAATATGAATAAAAATCATCCAAAATTTAAAATTTAATTAAGAGATTGCTAAATAAAAATTTATTTATTTATTTTAATTTATAAAAATTATTTATGAATTAATCGATTAATTAATACATTGGATATTTTTAATAATAAAAATTATTAAAATAAACTTAATCTAAGTTTTTAGGTTAAATAGTTATTTTTTGATCATTGCTAATTAGGTTCTTTTATTTTTCGTCTATCACATTTTAAGCCCCTATATCTTCTAACGTTTGCTCTTTCTACTGTATTGTTTTGTTATCTCCGTCCAGTCTGGCGGGTACCGAGGTCTTCAAACACGGCAGATCGTCTGTTCTGAAATAGTGTGTTCCCCTGTTCCTAAATAAACTTAACCGTTCAATTTTTATAGGTCTCGTTTAGTAAATGGATGAATTTTTATCAAACATAATAATATAGAATAACGAAAATAAATAATCTAATCCCGTCTTCAAAGAGACGGTTTGACATCACCGCCTCCAAGACCACCACAGCCAATAGAACGAGCGGCAGATTCTTGGTGACGGTAATCGTGGGATCCGCAGCATATGCTAAAAGACGTGGGGAGGCGAAATGGATTTTCTTCGTCGGAATAATATTATTAAGTAATTTCTATTTTATTTGTGTCTCTTTCATTTTCTTAAAATATGATTGTTCCTAGTTTAGTTTTTTTTCCTAACTTTAATAAAAAAATTATTTATTTAAATTATTTATTCCTATTTTTGGTTTTTATTTTTTCAATTATTTTTTTTCTATTTTTATTTTTATCTTATCAATTAAAAATATATTATTTAATTATTTGGTATTAATTGCTAATAAGAATTATGATTAATATGATTGAATTATTTATTTATTATAATTTTATAATTACTTTAAATTTTAAGTTAAAAAATATTTTTAATTCAATAATTATTTAATAAATATATGTTAAGTTTAAAATATCTTAAAATATATAAAATTTAGACTAAATTAATTTTATAATAAAAATATTATTATATTAGTAATTTTATTTATTTAATTATTTATTTGAATAAAATATACTAAATCTTTTACTAATACTGATTAACAAATATTATATAAAATCAAAATAAATTATTTACTTAATCAATTCATAAAATTAATTTATTTTTAAATTTATCTAATATTTAGTTCTTAACAATAATAAAAATAATTATATTAAATTTAATAATCAAATAAATTTTATTTTTAATTAAAAATAGAAATTAAATCCAAAAACACAACATAAATTGATTTCTTGTTTCGTAACTTAGTGTTATGATGCCGTGGAATCCACTTCCGTTGGGGGGTCCCATGCCCAATTTCTCGACCAAAGAAACACTCCACTCCTTCCCTCGATAAGCGAAAAGAAAAAGAATTCATAACCTATTAACGAAAACTTCGCCGGACTAAAATTTCCGGTCTTGCATTTTATAGTATCAAAAAAAGTTGACAATACATTTTTATTTGTTATATATAACCGGCAACAAAATCCCCTCTAATCTCTTGCCGTTTTCTCTATAAAATTTCAAACGAAAAGGTTTAAAAGTTTCTTTCTAGCGCCTCCATTGCTTCCCAAGCTCGTCATGTCCGATTCTTCCGACTGAAACGACATCGCACCTCTTCCTCGTTTATGCGACTTTCCACTTCTGCCTGCTATCCACTTTGTGTCTAAAGCAAGTCTCGGATCAAAACCCTGACTTTGGTTCTGTTTCCCGACGACCTTCATCGACGGCTTTGACCGAGACCACATGTCATGCATGTTCGAGAAGCTTTCTGACGATTCATCGTAATTTGGCGCGTATCTTCCGGTGTCAATCCCCGTCAACGGCCGCAGAGTTCCTCCTGCCAGAACTGTCTCCACCGCCGCCTGACACACGTGCCAATTCCCGCTCCACAACAGCCCTACGGATCCGTTCACAGGATTCACCGTTCTCCCACAAGCCTCAAACAACAGTGATTGAAACAATGCTACAAAAACAAGGAAACAGAAAAGGCTTAAAGCATTTTAAAAAGACACAAACTTTACACAATTGCACACCAACAGACAAAAGGCAGACATCAACGTAGTACCTAGTCGTTGAGGTTCGGGGACAGCGGAGATGAGCGACATAAGATCGCTACGACCGAAGAATTTGGCAAGAAACAAGGTGGCGTTTGCTTGAGCTTCAGGAGAGCTGATCCACTGCAGGCACGACCTCAGTATGCATCTTTCCCTGCATCCTTTTCGCAGAACTCTGCACCCATTGCAGCTCATGTCCACCGTTTGATCTCCTAAAAAGTTGAAACCCAATTAAGAACAACATAAAGAAACGGTTTTTTCCTAGGAAAGTGAGCAAATGCAAAAAAAGGAAGCAGAAGTGAGCATCGGAGAATGGCAATGATACGATATAAGAAGGCCGCGAGGAGGGAAAAGAGGACGTGCAGTTTGGTTAGGTTGTGACCGTAGTTAAGTTAAGGATTTCGCATCGAACGGTCTGAATTTATTTGACGGAGGTTTAAGGTGGGCCCCAGGTGACAACCATGTCGAATATCTTCCAGACTTTGGGCACGTGCGGCTCCGAGTTTTGGCGTCGCTGGTTCTTTGAGTTCCAGTGAACCGTAGGATTAAGGTAATTGATTAATATTGGCCGTTGGATATGTTGTGGGCACTCACTACTACTTTTATTTATTTTTCTTAAATCTATTTTTGATACCATTTTAGTACAGTTACGAACTCCACTAGACCCATTACTAGTGGAGGGTGACGCAGGACAATGAGTGAATTGGTGGTGCTTTTGTTCTTTTAATTATTCTGGTGAGAGTAAAATATGGATCATGTCAATTAATCCAAAAGGTACTTTTAATTTTCTGTATTAGAAACAAAAAAAATATAAAGATCCTCGTGTGGATGGCGAGGTTTTGGTGTAAAATCAGCGTCCATACACGCAAGATATGACGATTTAGTGGGAGACCATCAAAAGAGCATCGTGTTAATCCATTAGCCAGATTCTTCAAATGTCATGCTCAAAGATAAATAATACACTTTATGCTTAGTTCAATCTTCCTTTTCACTCCAGAGTAGTTTTTGTGAGGCTAAAAAAAAAATGACATCTCCTGCTACATCTTTTATTTTTATTATGTGTCATTTTTTCTCAATTACAAATTTTACAATAAATAAATGGAATAAAGAAAAATTTGTAGTATAGAGAGAATAGTACATAATAGGAACAGATGAGATTAAACAGAGAATCTCATCCTAAAAAAGGTAGTTTCAATGTTTCATTTGTCAAGTTTGGCTTTTCGTGTATGTGATTTCAAAAATTCTCGAAATTGAAGATCAAAAATTGTGTCCTTTTTAAGTGATAAAGTGAATGTTAAATTGGGTTTTAAAAAATAATTAAGTTTTAATTTAATTACATTTTTAACATATTTAAAAAGTTCAATTTTATTTATTAATTTAATTTTAATTTTAATTTTTTTAATTCGAGTTGAACTTAAACTTAAAGTTAAATTTAATTTCAATTCGAAATTTAGTTTAAAATCTGAAAAATTCAATTTTTTATTATTAAAAATATCATTTTGGGATAAATAATCAAAATCATTTTTTAAAAATTTATAAATTGAAAAATGACATTTTTTTTTTGTATAATTCGTCATACATGCTTTGATTTAAAAGAAGAAAAGACAATCAAACCAGCCTAGAGTGTGAGTTCTCTATAATATGAAAAACTTGTGCGTTCGTTTGATTAAAGATCAAGCAAGCTACAAAACTTAGAGAAATAATTCCAACTTTAATGAAATCTCATGAATATTCATAATTAGTATTACTAGCACCTGGACCAACAAACAGACCATGGGCCGGACTTAGGCTCCAGGCCCAGAGAAAATAAATGTAAAGAAGCGCATAGAATATATGGATTTAGGCCTTTGTAAATATTTTGTATTTTTTTTTCTCTTTTTAAACTTCTGAGCCAGCCTGCCAAAATAGAATACCTTCTAGCCAGTGATGCCGTGCGGTCAATCGATGCAAAGAACGTAGCAACAATGAAGGAAGCTTCTACGTTTATATATCTATTTGGCAATTTCATCTCCGTCGTCAGAGTAAAAGTCTAATTCGTATGTTCTTAATTTTTGGTGATAAAAGACTGCTTCCAGAGGTCCAAATCTTTGATACTTAGGGATTAATCTAATTGATGGAGAAGACGATTTTGACTTGATGTTCCTTTTTATGCTTTCTCACATGCAAAACTTTAATACCTATTTATTAATCTAAACAAAGATTTTTCCCTTTTATTATTCTTTAATCCAAAAGCAATTTGCACAGGAAAAGAAGAAAGGTATGCGCGTTTAGATGATATGACTATGTACATAAAGTGTCAAATTGATCATCTACTCGTGTGATGCTTGGTAGTCTGGATAAACATTGAAGCTTCTGTTTATCTGCACCGCGTTAATAATACTAAGGCATGAGTCATGCCATAATCAATGCAGGGTTATGCAATCCTTAGCTAGATTCCATTTCGCCAACTAATAATTCATAGAGCCAACCAGAACTTCTTTTCAAGAGCTCATGTGGGTCACTCTTCCTGATTCATGTAGTAAATTCCTCTAACTCTTAAATCAGCTGTCCTATTCTATGATACCCTTTATCACGGAGAAGACGAAGACGAGATTAGTAGTAGTACCTACTTGAGACAAAAGCTGACTCCGTCTCTCGAGACTTCACGCGGTTTCAAAGTGTTTACTCAAGCGGACTTCATGGAAGTTATCTTCCTTTTCGCTTGTCTGACAAATGTTTGTGTTAAATCCATCCTTCTTTGAAGTTGCTTGGTACATGCTAAGACCTTTTCATCTCTTCCAGTTTCGTGACTTATAATAACTTATACTTAGTTTCAAGGATCTGCCCCACACGCAATTCCTATTAAACCATGTTCTGATCAACAATTTCGATACGTACTCCTCGTGAATAAGTTGTATGTACCTTTTGGAATCCGATACTCTATTTTTCCATAACCAACTCTCTTCTGGTATTTCCCAGGTATAGAAGTAACCTTGGAAGTGTCAGAAAGTTTATGCTTTGAACTTTGTCACAAATAAAAAGATGCATTGATTCTATAATTGGGATTGGTGTTCAAACCCTGTAGAAGAGTTTACTTGGCCAAAAGCTGATGCTGATTGTTCGTTTACCAAGAACTAGCCGACTTCTTTTAACACATGGATTCATTTTTATAATTTGCCAAAATGTATTGGTCACTTTGGCGAATCAAAGCTCGTCTTATTATAAACATAGTGTTAATGTGCCAGATCAAGACATGATGGAGCCATTAATGTTTACCTAAACTCACAGATATGGTTGCCAAGAAATTAACTCTCCTAAGATTTTCTGGGATTATTTTATCTTTTTTTAATTGAATATAGCGCATGTCTTGGATCCTATCTAGTTTAGATCTGATTCCACCTTAATTTCTATGTAAAATAAAAAATAAAAGACGTGCGCGTCTTCCTACCACGAAGTAGAATGTGAGAAGTAAGAAGTGAGCAAAACGGGTACTCCCAGCCTCCGAATAGTTTGGAGCATCAAAACTCAAAATGTCGTGCGCAGGGCGCGCTTATCCTTAATTTGGTTTCTTTGGGAAAAGGAAAACAAATAAGAGAGCAGAAAGACGTTAATCATTGGCTAACCGTCAATCTCATGTTCTGTTTCTGACCAAAAAAACAAAAATCACCCTCCTGCTTTTCTTTCTCATAGTTTACGCCGCCTTATTGCGTATAATTGACCTCTTCTTCTTCTTCTTCAGTTCCTACATGCCATTTTAGACTGAATCTTATTCTTTACTCATTCCAAGGCATTTACGATGAGGAAGGTAATAACTTACGAGGTAGTGATGAACGGATTTTGACACAAATCTTTGAAAATAAATGATAATAACAAATTAATTGAATCTGAGTATCCAACATAACAAGAAGCATCTGTACACAGAATTTGGAATTGCATAAAATTCTAAGGAACACATAAAATTCTAAAGAAAAAACAGGTGATAAATAAATTAGCTGCCTAGATTTGATATCCCTAAAAGAATCCTGGAAAGTGTTCCTAAATCTGACTACTTTTAAGCAACTTCGATCTTCGGTGTCGTCAAAAGCCGAGGCTTTTTTGCTGGCAGCGGACTCATAACCTCATCCTCACCGGAGACGAAGAAACCCGATCCAAACTCCTGGAAGACAGGGAGGTTAAGATCAAACCCACGGTGGCTGACGGTGAGACTTTGACTTTGATGGCTGTTGGTAGACCCAACAGCTTCAGAAGCAGCTGACGTCCCTCCACTCTTCTCCGCTGCCGCTGCCCCACCGTCGTAGTGGCACCTCTTGTGTCCACCCAAGGCCTGTCCGGTCGGAAAAGTCTTGTGGCAAATAGAACACTCGTGGATCCTACCGCTTCCGTTTAATACAGTAGCGGAGGTGGTCGTAGTGGCGGTGGAACTTGACTGGTGATCTTCACTGCCTCCTCCTGCGTTTTTCCGGTGACTGGCCTTGTGTCCCCCGAGAGCTTGATAAGAAGGAAACTCCTTGTTGCAGATAGCACACTTGTAGCTAACCTTCTGCTGCTCCGAGGACGTTGTTGGAAGAGCCGGAATGGGGGAGCTGTGGAGGTGGTGAGGTGGCGAGGAGGACGAGGAAGTTGACGCGGAGGAGTTGCCGCCGCGAGCAAGCATAACGAGGCAGAGAGCTAAGTACTCCTCCTCGGTGGGCTGGTGGCCATCAAAACGAGAACGCTTTGAACGCTTGCGCTTGGTCCATGAGGACTCACCTTGAACGTTCTGAGGAGTAGGGGAGTTTAGAGCCTCTAGTGCCATATCTGATCTGAACTTAGACAAGAAGGTGAAGTAGAACTGCAAAAACCAGTAGGAACTTGAAAGGATTGAGACAGAGAGAGAGAGAGAGAGAGAGGACAGGAGAGTTTCTTAGGCTGTGTTGAGTATGTGAAGTGAGGTGTGAAGAGGGTGAGGTAGGTTTTATATTGGAGGCAGTAGAAGAGAAGAGAGGAAGTTGCGTGACAAGTGGAGAGAAAGTAAGAGGTGGTGTTGTGAAATTCTTTGTTTAAAGAATGTGTTAAAATAAAGGGGAGTGAGTGGAGCACGTTTTATATACACCTGGGGCGGGTTTGTGAGGTTTCTTGGTGGCCAAGAGCGACTCTGACCCTTTCATCCCAAAGTCGGTCAAAGAAAGGAAACAGAAACTTTTCAATTAACAGTTTTAGCAGTCATACTCTGTACTGTTAAGAGAAATTCGGATCGGGTTAGGTCCAGTTTCATCTAGTGAAGTAAAGAGAAGACTGGGACTGATTGAAAAATCAAAATACAGACTCCTTTTGTACCAATGAAGAAGCTACTTTTGTGCAGGAACCCGTAAAATCAGTGAACACGTTACACGGCAGAATGGTAAGCGAGTTAGGTGACCAAGTTGCTTCTTACATTTAGACTGGGTATCTGTCGTGTGGTGGGACTACTAATGCTTCTCTTGTTTAGCTACGGTGTTCAAGTTGGTCTTCAAATTGTCTTTTGGAAAATATAATTTCCAATATATATGTTATGCTTCGCTCCAAAACGAACCGACTAAATGATTAAGTCACAAATCCTATATTATTTTCAATCAATAATTACTTAATCATATTTAACACTGTAGTCAACCAACTAACATGTCGACACAGTGGCAAAGGAAAAGCTCATAGAGATCATATCAACTGTTAGCGTATGACCAATAAATTGAAGAAAATGCACCCTTATTCTAAATGATAGTAACAACCACTATTTAAAAAATCGGATCACATAAACCCTGAATTCATGTTTATTTGTTTTTTCTCATCAAGAAATCTCAAAAGCATTTAAATTTAATAATAATCTCTCGTTTCTCTATTTCAAAGCAAGATAAGCAGCAATGGCAGCATATATGCCAGTTTCTGTTGTTACTATGGATCCCCTATATGTCGTTTCATTGTCATAAATCTTGACCTTATTGTGCCTTGAAAAGAGGAGGAGGAGGAGAAGAACTTACCAAAAAGAATTCCGAGAAAATATATAAAATCTTATCGAAAGGAAAATGCCAAGTGAGGAAAGTGTTGTAGAACTTTCAGGACAGTATCAACTCAATAACGAATGACTACATGACATGGATTCTGTAGAATTTATTCGCAACTTCTAACTCATCTTCCTGATACTTTGCACCGAAGGAAGGTGCTTTTTTTTCCTAGTAGAAAATTCACCATCTCAATGGATTAAAAGAACAGAGACTCGTTTAGGCATCCAGAGTTAGGCAAGCCCCAAGTGCTTGCTTCTGATTCCATCCATTTTATGTCATTGCTTGCATAATCCAACCCTGATCTTTTAAAGTCAAGCCCAATATTGAACTAGTCCTCCTCTTGCTCCATATATTGGGTTGGGACCGATACAACTGGAAAATAATATACGATCATGTTGAAATAATTAACGTTGATTAATATAATTTTCTCGAAGGGTTATCGAGTACGAAGGAAGTTGAAAGTTACCTTTAGGTCCAGTCTACCAAACTGACGGACTGACGGCGATGGTGCTTTGAAAATGGTCCAGGGGTGGTCGGGCTGAATTTTTTACTGCATTCAAACATGAATCGTTCTGTTCTGTTACCATTAACCTAGTACTCTTATTACTGTTAGAATTCCGATTTGGCTGGACCAAATTGCCCTCACGTTCACCAACCACCATCGTGTTTACCCCACTTTTGTAAAATGGGAAAAGCGTGGAGGTGTGAGCGTGCCTTTCAAAGTGTAAGAATTAGTTCAACTTCCACATTCCCAAAAAAGGAAAAAAAATTTGCTTCAGTCCTTCTCGAGGCAAAACTCAGCTATGAAAGGTCTACAGATAATGCGAAGGAGCGGCCCTCTGTGCCTTAATAGTAAGATCTCTGCTCCGCCGCCGACCGGTCATAGACTCGCAACTCCGTCGGCGAAACCACCCACTGCTTACGCTCCGTCGATAAATTACCGCCCTGCAGTTCGTCCTCTTCAATGCTCAAGTAATCCGCTTCCGATCCCTGTTTTCACTTTCCACGCTCTTTTCAAAATTTAGGTTTAAGAAGGGAATGTCTTTTAACTTAAGAATAGATAAATATTTAAGGCATGGGTAGATTAGTCATTTAGACCTACCATGTTATTGGTGCAAGCAACTTGCATAAATATGTGATCATACGCGTCGAGATGGGATTGGGCTAGTCTATCATTAAACTCTGTTTCTTTCGTGCTTTTGTTTTTGTTGCCTCCGTTTATCTGAGGACCGGTGTTGAACAGAGAGCGACTCTCATTCTCAGTCCTGGCAAGCCCCCGATATGGCAGCTCTCGACGGACAAGATCCTCGTATCCTCCGAATTGCGTCTACAATTAGGGTTATCCCCGACTTCCCTAAGCCAGGTCTTCTTTAATATATTTTTTCATTTTCTGCAGTGTAAATTTCATTTGTCTAAGTAGAGTTTTGGTAATTCAAATTCTTATATATATATCTTTTGTTTTATGTTGTGGATTTTGGGGTGTTTAGGGATTATGTTTCAGGACATAACAACGTTGCTTCTTGATCACAAGGCGTTCAAGGACACTATTGATTTGTTTGTGGAGAGGTACAGCGGGAAAGGCATTTCCGTTGTTGCAGGTTGGTAATCTCTTACGTTTTCCTCGTTCTACTTGTTTGTTGTATTACAAGCGTCACGTATGCGCTAACTCAACTCCATTCCAACGCTTGGAGATGGTTGTGCAAAGACTAAATAGTAAATACTGCCTCACCCAGTGGTTTGACTTGGTGATTAAGTGGGTGTGTTCCTCCGTTAACTTCGCATGTTTGAATCACATTGGGAGGGGGTACTCTCTAAGCTTAGTGTAACACTCTTTGCCTTTCACCAATTTCGTTGAGGTGAACTAGTCAGGTTGTAGTAAGTTGGTCGTACACCGCTTACCAAAAGAAGAAAGGAGAAAAACTAAACACTGATTCCTTATATGTAACCTTAAGAAACAGAAAAAAGATTGCTTCTTTCTTTAATTTTTTCAATGTTAGAGTATAAGGGACACGAACCTCTGTTTGTCCACATATTTTTGGATCACCTCAGGGAAATAAAGAACAATTAAAGAGTGGGGAACAACAGCTAGGCATGTAATAACTCTGTAGGTGATTAGCATGATAGTCAGTGATTTCATTGGTTTCATATTTATGGTCAAAATGTACTGCTTTCCTTCTTGATGACCTCGGTAAATTAACACAGGTATTGAAGCCAGGGGTTTTATATTTGGTCCTCCTATTGCGTTGGCTATTGGGGCAAAATTTGTCCCCATGAGGAAACCCAAAAAGTTGCCAGGTAAATGTCCTGCAACTGATTATACTAAATCCTGAAAAATACTACATTTCAAAGTTTTTGTAAACAATCTTGGTTGGGAAATACCCTAGATCTCATATCAAAGCAACTTATAGTATCCATTTTCATTTTCCACCTACATGCTATACTTTTTACACGCCTTAAATTGTATGTACTAACAGTACAGAATTTAATTTATAATTGATCAACTTGTCTTTTTAATGCTAAGAATGCTTGGTACTTTGGTGTTTGTGTTAGGGCCGGTGATCTCAGAAGAATACTCTCTAGAATATGGAACAGATGTAATGGAAATGCATGTAGGTGCTGTAGAAGCTGGAGAACGTGTTTTGGTGATAGATGATCTCATTGCAACTGGTGGGACTTTAAGCGCTGCAATCAAGCTGCTAGGTAATGTTTTTAAACTTCTAACACTTGTCATAGTTCCTGACTACCCTTTTTTTCTGCAGATTCTTCTTGCTACTCACTTCTGGGGTAGGATAAGTGGGTATGTTAAGTCATTATATTCTTTACTTCGTATCATAAAGCAGTTTCTGCCCTTTTGGACGAAGGAATAGGATGTTGGGAAGGTTATGACAGTGACGAAAAGCCCAGTTTAACTAATCTCGTTTAGACAACGAAGAGAACCTTGATGGACGAATTCAGTTCTATGGATGGTACAAAACGATTAAAAGGTTTAGGTTACATACTGTTGAATAAAGATGAACAGTGGTAAAGCTATTTTTCTCCTATAGGCTATAAGCAAAAATTGGTCATTTCAATGTGGACTTGATTGGACTTCTGCATTGTTTTGATGGTACACGTGTGAAAACTATCAGTCTGCCTACAGGGACAAAGTTTCTTTTGGTTATTTATGTGGTCGAGAGTTAACTTGCATTCTTTGGTTCCGAATTATCAATGTCTGCGTGTAGTTGTCACTAATATTTTGGATCGTTGCTTATGCTTCTCTCCCACCTTTTTCTCTAGAGCGTATTGGAGCACATGTCGTTGAGTGTGCATGTGTCATTGAATTGCCAGAGCTTAAGGTATGTGCTTTCTTAAAAGGCCTTATTTATATGTTAGTTATTGATGAAATCGTTAACATGACTTTGATGTCTTTACTAATCTCATTGGCCTTAAGTGTGTAACCTTGAGCTTTGTTATCAAAGAGATTGAAAGCACTGATCTTGGTGATGTGAGACATGCAACTTGAGCTATCTCAGAATTTGTCACAAAAAACAGTAAAAGAAATACTGACATCTATTGAGTTAAAAGTGAACTGAAAGTGAAGTCTTTGCGTGTCAAGAAATGGCACACAACCACTTTATAATCATGTTTAAGCACTGTGATACCTGTTCCTTGTCTTTCAGTACTTAGGTCAACAACAAATCAAGTGCACATTTTTCAACAACTGTACACTTCACTATCCTGTTCTGCCTTTACTGGATTTTGTTGACTGGAGCTTCTTACTTGGTCCTTTTCCACGACTCTTGTTACCTTACTCATCTAGTAATTCAATAATACTGATCAATCGCATGCTTAAGTGCTAGAAACTGGAATTATGGTTGCTGTGTAGCTTTTAATGCGAATAGAGGTATTCACTTGCAGTTTCTATTATCTGCATTCTGAATCACCGTCAATTAGCATTTCGGTGTTTTAACTTGTATGGCATTGTCCATAGCTATTGAGCGACAGGGTCATTCATTTCTCTTGTCATGCTTATCTTCTCTATTTCAATTGCTTCATTAATGCATTACTGGCGATTTTCTCGTATTTTCAGGGTAAGGAACGGCTTGGGGACAAACCATTGTTCGTTCTTATAAGCTCAAACTGATCTAGCGTCTTGTACAGTAGAAACACATGTTTCTTGCAATTCATGAGTTTCTAACTGCCAAGCTTTGCTCAAGGAGAGCACTTTATCATTGTACTATTTTTCACTCCAGAGAAGGGATTTGAGACCTCCTTGATTATTGTAGTGTTGAGAATAAATCAGTGGGTTCTTAGTTCTTCCCTAGTCCGTTAATAGCAATAAGGAGTAGTAAGTTGATTGTTACTTTTCAGAAGCGGAATGGTCATTCTGATGTAAGATTTTAGGTGGAGAAATTGTTGGAATGAGTTCTTTAATGTGCCTGAAAACTTTGGTTTTTGTCTTCTATTGAATGAAGAGCAATTTTATGGGAGTAAGCGTGAAGGCTATATAGATGCAATTTTTTGAGGAATTCTTAGGAAAACATATTTAACCATCAAACCATGCAAGATAGGAAAATGTAAAATAACATAATTTAACATGAACATATTCCTTCTTTTCCCCCATTTGTTCTCCAAATGTGGATAATTGTTGTAGTTCATATTAATTTCACTTTTATTTTCATTTTTTATTTTTTGTTCTACTTTGTGTGTTTTTTTTTTAATTTCTCTTTTCATGTCTCCAAAAGTAGAAAAGGATCTCAGAAAAAGTATTTTTAAAAATTTGTATTAACAATCATTTATTAAATGTTAATTTAAATCTTTAATAACATACTTATTTTAGAAGGTTCAGATAATTTAAGCTTGGGTTGTTGACATCTAATTATATCTGCATAACTCTTAAGGATGAATTAAAATAGCGGAAATTATAACTAAATATTAAATAAGCTTCAAAATGAAACAATTAAGATTAAGGTCGGTAAACAGAATGTGTATTATTCACTACAATAAAATAATTTCCTTAATAAAAGATGTAAATTTATTAAAAATTTAAAAATATGTATGTTAGATAAAATGGTGGCTTTTGCTATCTGTTTGAATCAGTTCGGACGGTTAATATTGAAAATTTTAAATTGGCCAATTTAAAATTCGATTTTAAACTTTCCTGTTTGATTTACATTAATAACTTTTATTGTTAAAAATCGATCGATTTATTAATTAATAGGTCGATTATTGTCATAAAATAAACTAATTAATTTTTATTTAACAGTCTTCCTTTTCAATTAAACTTTAAGTTAAGGGCAATCTTCCTCATTCTTATTTCAAATTCTTCAATTTTATTCAATCTTTAACTAATTTTATAATGGTCTAATACAGGTTGAACATTTTAAACTTTAAATTTCTTATCTTATCGGTTTAACTTTTGGTTCGATTTTTAAAACATTAGTTCTAATAATGAATCTTTGATTTAACTGAATAATTAAATGAACAACTAAATAAAATAGGTGCATTTTTCTCTTCCTCTTAAATTCATGGGTATTCTCAGTTAAAAAGGTGGACGCAAAACTAAATGGATTTTAAAATTATTTGATTTATTTTTTGATAATAGAAAACTCAAATTTAATATTTTTTATATGAGTTAAATAAATTACAATGTAGGTTCTTCGTGATCTTACACAAACATGGCTCGATCGACGACTTTGTACTTGACGTGTTAAAGTTATTAACTGAGTAAACCAGAATCAGACAAACTTAAGTCACTTAATGAAGAGAGTTAGGAGAACTTGCCTGTGTTGTTTGAGCATTCACTTAATAATTGTAAAATGCAAACTGTAGGTTTGACTTGAAGCTAGAAGTGGTCTTTCTTTTATTTCTTTTTACCTTTCGTGTTTTGATAATTATTATAAAAAATGTTTAACAATAATATAAGAACCATCACCAGGAAAATAAATTATTTGTATTGTTTGACTTGCATTAGTTCATAATAGTTTCAAAATTTGTATGCCCATAACACCAAATATATTTCAGAAATAATTGACTTCCAAGTTTAATAATAAAGTAGATCAGAGGTAAGAACTCTTATGATTTATTAATAAAAGTTTAGTGGTTGACCTTAGGAAATCCATCAATTGTATATTCTGATGAGTTTGTTCAAGTGTTGCTTGAGTTGAAGCAATTTCTATGAACTTTCTAATACTTAAGTGTGACAATATTATGTGTTTCGTACCGTATTAATTAGAAAATAGGATGAAACTAGCATATAAGTACCGACCGATACCGGCGATTTCACGTGATACCAATTGATACTGGCAGATACATCAAGTATCAGCCAAATGTCGGTCAATATGAACCAGTACTTTAAATATTGATTAATAGCGTAAATTTTAAAATTTTGGAAAATTGTATTGTAAAAAAAAGAAAATTTTTAAAAGCTCTCCTCCCTGCCCAATGCAGAGCTGCTCTCTCAGTCTTTTTCATAGGTTTATAGATATGGATTTCTTTTCATTATTTTTATATTTTTTTAAAAATGTAAAATTGAAAATAAATTGTATATTATAAAATTTAACTTATTGAATAAAATTTAATATATTGTCAATTAATTAATTTATAAAATATAATTAAGATGACAAAAGTTGTCTATTTAATTTATAATTATAATTATGTTAATGTTTTTTATTGTCAAAATTAGGAATTATTATAATAAATTTTTTAATTGTGTTTGTATCACTTTAAATTTAAATGCAATTATTATTTTTTGTTAACAAACATATTTTAATCTATATGATTTAAATTCTTATATTTAGTATCGTTTGATTATATTAATAATATAAATTTACTTTAAAAATTTTCTTTAAGTAATAATTGTGGTTATTATTTATATGTGGAATATGTGAAAATAATATTAAGAAAAATAAATATATTATTATTATTTAAAAATTCTATTATTATAATTTTTGGAGACGAAGTTGGTGTACGAAGGATTATTTTGAAATTTTAAAAAAATTCAAGAACTATTTTATAAATTTAAAAACTATCAAAAATGGTACTCAGTATTAATCGGTACCAGTACAATACCGTACCAGAACCAAACTCGATATCGGTATTCATAACATTGAAAAAGACAAAGGAAGTAGATGCCAATATCCTTGAGAGAAAAAGACCATATTGAAGTGTATGTTACCTTTTTTTATTATAAATGTATGAAAAAGAACTTTTGCTAGAATTTTAAATACATAAAAATGCACAACAAATTATTTTACGAGTTAAAGAATTAAAATTAATTGAAGAATTTGACCCAAAACTTATTAAATGATTGTGAATCGAAAAATGTACATATTTCTTAAGTTTTGATCAAGTTTTCTTCAATCTACCATTTCTTTGTCATGTGAGCAGAGCTCTAAATAAGAATCAGTTCAAAAATAATTACATATACTGCTAAGACCCTACCTTTGGAATTATACATATAGCAGGCTTTAGTGGATCATATTTTTAGTAAAATTTCCTAATTAGGGTAAAGTTTTGGATTTTGATATAAACGTTTACCCACTGTCTTCATTTAGATTATTTTTCTATTTCCTTTCTCTTACGCACGCTATTCAATGATTAAAGAATTTAAAAATTTGAATAGATTTATTTTATAATTTGGTTTTTTATTTTTTAGTTTGATTTACTTTAATAACTCTTATTGTTAAAAATTTATCAGTTTATTAATTAAATTAATTAATTTTATAAATAAAAATAAATAAATAATTTTTCATTTTAACAGTATTTTCTAATTAAAATTCAAATTTTCCGATGAAAAAGGACAATTTTTTTAATTATATTTAATTTTTAACTAATTTTATGACAATTTTATACTAATTAAATTTTTTAAACCTTAAATCTTTTTATTAATTAATTGATTTAAAGTTCAGATCTATTTTTAAAACATTAACGCTATTAAAGAAAAAATAAAAAAGATGCTCGCGACATATACGGAGCAATCTACTCATGGCTTCCAGCTTTTTGGTAAACTTGATTAAATTATCTTATTTACATACTTTATAATATATTTCTCTTGGCCTACGTACGTCATTCATCCTTTTGGCACTTGACACGTGTTTATCTATATTGCTCTAATTCTGATGCGAACTTAACATTAAGAAACATCATCTCGTACTAATTAAGTATTATGTATGCTAATTAGTAACAGATTTATTCCGAGACAATGGGACTTCTGAAGCTGGAGGGTCGCCTACTCTTTTAGTTTATGCAGATGGATTGACTTGGAAGTTGGGTGTGGTCCCCTTGTTTAGTTCCCTCGGTTGTT
>JAOQMM010000002.1:2419217-2434955 GCA_027563515.1 Erythroxylum platyclados
TAATTTTTATTAATAACTTGTTAATAAATATTAAACAAGAGATTAAAATAAATTTATTTAATTATAAAAATTTTATCTTTATATTTTATCTAATATATAATTATCATCAATGATAAAAATATAATTAGATTAACATTAACAACCAAATAAAATTTTGTTTTCATTTAAAAGAAAAACAGCGATTGAAAAACATCAAACGAAAACTAAACACTACAGTACAAAGCAAAATTAATACCTAAGTTAACGTAGCACAAGGATATCAGTGGCTTAGCTGTGATACGCCTCTATTTTTGCATACGAAAATTAAAAATTTATCATTTTATTTAAATTGAATTCAATGGCTTAACTATGATTTGACGCCTCTATTTTTGCATACGAAAATTAAAAATTTCTTATTTTATTTAAATAATTCAATTTAGATTTATTCTTAAGTTCAATTTTGGAATTTCAATCAACTCAAAAGTAGTTAATTTAGTCCATTTTAAAATTGAATTCTTAAGTTCGATTTTGGAATTTCAATCAACTCAAAAGTACTTAATTTAGTCCATTTTCTCAACTCTAGGTCTTTAGGCTTGTTGTAGGGTAATCTGACCCTTTTCTCTCCTCCTTCTCTTACCCTTCTTCAAAACAGAAAGTTGACTGAAGGAAAACTATATATATAATTCGAAAAGTATATTATTGGTAAATTCGTAGTATTGCTTCTATACATCATAAAGTTCAGTTCGGAACTGTAGTTACAGGTTAATCAATCACATGATTGTTCATAAAGTTGAGTTCAGAACTGTAGTTATAGTTTAATCAATCACATGATTATGGTATAAGTAGCCAATGAGAACTAAAAAGAACCTTTAACTGAGACGAACACACAAGACTACTTAGCTAGTTAGGTATAAGCTGCAAAAAAGGAGACAAGGAACGAGTTTAACGGTTAACGTGTCGGATTCTGAGTGTTTTTTCTTTTTTTAACAATGTCAGACTCATCTCCACGACATGGCCGTCCTTTGGCCGCGTTTTTTGTTCAGTTTTTCAACAGAATGCCCACCATTAAACTATACTCGCGAAGACTTCCCACGTTCCGAGCCCTTCAAATTAAATACTCTAAAAACTCATGCTTCCGTTCTCATCCTGCCTAACTACATTACTCTTAATCAATCGTACATAAATGATAAGACTTAGACCTTTCTGTGTCACCAGTTGTAGGTTATCATGCATATTATGCTTAAAAGGGCATTGGACCTTTTGTGTTATTTTAATCTGTCATTCCATCAACTTGGCCCTGTCTTAGTTGTACTTTGCCTGGTAATGGCCCCACAGTGGACTCCTGAGTTCAGTTACAGAGCATGGAAACCTACACCAGAGAAGTGATTAGGCATTAAGAATCCCAATAAACTAATTAGGTCAATTCTTCCTAACATTCCTTGTGAGGTTTGGGTATAAATACGGTTCTAGTTTTTTGCTTTTGTCAGAGGAAGCAAGCTTATCTCTTCAGAGAAACACAACACCTCTTCTCTTTAGCCCACAGGCTTCCAAAGGTCTGAAACAAATATGGAGCCTTTTGGAGCTTTTCCTGAAGGAGAATGGGACTTTAACAGAATTTTTTCCATGGAAGAGCTTGACTTCACTCCAGAAGTTCCTCAACAATGTTTGTTCCCTCTGGAGCTTAACGAGGGACCTACCCACTCAGCTTTTCGCTCATTTCCTGAAGCCAATATGAGCATGGCAGAGATAAATGGGAGCTCGTTATATTCGTTGAGCATTCTTAACAACAATCTGCAGTTTTTTTCGCAGGATAACAGCAGCAACAGTAACTGTAGTGGAAGTGTTTTTTTTCCCTCTTCGGGCCATGAAACTTACTCATTCATTAGCAATACTAACCAAATTCCTGAGTCCATGGGTGTTCCCATCATGGACGCGAAAACTGCCAGCTCACTTGCACCATCGTTTCCTGAAATGGGAATGAGAGGACCACCTGCCTGTATTAAAGAAGGCATAAGCAGTGACAAAATGAGGAGCTTAGGTGATGGAAATCAGCCATCAGCAAATGATCTTCCCAACATGGAGTCTGAGCTCAAACGGAAGTTTGATTACCCTTCAAATGTCACGAAGAAAAAACCTCGAGTTACAAGACATGTAAGTGTATTCATTAGCGTGAACATGAAAATGAACTTGCAATCAGTCCCACAAAAGCCTTTTCCCATTTTTAAGTTTTAAGTAACATGGTTAAAAATGCAGGTACAAAATGATAAGAGAAGTGGACATTCAAACAAGAACCAGAAGCTCAGTCCAGTTAGTAATGATGAAGAAGAAAGCAATTGTGGAGCTGATGGGCAAAGCTCTAGCAGTTGTAACTCAGATGAAGTTTCTCAGGATTCCAATGCAGCGGCTACTTCTGATTCGAAAGTCTCCAAAGCCCTCAATTCAAATGGAAAAACAAGAGCCAGTAGAGGATCGGCCACTGACCCTCAGAGCCTTTATGCAAGAGTACGTGAACACCATTAACATGCTGACTCATGCATAAGAATAGCTTCACCATTCATATACCTCCATTATTACCTTCTGTTGACGTAAAACGTTCATAATTGATATTGCAGAGAAGAAGAGAGAGAATAAATGAGCGACTGAAAATCTTGCAGAACCTTGTTCCTAATGGAACAAAGGTTGATATAAGTACAATGCTTGAAGAAGCAGTTCACTATGTCAAGTTTTTGCAGCTCCAGATCAAGGTAATTAAAGGGCACGAAGCTTCTTCCTCTTTTTTTTCATCTTTCTGATGATTTATTCTAATTAGTTTCTTCTTCTAAAACTTGTAGCTCTTGGCCTCTGATGATCTCTGGATGTTCGCTCCTATCGCTTACAACGGAGTTGATGTTGCCCTCAATCAGAAGATTTCTGCATTCCTGTGATCTTTGAGAGGAAGGGATTGGAATACTTCCCATCAATGTCTGTTTATCATTATCAATACACGAGAAAAGATTACATATATATTATATATGCTACATAAATTTCAATGTCCAAACCACGAGGACATCTTATCAGCTTTTAATGAACACATGTACAGTATCTGATCACATGCATATGAAAGTTACAAAACCACAAATGAGTTTACGATCAATACTTATTCCGACCAACTAAATTATAGGCGGTTATTAATAACCAAAAAAAAATTTATTTTATTAAAATAATATCTTTTATTTTTATAATAATGACAATTATTGATAAACCTTTCTTACAATGTGACGAGGAAAGGCTTAACCAAGACAAAATTATGAGATTACACGTATAATGTCATTTATAATCTCTTGAAATGTCATTAATAATTCTATAACTATCAACTAAATATCTGAGACAAAATTTTCTAAAAAACATCTAAAGCAAAAGTTAGGAATCAGTCTTTAACATTTCTTAAAAAGTTTAAACATTTTGAATAATAACTTAAGTTTTTAGTAGCTTTTAGTATATGAGTTATAAAATTGGTTTATGTTGTACTACAACTAGAAAATTTGGACATTTAAGTGATATTAAGAATGATATTTTAAAAACATTTGTTAAAGTTGTGATAAGAAATCTAATAAACCTTTATCGTTATCTCTAGTACCATTTTTAAGGTGTAATAAGTATTGGCTGTGTTTGGTAAACAACTTATCAGCTATTTTTTAGCTGTTTGACATCAATTAGCTGATTGACCATCTTAAAAAGCTAATTGAAGTGTTTGGTGAATGGCTGTTTGGTTGGCTTATTTAACCTCAATAAGCTGATTTTTGAAAAGCTACATGGGAGGAGCTTTTTGAATGATAAGCCAAAAATTAATAGGTAAAAAATCAATTATACCCTTTATTCTTTCAAAACTTAACAAGTCAAACCACAATTAATGCACTTATACTTAACACCAATCTTTTTTATTTTTTTTGGAATTTTATATATTGCAATAAAAAATTAATACAAATACAAATCCAAGGCCTTTAATGATGGTCTCATGAAAACAACTTAATTAACCTTTTGTTTTTTTCAAGCAGAAAACACGTTAACTGACAAAGTATACTTTACAAGTATAAACATTTCATAATTTTTGAATTATGTTAATTATGTTATAATGATATTATGGATAATTCAACTTAGAATTCAAGCATTTATTATACAGTGATAAAAATTTTTACAATGAAGAAAATTTTTTAGTTACAAAACTTGGGAGTATTTTTTTATTAACGAAATAAGTTTTTTGGTTACAAAATAAAAAATATGTTATGGTGACAAAATTTTTAAGAATGTCCTATGTTTTTTATTAGAGTTAACAACTTAATTTTTTTAAAATTAAATATCTAATCATGATCTTATAAATTTTTTTAAGTCATGTCCTTATAAGTCATTTTACACATAAACAGCTAATACTAAACAGCTAATTTTACCAAACATCTTTATTAAACAGCTGATGTTATTAGCTAGTCAAATCAGCTGTTATAATCAGCTATCAGCTAACCGCTGATAGAATCAGCTAACAGCTGATAGAATCAGCTGATTGCCAAACAGGGCCATTATTTTAGTAATTTTAGAGAGTAAAGGTGATATTAAAAATAACGGTAGGGACTTAATTTAAGTTTTTATGAAACATCGAATTGCAAATCACATATTTAGCCAATATATATCAACAAAGGTAAAAAGGAAAGAACTTAAGTAAATATAGGTCACATACGGGATAGTTTTAGATTAATTTTATGTCCATTTTTATAATATAATGAGGCAAGTTAAACCAAAATATAAAAAACTAAATTTTACATAATTTTGCAATATTAATATAACTTCAAAAAGTGAAATTAAAATACTAGAATTTTTAATTTGTTGTAAATATAATCGAAATTAAATTTTTCGTTAACTTTACGTCATCGAGTTCAAATTTTTGATACATGCAACGTCGCCGCTGCCACTTCTCCCTTTTTTCAAACTAATTATTTAATATTTAATAAATCTTTAAACACAAAAGGTTAATCTTCCTCTCCTATTTTGCTTCCCCTTCGACAATATTCTTCTCCTAGCTATAATATAGAATGACTCTCTTGCAAAGCTATTTTTATCATCGTAACTCTCCTAGCTCTGATTACGATTGCTCAACAGAAGCAGAAGAAGATGGAATTGAAACACAGTAACGGTGGTGGTGTTGAGCTGCCAGAAATTTTAAGGCCGAGTATGAGGAGACTTGGGGAGAGTTTGTCAGAGATTAGAGAATAAGGGTTTGGTCTAAATCGAAAGTGGGGAAGAAAGAATTAAAATTGACTATGAAATAGTGAATAATATCGACTAACTTTCACAATCTAAGGCCTGTTCATCTCAAGTAACCAATAAGCTTATACCGATCTCAGTGACAAACTTTAGTCTTAAACCTTCTTGACTAGATCTAGGAAGAGAACCACAAAAGTTTTCGAAAGGTTCTTAACTAGACTACTTCTTAACCACAAAAAGGATTAAGCAAAACAAATTGAAAAAGGCTTTTTGAACAGTTGACAGAGAGTTGCCATGACTAATTATTGTCACCAACGAGGGCAGAAGCTTTCAATTAGTTTAGTTTACCTTACTTCTAGAAACTATAAATTTGGAATTGTCACTATGTCTTTTGACCCTATTCGTAAGGCTAAAAAGGAAAGTATATTCCCCTACTAGTCATAAACGTAGCTCTGAATATGTTTCACAAGTATTTATGTGAGTGAAAGTTGATTACAGATCAACTAGCAGCTCTGACACGTTACATGGAGAACTAATATATTGACTATCGCACATTCACTCCTTTGAGATTCAAATAACAAATTGTATAGACTCCTAAAGCAACAAGATGGCATTGGCAAGCAATAAACTACTTCTACTCACTTCATTACCTGACACCATAAAGTGACTTACCAAATTACTTGAAAAATGTTTACTACAGTGAACTATGGTTACCCATAGAAACTACAACTTGAACAAATGTTAGTTAATCTATACAAGTTGCTAACTATATACACACTAAGACCTATAGCTAAGGCTTAACCTTGAACAAAGGTAGAAAGGGTACTTACTTAGAGCCCACTCTTAACCTATGCCTATTTTACCTCATTTTATTATTTATGAGACCTTAAGTTCTTTTTTTACTTTATCCAGAACTTATAAAACGTTGAAAATAGCTCTGCTATTGCCTCTTTATGAATACTAGTACTAGAACTTAAATGATACCAACATTTAAAATAGCTCAAGTTTGATGTAAAAGGCTATTAAATAGGGAAAAAAATGAACTTCTTTATCAGTAAGTTAAAAAGAATTAGTTGGAGAATAAAAGAATTACAATTAGAAAAACATGATAACATAAAACAAGTAAAACACTATATGATATGATTTATCTATTTAGCAAATATAAACTTTGGTTTCATGTCATTACAACAACATTTTCAATTGGAAAACAACTAATGTTCCTTCATATGACAGTTCTTGCTATGGACTGTGAGTTGTGTATCCTATTTTTTAGATATTTGCTCTTTCCATAACTCCTCGGTAGTGTCAAGTAGAACCTTAGCATGCCATTATCTTGGTTGTTTGGCTAGTGCCTCGGACTATGATTTCGTTGCAACACGAGATCCTCTCATCTCTTTTAACCATTCTCTTTGTTCTCAAAACTACTCGCACATGAAGCCATCTTACAGGGATCCTAGAGCTAACAGTATAGATGCATAAAAGCTTCTGGCTTACAACCTTATTAGTCTTTCCATCAAAGCCAGAAGAGTTATTCTATCACGATGATAAAAATGAGTTTGCAGCAGAGTTATTCTATCACAACAAGGAGATTGGCAATCGCAATCGAAGCTAGGAGATGAATACTATCGACGGAGAAGTAGAATAGGAGAGAAACAATAGGCTTTTGTATTTAAAAATTTATTAAATAATTAAATAATTAGATGAAAAAAAAGAATACGTGGCAGCCACATGATAATACAAGAAACTGATGTAATTAATTATATTAGGGATGTTAACAAAAAAAACTTAACATTTGACCATTTTCACAACAAATTAAAAGTTTAACTATTTTAAAATTTTAATCAATATTACTAAGTTAAATAAAATTTCAGATATTTTTTATAATTAATTTAAGTTTCTTGAACTAGCAAGTTACATGTACATAAAAACAAGCCCATAAGCCCCCCAATGATCCACTGAAAAAAGCCCTAAAAGCTTACTGAGGGCTTATTAGAGAGGCTAAAATTGTAATTTTAAGCTGCCGAGCAGTTAGTCCCCGCCAAACCATCTCAGCGACTGTTTCCGCTCTCGAGGCGTAAGCTGGCGGCGGAGCAACCACCGAAGAGGCTAATGCTCTACGAGGTCCATTCACAATAAATAGAAACCCTAATTGAACTCGTTCTTCCAAGACGGAGAAGCAAAGATGAGACTGAAACCGTCTACGAGGCTTACAAAGCGTCTCTCGAGAAGACAGGCGCCAAGCTTTTGTGTCTTTCATGACTGCTTCTAGAGGTATGTTCGTTCTGTTCCATTCATTTCTGTTCGCATTTGCTGATTTTCAAATGAAATTAAATTCCAAAATGCGTTGCCGGCGACGTGCTTTAATTACAGCTTCAGCTTGGCCGTCGTTAACAAGGGGGAGGATTGTAACGGTGTTGTATTTGAGACTGTCAAGGCGTCTATTTTGAGTTTACCTGACACCCGTAGTGCTGATTGTTCAAAGGCTCCAATATTGTTCAGAAGTAAGTTTTGAAGGTAGGAGACTCAAGAGATCTTTACTGAGCTTAAGCATGAGTTTTCTGATGAAGATATTACTTCATTGTTTAAACCATACAAGATCTGTTCAATAAGTTTCCTCTGGATTTTCTTTCCCTATCCTAAAAATTTGCTTTCTGAGCTCTTGAGATCAAGAATTGTCTTCTTGATTAATTGTGAGTTTATTTTTGGTTTAACATGCATACGAATTTTTAAATGTCAATCTCGTGTCTTGTTGTGATATTTATAAATAGGGAAATTTAAATTCACTGTTTAATTGGAAAAGATTCAATTACTGGAAAATTTTTATTTTATTACAACCAACGACTCGTTTCTCTTCTTGGTGTTGCGCAGCGACATAATTGTTCCATTTAGTGATCCTCGTATCTCTTCCTTGGTGTAGTCTATCATGTCGCGCCGTTACTCTCACAACAACAGGAACCAACATCAACAATGGAGTGGTGGTAGCAGCAGCAGCAGCAGTAACGACCCAAAATCGTACAGCAAATTTGTCCCCAAACACCAAAACCCTAACACCAACCCCACTCTCTCTAATTCTCTTAGAAAATCCCTTTCCCAGCAATCCGATGTTCCCGCGTCCGGCGAAGGCGGCGTTGGAAATTTCGTCAAGTACTTGCCGCAGGATGAGGCTGTGGCGGCGGGTTTTGGTGCCGATGAAGGGGGATTGGATCCGATCGAGTCCCAGCGGGTCGTGGATCTTTTGAATAGACAGTTGTCGCGGTTGCTCAAGCTGAGCCCTAGAGAGTTCTGGAGAGAAGGTGGGCTTGGTTTCTTATTTATTGGATTTTATGTGTTAGAAACACAATTGGTAAAAATCCATCATATGTTTTTTTTTTCTAGTGGCTAGTGACAACTCCTTGCATGAGTTTGTGGAAAGCTTCCTAAAGTATAGGAGCAGATGGTACGATTTCCCTCATCGAGGAGCTAAGGGTATAGTAGCAGGCGTCATTGTTGGAGACCTTGATTTGGCTCGTCGTGTTTTTATGCTATTATATCGCATGTAAGTGATTCTCCTACCACCACTCTTCTGCTTAGTTCTACATCATTCACGTTCAAATCCTTGATTTCTTCTCATTTTGTGTTCTAGATCATCCAATAGGGATCCAGGTGCTCGTACTGTTGATTCCCTTAGTTCTAAAGATCATGCAGGTGGGTCTTGTTATTTTCATCTAGTTAAAAAAAGTGTATTTGATCATACAACACTATAATACTTCTGTTGATGCTGATATGTTATTTCTCTTATGCAATTTGTTCACTAGTTCTGTATGTAGTCCTTCTGCAGGAAAGAAAGTTGCTTGACTTGCCTATGCTGTTGGATGTATGTGCCCTATACGGTCATGAAAATGAGGAATTGACCAAATCGCTGGTAAAACTTCTTCTATTTAGGGGAACTCTTCCCCCGAAATTTCCCAACTTTGATGTATGGTCATGAGAGAAAAACCTTTTTCTTTCATGTTGTTTGAGCTGCTGGCTAGTCACCTCATTCAATGGATGGTATGTGAGAATTTATGAGGCCATAGGATATGAGGTGAATGCCATCAATTTCTGCGTGCAGCCTTGACGTCTTTCATGTCATAAAACAAAGTTAACTGCCCTCCGTTTCACCCACTTGTTTTCTCACAGTCTGTGGCATATTGATCTTTTGCTCCAGGTCCAAAATGCTTTGAGAGCTCAGCCTGGAATCCATGATAACCTATTTGCTGTAGCATCTCATTTCCTGGGCATCATTGACACAATGCATCAGCGGTGCATATCATCCCTTGAGGTATTCTGTTTAGATCATGGAAGGTTTTATTGCCTGCTAAATTATGAAGGAGATTAGTCTTTTTTTGTTAAATATGTGGAATATATCAAGGGTAATGGTTCATACTTTGTTTTGAAGCATTTTTTTATTTAATCCTTCATATATTATCATGAGAAACAGAATTCATGAATATTCATATTATTTAAACCACTGACCATTTTCTCGCTGATGACGAATAGGTTCTATTTTCATCTGGAAGTGGCGAAGGCCAGGAGTCACGACAACTTTCTTTGGATTTCTTAGAGGTGAATTCTTTAATTTTCTTCTCAAATCATTTTTCATTGTAGCTGTTGCTTTTGCAACTTCACCATTACATTTTTCATTCATCTCTACACTAAAACTATTCATTCAAAGATCTGGAACTAATTCGTGATTTCTGATAATTCCGCTGGAAGGATAACAAGACATAGTAGCACCTGAGTGACTATAATATGAAGGACAAGTGTCAATTTGAAGTTTGTGAATGAAACTGGATGCTACTCTTTTAACCTCGAAAGTTAGGATTCTAGAAGACTAAATTGGTGGAACAAGGCCAGTTTACCATTTTTATCTTCTAATCCCTTAGAGGTTCATGACATTGTCCTTCATTTCAGGTGATGGATTTCATAAATGATGCTATTGTGTCCATGGATGCTTTCGTTAATGCTTACAAACCGGCAGCTGTCGCCTTTTCATGTCCCATTGAGTTAAGGTACTTAATTTATGAGCTTTAATTTGTCTATTCTGACAGGAGGGATGTTTTCCAACTCTGGCATTATTAGGAATCGCTTCTTTCAAGTTTTCTTTTTGTTTAAATTTTGTTTTTTTATGGCCCTTGGCCCTTGGGCAGTTGGAAGTGATGATTTCTTATGATTAATGTTTTTTGCTGAGCCATTTAATCTGTTAGAAATTGGTCTTCTTAATTGATGTCTTTGCTAATAATGATGTTAAAATAGAGCTGTACTAGATCTCTGTTATTGGATTTTTTATCTTATGCATCTTAAAATTTAAGAAAATATGCCTTCTTTTGATGCAAACTAATCTTGCCTGTGCAGTAATGGGAACAAGGAAATCCTGACCACTCTTGCAAAATTGCATGATACATTATTTCCATCTTTACAGCAGGGTTTCCAAATCATCTCGATGGGTAGAGATGATGAGATACTATCTAATGCAACTGTTAGCTTGAAGATTTTATCGGCAAGAATAGTCAAATTTGGCTGGAAATTATTGGATGCTTGCTATTTAAACAAGGAACTGCATGAAAATTGTTTTCCAACTCCAGCTGTTGCAAAGATGTTTCCAGCTAAAGTAGAGGATCCTGTCATTAGGGCAGATATATTAATTCAGACACTTAGGGAGATCAGTGGATCATCACCTTATGATCTGGGGAACCTGACCGGGCAAATGTTTCTCCAGAATCTTGATAAGAATTATCATTTAATGGACATCCTTCAAAATTTACAAAATGATGGTAGGTGCTTACTCGGCATTTTCTAAAGCATAGCACCATCTGAACTGAGAGTTATTCAGACGATGATGTCAGATCCTCAGATGTTTAGGAACTATCTACTCCTCTTTATGCTTCATCTTCGGTTTGATGTCGAGTTACTCTGTGTTTTAATGTTTGCTTATCTTTGCAGGATGGATATTGATAGATGATGAACAGAACCAGTACTTGTCTCGGTTGATGAATTCTTCTCTGAAAAGCAATATCAAAGAGCATCATCTAGGGCCAGCCCCAGTTGTGAACAAAAGTATGGAGATGGATGAAGATGCTGCTATAGTGGAGTCCAAAATTAGTCAAATAAGGGATCTGTTTCCTGATTATGGTAAAGGCTTCTTGGCTGCCTGTCTAGAAGTGTACAACCAGAATCCAGAGGATGTTATTCAGCGGATCCTGGAGGGAACTCTTCACGAAGATCTAAAGCGCTTGGATACTACGTTAGAAACAATGCCAACCCCCAAGTTAGATACAACTATTGGTACAAAGGATAAAGGAAAAGGAAAGTTGATTGAATCTACATCAGCAGCCGTTCATTCTGCTGATCCAATAGTAGCTAGAGAAAAACAAACCTTGCATTATTCTGGTGATTCCGGTTCAAACTCGTCTGCAGTTGGAAGATTCGTTAGAAAATCTAGTGACATGCCAGATCACTATGCCCTTAATAACAGAGATAGCAAGGACTTGGCTAAGACTGCTGCCCTGGTATCATTATATGAATATGAAGACGAGTATGATGATTCTTTTGATGACTTGGGTCTGAGTGTTGGAGACTCAGGGCTCGAAGATCATGAAATATCAAGTGACAGAATCAACTCTAATTTAGAGAAACCTTTAGGTACTGAAAGGGAAAATCCCGCTGAGTCTCCATCAGATGGAAAGTGGGGATCCAGAAAGAAACCACAGTACTATGTCAAGGATGGAAAGAACTATAGCTACAAGGTGGCTGGTTCAGTTGCAGTTGCAAATTCGATGGAAGCTTCGCTTGTTACTCAAGCACAGGGGGAACTGATATTTGGTCTTGGTAGAGGTGGTAACATTCCACTGGGTGCTGTCAATAAGTTGGTTGAATACCAGGAACGTGAAAACCAATCTGATGAACCTGAGAAGGAAGAAAGGGACATTGCGCAGAATCCTAGAGGCAGGGGAAGGAGAGGAGGGAGAGGAAAGCTGAGGGAAGGACACAAAGAGCAAGATAACCAATCCGATGGTTCAGAGATGGAAGGGAGAGGAAATGCAGGAAACGCAAGAGGAAGAGGAAGAAGTGGAAGGGGCAATAGTCATTACAGGAAGGACAGAGCTATGAGTAAACACATGGCAGGATTGTCAAGTTCTAGATTCTCGTGACGGGGATACTGGAACCATGAATAAACACTTTACAGGATTGTCATATGTTCACATAAGCAATTTTTACGAGGTTTCTTGCTTTTTGGAATCACAAGTACATATTTATGTTTTCTAAGCATATAGTTTGACTACATTTCCAGCGGCTACTGTGGATAAGCTTGTCCTTTTTCTGAGATGTGATCCATATATTTAACAGTTCAACAGAAGAGGGCATTACGGCACAAGTACTTGTCGTATCTTACGACTACAGCCCAAAACTTCACTTTCTATGATTGTTACCAGAGATGCCTTTCAGTAGTATTCCATTTAGGGTAAAAGACATTATTTGTTTTTATTAAAATTAATTAAAAATACTTTAATATTAAAATGTTAAGAAAGATATTACATTTACATTTTACTTTGGTGTTTAAAATGATTTATAATATTTTATAATATTAAATATGTTAAATCTTTTATTAAGCATTTGTTTGATCAAAACAGCACTTTTAAATCACATCAAGAAAGTAATTACTGAATCATAGTTATTCTACAAGTTAAATACATCAAGGCATTGATCATTTAACATTTTCCAATAATCTTATTGTATTTGGTCTCTGAAAGAATTCACATAAGAAGAACTAACGAGTAACCAACAAATGGATAAGCCATGTTTTACAGTAACTACTGGTCTCAAGAAAACATCGCTCGAGTCATGAATCAATACACAACAAAGAAATTTCTTCCTTTTCACATATTGGTCCAGTTTACAAACAGATTGAAGACATCTAAACCTAAAAATGAAGAAATTCCCCAGAAAACCCTATAAATGAAGACATTTGGGCATTGGTTTCTCCACAAAATCTCTCTATTCTTCACTGTTGACTGCAAAGTGACCCTCATTCCTTCCCTGAAAATGGGACAACAATTAGGCAAAAGATGTGTCTATAAAGGAAGCTCATGATGTACGGGATCCGTCGAATGCACCGGGTAGAAATATCGTTACGTGAAAATATAGCTAAAGATAACTGAAAAACACACTCATCGAGCACGAAATTAACACCTATAAGGGGAATGACAAGTAAATTTCTTTCAATGATTACTGCAACCAACCTCAGATATCATTCGCTGCTTGTTGAGAAACTGAGTCCTGGCTTTGTTGACCGCTGAATTAGGTGAATAGTACATTCTCTGTAACAGGAGTGAACCAAATCATGATCAAAATGAATGAACGTTCCCGGAAAGTACATATCAGAACACAAATTCTTATCACAACTAGACCACAAATAACCTAACATGGCAAAAAATTAAGGGAAAGATGATTATTAGATATTTCACAAACCTTAACAATACTTGCTTTTTGATGCATAATAACCGGAGGGCGGATGTTTGTTCCGTTAAACTTTAAGTGGATGAACGTAAGATCCTGAGTGAACATAACTAGGGAACTTTTATCATATGCTCATAATGTCTTTTGACCATGAGGCGTAGCTGCTGATTTACCTCATGGCAGGATAGATAAATAGGTCCATCTTATTGATAATAGAAAACCTCAATAGAATCCATTTGATTTTTTATTTATCAACCAAGTAATACTTTAAAAGGAATTCACACCCCGTACCTCTTGTATCAATTTTTTTTATAAAATTTTCAACAAGATTCAAGATTTTAAATAATTTATATAATATATATAGTTTCATAATACTGAAAAACTTTATGTAAATTTTTTAGCAGTTGAAATTTTATCAAAATGATATTACGTCTAATTTATATAAATTACATTATTATTTTAAATTTGTTTGTTCTTCTTTATTTATTAAAATCATATTTTATCTTACACATTTATGTAGCGAACCATTAAAATTTTAACTTCGTTGGTTTTCAACTATAAAAAAATCCATATAATTCAGCAAATATGATCCCTCAACCCATAGTCACAAAATCATAAGTAAATATTGGGATATACAATTATAAATTTTTACATAAAGAAAAAAATTTTAATAGCTAATGGAATATAGTTTCATGATATTGAATAAACAATACATGAAATTTTAGCAATTTCCAATTAATTGTATAAAATGAATCAAATATATCACGGGAAAACAATATTATTAAAATAATAAATTAGATTTTATTGGACTCGTACAACTCAACAGAATCATAGCTAGCAGTTGTTGATTACGAACTGAATGTAATTGTTTTTGTTATTTTTAGCCAAAACAATTATTTTCAATATGGACACACATACATCTATAATTCCTCAATCCAAGAATGCTCCCTAATTTATAGGCATGAAGATGAAACATTCTTAAATTTCATTATAAATTAGATTTATGTTTCTTAAATCTTCAGGTTTTGAAACACCAAACTTTTGTTAAAAAGTGTATTCCAAAGTAGGGCAACAAACATAACCAACAAAATTTTAAATTACACATGCGCATCGATCTAATTCATGAAGTACAATCTAACTCACTGGACAATTTAAAATGTAGAATGAAAATAACATTTTAAGAAATAAATACTCCATAGTAGTCATTTATAAATTGACCATTATTATTAAATATTGTAAATTATTATGTGTGTTTTAAATTAATTGGTAACATAGAGGATCGTGTAGGGCAAACAAAAATGAAGTTATATAAACAGTATGTTATGATAATAATAAATGCTCAACTAAAGCATATAAAATTGCTCCTATAGATGCATGTAAAGACAAATTCGTTCATTTGAATTGTTACAAACATGAATTTGATTAACGAGATCTCATGACCGAAGACAACCGACTAGCAATCCTACATACAGCTCATAACTAGAACAAGAGGAACAAGCATAGAGAAATTTGAGGGGAAATAATCATCATCAAAATCAATTTTAACGAAACATTGTAGTAGATGAGAACTAGGATAGGAGGTCACTGACCTTTTCGACACGTGACATTATGCGCTCAGAACCTTGAAGATGCTTTTTGTCCGATGGTGCAAACTCGAGGACATCGTGGAGGAATTCATTACCCTATGTAACAATTTTACTTAATATGCTTAAAATATCCAAGCAGGGGAAATCTGTGTTATTTGGAACTTATAGAAACAGGAGGAAAGTAAATGAAAACAAACCAGCATGTGCTTCACAAATCCACCTCCAAGGTAGTGCTTGAAAAAGTTCAACTGTTAAAGAATTCAAATATGAGTGCCTTGAATTCTAAACAAACCAAGACAACATGAACAATTGTAACCAAATTAAAAAAAAAAGTTGGACAAAGAATTACCTGTATTAATTTGTACCATGTTGACGTTTGCAACGTATCATATTATTTCTGCAGCTCCTTTCAAGTGTGTTTGAATTGCCTGTTCATGGTTCTTCCTGACCAACCCTCCACTTCTCC
>JAOQMM010000002.1:2463997-2475725 GCA_027563515.1 Erythroxylum platyclados
AATCAGAATTTCAATTCAAAATTCAAAGATCAACCCCACTTATTAACTTTATGCCTCCTTCGACGTCACCTATCTCCTATCATCACTGCATCATCATTCAGAAAGTGGCTTGATAAGTTTTTCCAATTAAGCCAACTGTCCTCCATTGGAAAGACTCGGGCATGGATTTTGATTGAGTTCATTAACCTGTAAACTAAAGCGTGCTTGTGTAATTACTCCTATCATGAACGGAGCACATCAATGATATATATCTGCTGTCATTTAGAGCAAACGAGTCTATGATGTTACTGAGGTGAACCAAGTTCCTACCGAGTGAATCATAAATCCAAGAAAGTGAGTGGTCCTGCTATTTTGTCCTTGACGATTTAGCTCCCACCATTAGCAATCTTCCATAATTACTTGGAACAGTGGGATACGGTATCCAAAACTATATCCTGTAAAGGAATGGAGAATCACCAAAAGACTTGAAAAAGTAAGGTATATGCACAACATAATCCTATCCCATCATCACTAACTTCTTTGGAGCCTATTTGCACAGGACTTGGAAGGAGAAAGAAAGCCCTCCATTGAACTTGATGATTTTGACTCTCTCATCTCTGAATCCTGATTATCAGAATTTGAACTCTACTAATATTAGTTACAAATTTTATTTTTTATATACTTTTTACATTGCAAATGTAAAATTAACTAATAATATTAAATAAAATATTTAATTTTTATTTTTAACATGTTAAAATAACTATAACTTGGTTAAAAGTATAATTTTATTTTTAATTTTTGTTCAAATAAAATTTGCCATTATTTTTATTATCATTTTTCACTTTAACTTTATTAAAATGATATTAGCTACAATTTAAATAGGATGTAAAAGGGATATTGAAAATAATAATACAAATATTTATAGTTTTTATAAAAATTAAGAAAAAATTATATATTTATCTAATATTTAAATAAATTATTTTTAAATCCAATATCAATAGATTTTATATATAATGTTACATAAATTATATTCACCTCCTAAATATTAAAATTAACGTAAACTTAATTTTTTATATTATTAATATAATTATAAAAATTTATAATGTGATATTATAAATAATAATATTAATTTATTTAAATCTTTTTAAAAAATTAGACTTGAGGCTTTTCAAAAATTAAAAATATATTTTGAATCTCAACGTTTAGGACAAATTATAGAATAGACTATAATATTTTGAAGTATTTAAATTGAACCCTAACATTTTCAAGACATTTAAAACAGACCTAAATGGAATTTTTTTTGATAAATTAACTACCTTTTAATTAAATATTATATATATGATATTATTTTTATATATTTAAATTAATTAAAAAGTGAATTCTATAATTACATGACAGTGGGGCCATTGTTTATACAATTAAGACAGTAGGTCATGTTTGTCATATAATAATGAAGCCATATTTATATATTTTATACATAAGGTCTTAATTGTGATATGATGAAGCCTATTTTTTATTTTTAAATAAAAAATAATATCCCGCCAATAGTATGTGTTTAACTAACGAGGGGTCACTTTAAATTTTTCATCTAATTAAAAAAGTTGTATTGAATTCTTTCCTTATTATAATCGAAATTTCTCTCATTTTGAAGAAAAGCCATATGCACCAAAGTAAATGCCAGAGGAGTTACTCCATCTGACAATATAAATATTAAATAGCACAGCAAAGAAAACTTTATTAGACTTGAAAATGCTCAACCCTATTAATATGCTTTGGACACGCGAACTCCCATTAGAGAGTAGAGACACAAGCAAGGAGTTGTCTCTAAATTTTCTTTGCATCAACCACAACCTCCTGCTCCTTCAAACGGGGCTCTGCTTTTTACTCACTTGATTATACTCATCGAATATGGGCACCAGCATCCTCCATGGTCTCAACGTCCGAGTCGTCGGCGCCGGAGAGAGAATCCTGGTTTTTGCCCACGGCATCGGAACCGACCAGTCGGCGTGGCAGCGAATCCTGCCCTTTTTCACTCAACATTTTAGGGTAGTCCTCTACGATCTTGTTTGTGCTGGCAGCGTCAATCCAGATTACTTCGACTTCAGTAGGTACACGAGTCTCGACGCTTACGTTGATGACTTGCTCAATATTCTCGACGCTTTAGGCGTCGATCGTTGTGCCTATGTTGGTCATTCCGTCTCTGCCATGATCGGTCTTGTTGCCTCCATTCGCAGGCCTAACTTATTCTCCAAACTCATACTCATCGGAGCATCACCCAGGTAATAAATGTCACAGTTGTCTTGAAAGCTTCAAACTTTTCTTTTGGATCATTCGCAGATTTTGTTTTGTGGAGTTTTAAGTTTTGAACTATGGTCTCGAATTGGGACAAAACAGGTTCTTGAACGACGAAAACTACCACGGAGGATTCGAGGAAGCGGAAATTCACGAAGTATTCTCAGCAATGCAGGCCAATTACGAAGCGTGGGTCAACGGATTTGCACCTCTCGCCGTCGGCGCCGACGTGCCAGCCGCCGTTATGGAATTTAGCCGTACCCTTTTCAATATGAGACCGGATATTACCTTATACGTATCGAAGACCGTGTTTAACTCAGATCTAAGAGGAATACTAGGCTTGGTGAGAGTTCCATGCCACATAATTCAGACGTCAAAGGATGTGTCCGTACCGGCGTCGGTGGCGGAGTATTTGAGGACCCATTTGGGTGGGCGGACCACGGTGGAGGTGTTGAGGACGGAGGGTCACTTGCCTCATTTGAGTGCACCAGCACTCTTGGGCCCAGCTCTCCGGAGAGCACTTTCGCGGTGAGCAAGTCGAGCGTTTCGTTTACTAATTACTATTACGAGACAAGACAGCTTGGGTCTAATAAGGAAATTTGTAATAACGGGGCTAGAGCTAGACGTTGATGGACTATGTACGTACGTGTTCTTTTTTGTGTCTCTTAAGTCTAAGAAAAGGATAAGAATATCCCATGTGATAATCACGTGATTACTGTCTTTTCCTTGTGTCTTGCAATTTCTACTTCTTTGTCTGGGCAAGAAACAGAACTCTGTTTACGCTGGCTGTACTTTCGCGCACTCTTTTTCTTTTTTCTTCTTTTTTTCATAAAATGAAAGAAAACTTTCATAAACAGGGGTTATACTTACCAAAAAAAGAAGTGATGATTGATACGTAGGTTTAGTAATTTGAACTTGATTCGGCCAGAAACCTTATCGGATTCCAACTTTGTAGTTTGAGCTTAAGTTTACCTATCCTAAACCTAATTAACTTAAATCTATTTTATTAATTTCGACTAGTCTAAGTCAGGCCGGAATAGGCTTGTCATCCTAAGCTCAATTCATCTAAGTCAGTGAGTCAAATTATTAAGATAATACATAATTTAAATACGGTATAACTTAAAGTCAATAGTTTAAATTTAGGTTAATTAGAATTTGGTTTGAATTTAAGTTTTAAGGCAGAATAAATGTTCTAAATTGATTTTAATTAGGTTTTATACTGTCTAAATCCAATTTGATGAAACTTGAATTGAAAAAAATCAAATTCCACTCAAACTCAATCATCCTTATCTTAAAAATACAATGATAAGCAATCAATTTGACTATTACTATAAGAGAAATATAGTGCTTATTTAAGCTTCATCTACACCCTTTCTCTATAACTCATAGGCCATAACTCATTTTCGCATACATTACTTTCCAAATTTTAACATAAACCGCACATGTAAGAATTTATTTTCCATACAAGATTTGAGAAAGAAAGAATGATAGAAATAAGACCCAAAAAAATATATTTTATGAGCCTAATTGCTTAGATCCAAAAATCTGACCAGCCCACCTTGTCCACTACTTTATGGGCTTTGGTTCTGACAGTCTAAAATTTATCTGAAGAAAACAAATAAATACGAATATGACATAAAACAAATTGAGCAATTTAAGAAGGATTGTTTAGCTAAAAATTGATAATTTTAAAGCGTTGCCAAAAACTTTGTTATTATAAAAACAATTTAGAGTTTGAATTGTAATAAAAATTAATTGAGGGTGTACAATTGCTATAAATTCTATTCGTTCTCTCTGGGAAGAGTGGGGAGTAATAAAAGATTAAAGATTGCCAATATAATTTACAATGGGTTGGGTTATGCTTGGGCTTATATTTGAGTTCGGGTTCAACCTGAAGTTCAGTTAGGTAGAATTAAATTTATTTATTTTTAATTTTTAAAATTAAAAAACAATATTGCTTTATTCAAAATTACACCATATTTCTTAAGCTCGGGACGGACTCAGGTTCAAATTAATGATTAAAAAACTCAACTAGTTTGACCGATTTAACCGTAAAAATCTTAAATTGTTCAACTTTTCGGTTCAGTTTTTAACTTTTTAGTTTGATTTAATTTTATAATTCTAATTGTTAAAAACATATTAATTTATTAATTAATCGATCAATTTTAATAAATTAATAAATTCTTATATAACAAAATAAATCAATTAATTTTCTTAATAATCTCTTTTTTTAATTAAACTTCAAATTCTTCGATAGATAAGGATAATCTCTTTCAATCATATTTCATATTATGTAATTTTATTCAATTTTTACTTGATTTTATGAAGGTCTAATACCAATTAAATTTTTTGTCTTGCTAGTTTAACTTTCGGTCGGATTTTTAAAATATTAATTCAAACTACTAAAATTTAAAAACAAAATTAGTTCGAGCCTGACCCAAAACTTAATCAAACTAGGCTTGTTTTGTTGATTTTGGGTCAGGTCCGAAATTGATTGTCGAGATTAAGTAGGAGAAAGAAAGTTAAAGTCACAAAATGGATGTATTAACTTATTTGTCATATAGTATTGAATATATTAAAGATTCATCCAGTAATCAAAGTGGATTAAGCCGTATTTATATTTGAGAACTTCCTCTTCTTTCAGAAACTAAATTTACTCATGTCTTTCCAATAGGCTTAAGCTACTATCAATAGGCCCAATTATTATTTCCAACCCAAATTTGTACTCTCAGTCCGACACAATTTCAATAAACTCCTAAATCTAACGTGGGACAAAGAAAATTTAGTCAAATTTTCTCTTTAATGGTGAAATATTATCTATTATCTTTCTTAAACTATATGATTCAAATAAATCTTTGAGTGAGTTAGTAACTAAAATTAATTGATAATTAACATATTTTCGAAATATTCGAATTGAGTTGCAATCGCTCAAATAAGATGTGAATATGAATTTTTGGACTGATAATGACACTGAAACTTGGAGTGATAAGGAATGCACCAATAATTGAACCACGACAACCTAATCAATTTGCTTTGGTTATTTTTTATTTAATTCAACTTGTTTTAAATGTTACAGAGCTGACAGCGCCCATTCATTTCTGTTACATCAACACTCACCTTACCATATGAGTAAGGATTTTTTTTTTTTTTAGCTAGAAGCTAACTTTTTAGGATATATATGTCGTGATAAAACTAAATAAAATATGAAATTTTAAATTAAAAATAAAAAGATCAACTCAAATCAATCTAATTCAAAATTGTGGATAAATATACTAAATTTTGCTCAGAATAATTAAATTCACATAAATATTGCTCTAAATTTTGTATCAAATAAATTGAAAAATTATATATAATTATTTTATATTATAATGATTTTTAGACAAAATTTAAAATAATTTTTAAATTTTATTTATAACAAAAATTAAATTTTAATTGTATAAAAATTAGAATATTACTTTATATATTTTTTAAAAATATCTAATATTGACAAAACACTAAACTAAAACTAGTACAAGTTGTATTTCATAACTTTTTCATTGTAATGAGAGATTAATATAAAAATTTAAAGTAATAGAATATGAGTCAACTTCTTTCGTATAACCTATTTGTGAACCTTTGACAAAAGTAGAAAATAAAATGAGAATGTGGTTTGAATCCCGTGGTCAAATATTGCTCGTAGAAAGTTGCCAGAAAGTCAATAAAGTTTTCACGTGCGAAACGAGACTTACAACAGCCAGTCAACTCCGATGGCTTTTGTTTGTTACTTTGCCAATAATTAAGCAAATAAAAAATGTTTAAAAAGTTTTAAAATTTTCTATCCTTAAGATAAAATTAGGCTCAAATATATTATATTATTAGAAACTAAATTTATCTTAATAGTTTAAAACATTATTCAACCTATTATAACCTTTTGTTCAATATGCTTCTATAAATTAAGGGATTTCCATCAATAAATAAATAAAAATTATTAAAATAATTTATAAATATACGACAAATCTCTTTTTATAAGATATCCAAGTTTATGATAATCACCACTTTTAGCTTTTGAAGATTGAACTTATGTAATTTGATTTTTATTTTAAAAATTATTTATCTCTTAGCCAATGGATGGTTTAAACTTAAAGTTGCCATCCCTATCTGTAACACTCCACGACTCTTCAAAAGATTCCGCGAAGGCTCTCGAAGACAATGTAGAATCTGTCTATTCATGGTATACCCCACCAGCTTACTGAATTGGAAATGGCGATGAATTTGGACTTTGGAGGGGGTGATTGACTAATACAAAAACTGCAGTACAGAGTCATCCATCCATCGAGCTGTCAAAGATGGGACCCAGATTGATGGAGATGGAGTAGCCGCCTCGTGGAACTGAAGCTGACCTCATCCTTCTATTCTATTTGTTGTTAGAATCGACAAATGATTATCCCATCGATCGACTCTCGTAAAAAACGAAAGGTAACAAAATTCTTCGACGACCCACCATCGAAGACGGGCCTATGACCCTTCCACCATAATTCTCTTTAGTAGTTTCGGGATAATCAATTTAAAAATATTTAAAATTTAAAAATTAAATGGCTTATTTACTAAAATTATTCAATAAATCATTGAAACGTTGTAATTCATCGTTTTTATTAATATAATATTTGAGTGTTATATCTAAAACATTTTACTATTTACATATTAAAAAATATGATCATTTGTTTAATATTTAAATTTTATAAGCAATAAAATATCACGTAACATTATTTTAAATATCCTTCAAATATTAAATATCAATTTATATATTTCAATAAAATATTAACAAAAATATTTTATAATCTAAATTTTAAAAAATTGATACTTAATTAATATAAAAAGTTTGAAAAACTTTTTAAGATCATTATCCGTGGTGTAATATTTTAAAGCAAAGTAGCCTAGTTCAACTTTTCGCTATGTACTCTATCATTATTTAAACCAATATTTTTAAAATTGGATCAGAAGTTAAATTAGTAAAATAAGAGATTTAAGATTTAAAATATTCAATCGGTATTAGACCGTCATAAATCTCATTAAAGATTGAATAAAATAAAAAATTTTGAAAGGAGAATGTTCTTAACCGTCTAAAAATTTAAATCTTAATTGAAAAAGAAAACTTCAAATAAAAATTAATTGGTTTATTTTGTTTTATAAAATTTGAATAATTTATAAAAATTTACCGAATAATTAATAAACTTATTGATTTTTAACAACAAAAGCTATTAAAATAAATTGAATTGAAAAGTTGAAAATTGAATTGGTGTTATGAATATCGTACCGATTTTGGAACCAAATTTGGTTCTGATACGATACCGTACTGGTAGCAGTATCTGTCAATACTGGGTATTGATTGGGATATTTTAAAATTTATAAAATAGTCCCCAGAATTTTTTAAAATATCAAAATAGTCCCTCGATATATTTTACTGTGTAATTTATAATTTAACATCAACCATATCTCCAAAAATTATAACAATAGAATTTTGAAATAACAGTAATCTAATTATTACTTTTCACATATTTTTTATAAAAATAATAACCACAGTTAATAAGAAGAAAAATTCGTTTAATCACTATACAAATATAAAATTAAGGGCAATATAATGTACTTAAAATGTAATAAATTCAACATATAACAAATAATAATTACATCAAAACATAAAATAAAGAGAATAATAAAAATCCATCACTCTCTAGGTGTTATAATTTACAACAACATTTTGTGTCGAAGAAACAACTAACTATAAATAAAACTTAAAATAAAATCATTTACAATTATATTTATATTGCATATATAGAATTTAACATATATATTAAATATAAGTAAAATTTAACATATACAACCTATGCATGATTGTAGATAAACTTGACCACTTTTTTACTTTTTGCATAGTCTCGTTAATAATAGGAAAATATCTAGTATTTTTTATATTTTCTAACATTAGGTTAATGAAATGAGTAACACAAGGAGTCCAATAAAAAGAATTATACCTGTTTTACAATCTTCTTCTAAATATTTAAATTGAATTTTAATTGAAATTTTTCATGACAATAAGAAACAACTGAATTTATGGATAATTATATAATAATAAAGATCAAATTAATTTGTCAGATCAATTAATATTAATTATTAATGAAATATAAGAACATAAAACACTAAATACTTGAATTTAAATACGAATATAAGTTTATATCAAAACTTCACAATGATATAACTAGAGTTTTGAATCTCATTGAATCAAGATATTTGAATTTACCCATACATGACTTTTGTTCCAACACCAAAAGTAGAAGAAAGATATAAGATGGCAAGAAAGGTCAAAAGAAACAAAAAGAGAATGTTAAAAAAGTGAAAGACACGTTTTCCTCTCTCTTTCCTAAGATAAACCTACTCTAGTTCTATCATGCAAAGATCCATATCTAAAACAAATCCAAATCCCTATTAAATAAGGATGGAAAGAATTTTCTTAATTGAGTTCCAACTCTTTAAGTGAATATGATATTAGACATGATCTCGCCTTATCTACTACAATAATCTGTTCACTTTTTTCAAAATTTGTGATTTTGATCAATAATATTCCAATTTAATGCAATCTCTACTTTTCAGCACCTAAAATAAAATAAACATTAATTTTCTTATTTAAAGCGCCAAAATATATCTGTAACAAAAGAGATAATTCCAATTAAAATAACAAAATAAAATCTTATTAGTGCTATACTTAAATTATACCACCATCTAGCTATTGTCATGTTTACATTATAAGCCGCATCTTCAGATTGTAAGGCACTACAAATCTAAGGCTGAGTTCCAGTAGTTGTTCGTAGTGTAAAAAAATTAGATACTTGTTTTTTTCTTTTCCTAACACTAGGTATAATATTTTCTTCTTTTTAGGTAGGAATACTATCACCTTCAACATCTACACTATCATCCTGACCATTAACAAAAGAAATAGTATGATGCTTCATTCTAAAAACCAATCTAACACAAACCTAGGTTGAATCATTAAATCTTCCTAAATATGAAGCAACCGAATTATTATGAGTACTTAAACTTCGCTTCATTTATCTAAAATATAAATAAATATATATGTAAAAATTAAAATTGATAACTTCGTATCAATTTCAATTGCAATTTGCCCAATGTAAGTACATATAATGCTTGTAGATATAAAATAATTGTTAAGTTGGAATTGAATATGTAAACAAATAAAGTTGAATAAATTTTATAATTAACTGTTCCACAAATAAATGAAGATGTGACATGTCACTTCCTAATGATGGTGACCTAAAAGATGAATTTAAATTTTTTTCTATTAACTTAAAAACGAAACTGTTAAGCAATTATAAGCCATAAACCTTAAAATTATCATTATCGACATAACTAACAAAATGATTTGTAAATTTAACTAAGAAAACTATTGAAACAGAATTAAGGAGTATTATTAAATATTTCTTGGACACTATCCTTATATTATTGAATATTATTTTCTTTTTGAAAAAGCAAATTTCTAATTTAATAAAAATGCATAATTCATGTTTAAATCTCAAAATATCAGTATATGCAATTTTATATATTAATTGTAATAAAAATGCAACTAATAATCTAAACTAATTCTTTCATACTTTCATCACCACTAACACACTATTTTTTTTCACATTTCCAGCACACAAGTTGATAGCATACAGTACACACACAAGCAGTAAAGATACTCAAGACTCGAGTCAAGAGTAATGTGAGCTGTTGAGGTCGACTGGTTGACTGAGGATGAGTGGCACTGGCCACTGGCGAGCTAGCGATGAACTGATGAAGAGCTGGACTGTTGGACCCCAGACTGTTGAATCACTGGAGTGTGGATCGTTGCTGTTGGTATGAAATGTACTAATTGATACCGACTAATATGAAGCGATATTCTAAATATTTTCAATTGACTGAATTAAAATTTTCATAATTAAATTCAATGAAACCAATTTAATTTTTTAATTATTAATTTAATCGTATCAAATTATTGTCTTTAGATATTTTACACTTTAGCATTAATATGCCATATGACATGTTAAAAGGGAGAAGCAAAAAGCATAAACAATTTGGGTATATTTCCCAGAAAACCAACGATAGTTGCAAACCAAACTAAACTACTAATTGCAAATTTTACAAGCCCCATCTCAACCTATTTACAACTTGATTTCTCTTATATATATATATAGAGAGAGAGAGAGAGATTTTTTTCTTCTCTTCACTGTTGGTTCTCTCGGAAGCTATTTAAAAAACTATGTGATTGTATGATGAGTTGATTACACGGACAGATCTCATGCTCTGGCACCGATATCGCCGGATCTTGGTTGCCGTAGGAGTTTTACCAGTGTCTCCGCCTGTCCACACATAATTATCCATTCAGACACAATAATTGAAATCACCTAAACAAATTACAAATCAAGTAACAACTTATGATCTTAAACTATTCAAATTTTAATTCGAAATTTTAAATTCTAGATAAAAAAGAAATAAGGAAAAAAAACTCAAAATTGAAACTACAACTTCCCGAAGTGACTGACGTGGCGATTCTATGTTCTCGGCATTCTAAAATTTGGACCAAAAGGCCATTGATTTTTTGAAAAAGAACATAAATGTCTTGCCACGTCATCCAGCACGCGACAATTTCACAGAACTAGAATGGCTTACCTTTTGCTTGGCGCGGTTTGTGCCGGACTGCGACAACGCTACAAGCGGAGGAATCGCTCCTTCGCGCGCTACCATCCGACAATAAACCGCATTGTCCTCGCATAAAGCTAGGAGTATTGCCACCGCAATCTCCTTCAGCTCTCTCGAACCGTCCTCGATTATCTCGACCAGTACCGGAATTCCATCTTCGTCGACTAGAGCTTTCCTCGCCTCCGGCAGCGAGACCAGCAACCTCAATAGGAAAGCTGACTTGTCCGCCATCTTGGATTCTAAATCAACCATCAATTCCACGAGTGGTTTCATGATCCCTGATTCGACGGCCCTGATCTTGTTTTCCTTCACCGAACATAGACTGTACAAAGCGGTTGATGCGTCCTTTTTCGCGCTATAGCCACCGGCTTCTAGAAGACTCACGAGGAGAGGAATCGCCCCTGACTGTCCAATTGCAGTCTTGTTCTCTTCCACTTGCGAGAGGCGAAACAGAGCGCATGCGGCGTTCTCTCTCGTGGTCGACGTCCCTGTCTTCAAGGCGAAAACCAACGGCTTGATCGCTCCCGCAGAGGTTATAACTTCTTTATTCTCCTCGTAAAGCGATAGATTCAAAATCGCGGTGACAACGTACTCCCGAAGCTGTAAATCCGGCGAATAGATTAGCGATATCAAAGGCCTAACTGCTCCGGTTTTTGCGATTTTCAGGCGATTCTCGGGCTTGTTCTTTGCCAGTAGTCTGATCTCCATTGCAGCTTTCTTTTGCTCGTAGATC
>JAOQMM010000002.1:2507207-2518543 GCA_027563515.1 Erythroxylum platyclados
TGCATTTTGTGTTAATGACAAGTTCACAAGCAAGTTCTATAAGGTGAAGATAGGAACTGTGGTTGCACAGAAGGAATAAATTTTAATAAATTTTTATTTATTAATATTTTTAACAAACCAACCATTATTAATAATAACGATAATCATCTATTTATTTTAAAAAATTATAAAAATTATATCGATTTTTTACTACATTTATTCGCATTCTTATAATTACCCAATTTGAACAAGCGCATAACGGATTATTTCATCCCGGACGTTAATTCACTTACGACGTGGCATCAACTGGGTGCAAAAGCGCGAAACTTCTCGCAACTTCGGAGCGACAACTTTAGTGAAAACTCTCACTTCACATCGATCAACTCTGTTATTCGAACGCTCCGATCGAATTTCAATCAACGAATCATGGCAAGTTCTCTGCAGCGAGGCGTTCTGAACCTTGCTCGAGCTCGCCAGTGGGCTCTCGTTTCTTCGCCCCGGAGATTGTGCTCTACGGACGCTCTGGTAGAGATCAAACCAGGCGAGGTCGGCATGGTCTCCGGTATCCCGGATGAACATCTTAAAAGAAGAGTACGTCTACTCTGGTCACTTTTTTGTTGCCCTTTTGTGTCTGTTTTATTTGCTTGCGTCATTGAAACTACGGTAACGGAGTTTTTCGAATTTGTATTTAGAACTTGGAAGAATAGGAGGGAAAATTGTGAAGGAATGTAGTTGTCAGGTCATTTGCGAACGAAGTTGTCAAAGAGAAAACAATTCGTTTGTTTACCGTTTCAATGAGTGATCTTATCCATTAGAGAACTTGTGTAGCTGTAAGATTGTATTATAAGCGATTTAGAAATGCTGATAAGTATCGGGGAAAAAAAAAGTGAAATTGCTATCGACAACTGAAATTGGCACGTTATATTATGTTATATATCTTCTTATCCATACAATGATTTGGTGAAGAATTCGTCCAAGAATGAAACGACATTAATTTCTAGTTGTTAGGGGAATCACACGGATTTTTGATAAAACTGTTAGGTAGAACTTTGACATTGTTATAATTAAACACCGATCATGTCGTAAACTTTTACTTAGTCTCTGTATGTGATAAAGAAACAATGAAGTTTAAACAAGTTTTAGATATAAGATTACGTAACACCTAGAGTTGCTATCTTGCTAATGTTTGGGTAATCAAACTTCATTTACTATCCTGGTAGTTAACTTTCATAAAAAAAAGGATCTTCATTACAGTACAAGATGCCTAGAATCCAATTCGAGAATTACTTCTAGATCTCAAAGATGTTCAGATGATCATCTGTGGACTCAAAATATGATTTTACCTTTGAACATACATACCAGTATAATATTTCTCTTGATAAACCTAAATTCAAATTTCTTTCCTCTTATTACGAACTACAAGTGTGTAGGAATCTTCCCTTGTTATGGACTTGTGCATTCAGCATGTACTCAAGGCCAGTAAGAAGGAATATCTCAAACTGCTTACTGCAATAATTGCTAGTGATGTTATTCCAATGTTGTTATTATAAATAGATGACTATTTGTTATCTTTTTCACTGAACTGGCAAAGCAGAATGAAGTAGCAATTTACTAGACTTGAGTGAAATTGTAGTTTCACATTGTGGTACTTTTATGTTCCAATATCCAAATTGGGTATATTTTCTCTTAGTGTAACGGATGTTTGTCTGCCGCATAACTATCCTTTTTTGCATTTTCTTTCTGTAATCTTTCATGGCAAGTCTTTGGTTGTCTTATTTCATTCATTTTCTTATGATAGGTAATAATTTATTCGCCTGCTCGAACTGCATCTCAACAGGGCTCAGGGAAACTTGGGAGATGGAAAATTGATTTTCTGTCGACTCAAAAGTATGCTTGGTCTATTGCACCTTTTACTGCAACTTATCTATGAAGCGCAAGCAGCGATTTGTCAATACATTTCAGAAGTTATTAGCAGCATGGTTGATAATATTGTTTTGAAGTTCATAAACAAATTATACTGGGAAAACCTTATTCATGGACACCTGGAGTTCTACATTCGAGCGGAGATGTCTTCACAAAGGGCACTTATACATGCTTAAACCCTCATAAGCACCTATTGATAGGTTCTCATTCCACATCCTCCAGTCGTGCAACCATCATGTGCCTACATAAGTTGCACAGAGTCCAGCGTCCTGTTCTCACTTTCATCCTGCTGCTTAATGGGATGATTTTCAAAATTGGCATCTTGGTGATCATAAATTTTTGTGAAAATATAAAAAAATTACTTACCTAACTCATTGAAATTACGGATGGAAGTTTCTGTTGTGTGGACATGTTGATGATATCAATAACGATGGTGGTTCTTATTTTACGCAGGTGGGACAATCCATTGATGGGTTGGACGTCCACTGGAGACCCTTACGCCAATGTTGGGGATGCAGGACTTGACTTTGATAGTGAAGAAGCTGCGAAGGCGTTCGCTCAAAAACATGGCTGGGAATATGTGGTAAGGCATATCTTCCTGCTCAGCGTGCGATTCAGCAATTCAATTTTGAGACGCAGTACCTTATCCGTATATGAACAATGCATTTTCCTTCGTGATTGCTATTCTCACAAAGTTTATAAAGATTTGCCTTTGGTCGTAGTTTAACGGTCACTTAAAGTTACGGAGGATATCATACTCTAGAGTTAGGTGTTCTTTAAATATGATGGCACCGTATTTGTCACATGAAACAAATGAACTCTGATTTGGATTCTTATTTTTGTTGAATCAAACTTTTCTCTTCTACTTGAAAAATAAATTAGATCTGGGACAAGATACTATAAAGTTGCGTGTTCTTTAAATATGATGGCACCAAATTTGTCATATGGAACAAATGAACTCTACTCTGGACTTTTGCTTATTTTTAATCAAACTTTTCTCTTCTTGAAAAATACATTAGATCTGGACCTCAGAGTTGGTCCTTTTTCTCATTCTCATTTTCTGAATCATTTCACCTCAGGAAATTATTTTGTCATGGTGATTAATTAGAATAAATAGGTTCAAAGGTCTGATAATTCGCATTTGGATCATGACGCTGATGATATTTCAACTCCGATGCAGGTCAAGAAACGTCACACTCCTCTTTTGAAGGTATTAAGCATTCCTACGGGCATATTGACTTCAAATATTCAGCTTGGTTTCTGCAGTTTTTGTTATTAATGATATATTCCCTGCGAATAACAAATTAATACTTCACTTTCTTCAGCCCAAGTCATATGCTGACAATTTCAAATGGAAGGGCCCGGCACCGTCCGAGAATAAGTAATGTTCTGCTATTCGAAACAGCAAAACGTTGTGAAGTTAATGCTTTATGAACAATTTCTTAGTTGAGTGGCGTTTGGCTGTAAATATTATGGAATGTAATTATATCGTGTGTATTCTCTCTGTTTCTACATTTACTACTTAGCCAAATAAAGCCTCTAGCATGATACCCACCCATTTGAATGAGCCTTTGAAGAAGAGTGAATAAGAGAGAAAGAAACCTAGGTGTTTACCAAAAGGTTAAACCATAAATTGAAAGCTGACCGAACTATATATATACTCTGAGGTGTACATGGTAGATTAGCCTGCCATGTCTATACATGGTACATCAGTTTGCATTATCAAGCAAACTATTGTGTACATTAAATTATGAACTATTCAAAAGTTGGTGCTAGATTGAGACCCCTCTCTGTTATGGGTATGGAACCTCCAAGTGAAGAGGTAGTCTTTGGACTCGCACGACAACCTCATCACATCACAGAAAGCGTTGGTCGAATTCTTCTTTCCCTCGTTTCCCCACTCTATCCGCACCCAGCATGAAAAGCCATTTGATGAAATTGGGACCCTCGACTCAGAAAGATGAAGTATCACCTCTCCACAGATCCTTTTGCATGCACCACTCAACCTGCCATCGTTGGAGACCATAGAATCAAGCCACGAACACTCCGGCTGGCCTACCATTTCCTTATAAGCAGAATTTACCAGCCGCACTTTGTTGTTAGAATCAGATATAACAGCAGGGAAGGTCTCAGACTCTACTTCTTCCTCAACTTCCTCTGCCTTCTTAGAAACTTGCACTGGTGGGGTCAAGTTTGGGTCTTCATTGATGCAACCGACGAATATGCTTGAGCCTACAGGTCGAACCGGTTGAGGTGCTATTACGTTACTGGTGGGACATTCCTGCTTCAATTGCTGCAACAGGTCCTTTTCCTCTGGTATTTCAGCAGTTTTATTTAAATCAATCAACTTCTCCTTACCTGTGTCCATGCAACCGTGTTCAGGTACTGTTTTCTGAGCAACATCTGGGATTGATGGAGTACATGGCATCAGAGGAAGTGTCACCAGATCTGAAGGTATTGCGAACTGATTTTCCAGGTTGTTGTTGACAGCAACCAGGTTTGCAAGAGAAAGGTGAGGAGTTCCAGGAGTGAAACCTTGCGCCAACAGATGGGAAGCGGAAGATATTGCATGAGTGGGGTTAGGAAGGCCATGCATCTGTGTCCTTGCTCTCTTCAGGACAGTTGGAGAAATGGCAGCTCTACCTCTCTTTCTGGTTCTAGTGGGTCTGGCCTGCAACTCTGGCCAAATGTTCCTCAGGTAAGGAGACTGCTTGATCTTCTGAGACATGAATGAACTCTCAACTCCAGAACTCTCAGAAACCTCAGGCTTTGGTGCTATAGGCCTATACTTAGACATAATTTCAGCTGTTTTAGCTGTGTTGGAGCAAGGACTCAGGGTCTTAATCATGTTGCCTGTTTTTTGTTTTGTGCTCAGATGACCTATCACTTGGATTACTCTTCACCCAAGCACAGAAGAGGCGAGGAAGAGGGAAAAAACGCCCTAGAATCTCTTGCAGGAGCGCTTAGAAAGTGGCTCTGGACATTTATAACAGCGGAAGATGGAAGAGAGGCGCAAACTTAGAAGAGAGAACCCATGTTCATATGAGAAGAACGCGGTTGAGGAAATTTTCTTAAGAGAGGAGGTCAACCAATCAGCGTAAGGCAACATGAAGCGAGGATGCACGAGACACTGACACTTGGAAACTGTACGATGGGTACGTGTTTGAGAAGATTAACGAAAGTGACATGTGGGATTTGGGCGTGAAGTGGGTCATGCAAGCTTACACCTATCCAATAAGATATACAGGGGTTTTACACTAACTGAGACTCTGTTTCGTATTCATTTATGATCTCGGGGAGACTGGGAGTGTGTGTGTGTGTCTGGACGCTGGAGTCTGGAGGGTATTTTTCGCATCTCACACCAATTAGAAGTGGGCTCGGCTCCCATCATAACGCGTGTGGAGTTGAGTGACATGCGTGGCTACACCTATCACGATTGGTTTGGTCGTTTATGTAATGTTTTGCCGAAACGAAATGCCCTCATTATTCCTGGGGCGGTTATTTTTGGACTTGCTTTTCAACACTTGGCTCTTGCTCACGTTCCTGTTTTGCATGCAATTCAATAGGGGATGCGGATGAGTTTGTATCTGATTGGCTAGCTAAAGGGTTACGCCCTTGGGAGCTTAAACTGAATCCCTTATAAAGACTGATGAAAAGGGGGGGTGAACATCGTGGTGTGTGCCACTTCTGTCCGCCGTTGAGCTCCATGTCGGTGCCGTTTTCTCTTTGCCACATCATGGTCCAAGTTCAGTTTAACCATGTTACAATCAAACATGTCAAATCAATTCTCCAATTCTTCCATTTAACCATATTGCAAATTTTCTCACCACAACTTTGGTTTCAGCCAATTACGCGAAATCAAGTTTAAGCTATTTTTTACTGCAACCCAATCTCTTGGGCCATGTTGATGGATCGTTTGTCATATTTCAACAATTGAATCAAGCTGCCCTTTTTCTTTTCCGGAACTTCCGAAATGGCAAAAGTTTGATGCCTTGTGTATTGCTTTCTTACTGCATCCCTCTTAGGCTCAATTGTAAGACTTACCTTCGAATGTACCACTGCTCGTGCTCTTTGGGTAACTTTTGAACAACATTTCTTGCAACAATTAACCTATCAACAATATGTTCTTTATCGGAAATTGTATAATCTTAAAAGAGGACCAATTTCTATAACTGAGTTTCTAATTCTTTGTCTCACATATCAGCGACGACCTCGCAATCTGAGCAAATTTCCAACACAAACCTCGTGCTCTCCATTCTCAATAGTTTACCTATGGAATTCGAGTCCTCCATCACCACCATTCAGGGTCATTCATAATGTTTTATAACGCAAGACAAAGTGAAAACAAGCGCCTAATGAATTGGTAATATATAAATATATAAATTTTAAAAACATATTTTTATTATTAAAATTTAATATTTATACATAAGTGACTCAAGTTATAAGTTCTCATACTTAATAAATACTAAATGATCATAATAACAATTAACATCTTACAAATGCCAGCAACAATAAAATCACTAAAAATAGTAATAGCAAAAATAGGCTCTAAACTAAAAGTCAATGGCGAGAAGAGGTGGATACCACTTGCCTCCTATGTAATAGAGTAACGCAGGATAGAGATCATTTATTCTTCAACTGTTGCTACTCTAAGTCAATATGGAGTTGAATCTTGCAACTGCTATCTATTCCTCTTTGCAACTATAGTTGGGAGCATATTCTAAATTGGATGATTAGTAATATAAAGAAGGGTTAGCCTAATTCCTCCCTTCTCAAGGCTGTGCTCACCATCTCCATCTATTACATTTGGAAGGAAAAAAACACTCGACGATTCTCTGAGAAAAAGGATGATAGATACAAACTTGCGGACAAAATCTTCAATATGGTTCGAGAGTATATCCTTGCCAAAAATACACAACACTCTTTATCCATAGATATGAAGACTCAATGGCTGCTTTAACTTTTTCTTAGCAACTTTTGTATATTCTTTGTGTTAAATCTCTAACGACCTCTCCCCTTTTGTAATATTTTTGTAGGCACATGCCTAGAATTCATTGATAAGTTGTAAATAGTTTCTCCTACAATAATACATAATTTATTTTCCAAAAACAACAACAAAATAACAATAACAGTAACGGAATAGCAATATCAAATTGCAAAAAACCAAGAGAATTGCGTTAACAAGCACATATATGATCATAAAAAACAATTTCTCTGCACATTTCTAGATATAAAATCATTAATAATAATATCAAGATCAATATTGTCTAACGTATCTTTCACGATATACAAAATAACTAAATTATTTAACCTTTCATATGACATTGATGACCTCAAATAGATTTTCAATAATTTTAACTTTAAAAACTTCTTTCAACTGATGCTACAACAAGTACAATCAATAGAATTTGATAAGCAATGAAAATATTTGAATAACAATCTACAACTTTAATAAATTCAAGAATTTCAACAGATGACATTAACTTATTTGGCAAAGTCATTTGTAACACTTTTAATTGAGGAAAAAAAGATTTTCTAAATCCACATCTGACACATTATCATAAGAAAAAGTAGTAAATTTAATGCAAATTTTGTTTAGTTCATTATCATCCAACAACCTCAACTTCTTTGAATCAAGTAAAAATCCAAAAATACTTTCAAATGTCATTAATTGTTCAAATTTATTCTTCAACAAAACAGTTATCATATCGATAATAATTAGAAGTACTAAAAGAGATGTGGGCCATTGTACGTGGTGGATAAAGATATGATATGCTAATTAATGTACAATTTCTTTTAAGAAAATATCAAATATTACAAAATAATAATTATCTTTTTTGATGGAGTTTAAATGAAAAGTTAAAGATTGAAATTCCAATTATATATTATATTCAAATATTATTATATTAATAAAATATATCATAGTTAATAAAGATGTTAGCATATATCTCAATTGATAGTTATAACTGAACTTCTCTTTAGCTTTATTCAATAAAGCTTGAAATTTAGAATAAGAAAATCAACCACAAATATTTTCTTTTCAGTTTTTATAAGATAAAATGCCAAGAAACTTTTTAGTATATATAAACATCTTAAAACATATTTATTGACTTTCAATTTCTACCATTTTAATGAATAAATTTATTAACTTTTAAATTTTCAACTATTTTAATAAATAATTTATTAATTTTTAACTCTTTTAATAAATGAACCTTGCCCTTGCCCAGGGCTAGCACTGCAACCATTGAACATTGTGATTCCCTGATCTCATTTGCTAAACTGCGTGCTAAGCTACTCCTTCATGAGTAAGGGTTGTTAGCATTTCACTTTTCACTTAGTCTTGAAGCTATGCTTGTAGCTTCCCCCACTGGTGACTCCTCGTTTCATGGCATTGGAGAACGACAAAAAGCTGGGTGGAGATGCAGCGTTGGAGGCAACACCAAAAGAACATATTACCTTAGCTCTAATGGGCATTGGCGGGTTAGTTATCGATCAGATTCAAGCCCAAGATATTATGGACTACCCAACACTTCCTTTGGACCTTAAACGTAGACAACCCATTTTTCCAATCCAAATCATACCTTTTCTCATACACCTAATGACAATAATCAGGCCCGATATCATCCACACCAAAACTAAAACATATTTTTTTGGTCCAATCTTCCACCCTAATGTCAATTTGTTGGAAATGAGATCGCATTAATGCTTACTACTATTTTTGATATTCGAAATCCCACAATTACCAATATAGACCTCAACACAATGTCAATACCCTTACCACAACCTTTTCTTCCATGAATATTTAGTTTAATCCAGACATTTCCTTGCTCAATTCTAGTAATATCACTGATTGATTACCTGACATTAAAATCACTACTCATATGACTCTTAATTCTCAAGTTGTGGAATCTATCATCTTGTATAAAGGGTCCAACCAAGTGGTAGTTAGTAATAAGCATACTCTTCCTATTTCTTTTACTATTTTTTTAACTATTTCTAATCACATTTGTCCATTTCTTCTTCGTGATATTCTTTTTGTTCCTCATCTTACTACAAATTTGTTATCTGTGGCTAAATTTGGTATTGATCATCGAATTTAACTCATTTAGTAAAGGACCTCCAATCTAAGATACCACTCTTTGCGGGACTCATCCACAATAATCTCTATCTTTTAAAGCTTCCTTGAGATTTTCGACATCTAGTTGCTTTCACATCTGTGGTATCAATGTTTTAGCCATCTATGTCAATCTACACTTTCTAGTTTTTTAACCTTTTTCTACCCATTAAGTTCAATGTCATAAATGTCATAAATCCTTGTACTTTGTGTCTTTAAGGAAAAAATATTTGTCTACCTTTTTTTTTTATCATCTTGTACTTCTATAACACTCTTATAACTAATTCATTGTGACATTTGGAGACCCTCCTCATCTTCTTCTCTCTCTGAATTTTGATATTTTATTATTTTTGTGGATGAATTTAGTCGCTTTATATGGCTCTATCTGTCACAACCTGAATCCACGTCGAGCCCGTGATAACCGCTGCATACCCAGGCTAAGAGTACACATGGTACCTTAACTCGATTATGCAAGGCTTACCAGTATCATTCGCATCACGTTCATTTAACATTTTATTTTTAAAAAAACGGACAGCACAACGACTGCATTTTTTACTAGCCCAAATTTCAAATACTTGCAAAATTCAAAAGAAAACACTTTTATATTTCTAGTTCAATTTAACAAAGCCGCAGGACTCTCCTGTCTATAGCATACTTAATCACAAACAAAATGCGTCATATAGTATTCATTCATTAAGTTCAAAAATATATACAAAACTTATTAGTGTCAAAAGTATACAACAGAAATGTAACATCTATATATAATCAATTCAAAAGGGTTCATGAGCCACTAGACAGTAAAAACAAATATCCCAATGACCACTCACGTGCGGTCGTGTCCCGAAAGTGTCAAAGATCCTGCACTCATTATGTGAGCTCCCAAAATCAACAACTAACCTGAATGGTTGGAAAGATGGGACGTGAGTACACTAGGTACTCCGTGAGCAAGAAAAATCATAAATCACAAGTGGTACCTAGTACAAACCAAAATAGTCTTGGTGACTTAAAAACAGATTTTTCACGCATCTAACACGTACATGATGACCCATAAAGTGCACATGCATGAATAAAAATACATAGACCCAACCTATGACTCAACACATATTGGTTAGGAACCACGTCGGCCTAGCCAATGAATCACTTATCCAGTAAACATGAGTTCCCGTTCTAGTATACAATAGCAGAAAAGCATCACATGTATAAATCAAATCTCGTCGGAATCCAATTCCCAAAATATGCCAAAGCAGTCATGTGTGTTGCCACTAGTCGGCCAAACTAGTGTGCACACCCATCGATCCTCGGTGTTGATTCGACTTTCATCCGTAGTGAGTCCGGACTACAGTCGACAAGAGCGTCATGACCCTAGGTGATGAGCTCGTCGGTGTCCAGACCCTAGGTATCGAATCACTCGCAAATCCCAATAGATCATTTAATCGAAACAGGGATTTGACTTGTACATTTAAAATATTTTTGTGTCCAGCACACGATCGGCCAATCATAGTCTCACCAATCAACAAATCAAATGCAATTATCAAATATTTAAATCAAATAAGGCACTATGCCCTCATATGTCGGTCTAACCGACATAACGGCACCTTGCCGCAGCTCTAAGCCAAATCAAGATATATAAAAATTTGGTACTAAATCAAGTAAGGCACCATGCGTTCATCTATCGGTCCAACTGATAAAAGCAAACTCGGTTAGGCATGCGTAAGTTCCAAAACATTAGTTCATGCAATAAAAGTCATCTTTTGCACTCCAATGCAAAAGTTGTTCAAAACAATGTCGTTCTCGAAATACGTAATATACTAACTTTCATCTGAGATTCAATTCTATTACATCTTTTCTAGGTTCAAAATTCACATTCAAGTCATCCTACACGTCTTAGAATGTCCTAGTTCCATTTGAGAAATATGAGTTCCCCAACTCACATCAAAAAAATGTACACTCCCTTGATTTCGACAATCCTTAGTGCGAGCTCCAATGAGTCACAGCTTTGAGCTTTTATACACACAAATATACAATACATTAACTACTTGAACATGTTTAACATATTTATACACCATCACATAAGTGTATAAAACATAATATCACTATCTTTAAGCTATCCGATTCGGTCATTAAGCTTCTCACATGGTTACTTCCCTGATTAATCACATAAGCTTCTCTTTGCATTTTCCAAGGCATTTAATGCCTTTAACCTATTACTTACACACTTCAAAGCATAATTAAGCCCATATTCTAAACATCTTATATTTCAAGCATACTAAATGTACTACATGTCCCACCATACATTTCAATTATTTTCCTATCATCCACA
>JAOQMM010000002.1:2528752-2547466 GCA_027563515.1 Erythroxylum platyclados
GCACCGACCAAGATATTTATTACCCCAATGCATGGGACCAAAAATTTCCAAGTCTTGAGCTGGTTAGCATTTCCAACTACGAAATTTAACCTTATTCTATTTGGATCACTTGTCCAGCTACTATTTGACATGTAGAGTAGCTGTAAATCACATTCGCCAACAAGGAGTTAAGAGAAGGTGAGAATATCAATACTTGCAACTGTCAGTTTGAAAGTAACCGACATTTAACCTGTGCAAAAAGCGGCGACACCGAGGTAGCTAGTGAACTTTATTGTCATGTTAAGTCCATTCGAGTGATTTTCCTGTGCATTTGCCTGCATTATTGTCGCGTAAAAAGACATAAATCTTGGAGGGTCTATCGGCGTTAGGACAGGACAGGTTTATATGTTCTGGTAACAGAAATTTGACGCCCCTTTCCCTATCCATTGATTCAGAGTCGAAGTGATGGGACCTTGAATTTTGTTCTTCAGGAGATCTTCAGGATCCTCACGAGCATGATTCGAAGATACAGTGAGATCTGCTTAGACCCGTGAAGTTTATGTGTATATATTTACGTGGAATGCTGCGTTAGGACATGCAGGAGTTTGGAGATTTCTGGTGGAATTTGTGGACTTGGATGGAACCCTAGGTTACACTTTTAGGTCAGAGAGATGCAACAAACAGAAATCATTGGTGTGTGTGTGTGTGAGTGTACAGTAAGTAATGCACAGAAAAGGTAGTTTTACATTTCACAATACTTTGGAATATCAAATTAATTTGCCAAAGACCATATGTAACTAAAGCAGAATTTTCTTTTGTCGATGTAAAAGGAGATTTGACTTTTGTTTTACGTTGATAAGGACCTGCAAGTACTTGTTGTTTTGCCATGAAGGAGAAGGAAAGTGCAGAACCCTTTTTTTTTGCCTTTTTCTTTTCCCCTTTTCATGTGTTCTTTTAACTTGTCTAACCAAAACGTATGGAGAGTTTTGAATATTGGGAGATGGTGGTGGTGCTTCCACGACCTGACCACACTGTAGCACCTGGCAAAGATTTGACCTTTCCATTGTTGGGGACCATGCAAGCTCCATTCTGTAATCGTTTCAGTTAAGACTTTTTCGGTCTGAATGTTGAAAATTTTGGTGTATTTAAGTGTAGATGAAAAGTTGTGAATTATATTAGATTGAGGCTCAACTAACTATTGTAAAGGTTAAAGTTACATAATAGTGGATCTGATTTTAGCGGGACTTTTCTGGATTGTTGTTGTTATTAATTGAAATTCAAGAGTTTAATGTAATTTAATTTATGTATTAATATATGAATATATTAAGATTCTTAAAATTTCTAAGAGTTATTTAATACATTATAATATTGCATAAGGTCAAGTGAAATTACAAGTATTTTAATTATTACAATATAAATATATTTTGTTAAAAGAAAAGATTTGATATTAAATCATCATCATCATCAACACTCAGTTGAAGTCTCGCTAAGACATGAAATTTTAAGAAATCCGATAATACACAGCCTTACTCCTACACAATAAAGAGGTTGTTTCCAATAAACCCACACGTAATATGTCATGAAGAACTTTCACTAATTGTTGGTGTTAAATCATTTGTCATTAATATTGTAAATGTTAAAACATATTATTTTAATAAAATAAATTTTTAATAATAATAAGTACTAATAATTACAAATTGAATTGTCGTACAAGTTGGTCCCTCTACTCGTAATATTTTTTAAAAAAAATTATGATCAATTATTAATAATGATCATTATTATAACTAATAATCACTAAAAAAATCACCATGTAATTAGGATTATTCTTTTTTAATCTTTTTCCTAAAATTCTTTAACCAACACTAAAACCATGCAGTGCCATTTCTGTATAACCAATGGCAAAGACTCTTTATAGTATTAATATCATCATTATTACTGCATGAACTCGGCATTCTTTAACGGATGTTCTCGTGAGAAGTAAACCAACATGAAGTAATAATTTGCAGAAGAAAAGTTGTCAAATGTAAAAAGGGAGGGGCAAATGAAAAGAGAAGTCCACAGTTCACAGCTACAACTCCCCCACAGACGTGAAAAATGATTGAGATTCTGATTTCTGATTGCTTCCCTCAATTATACAGAGCGCATGGTTGAAAACATAAACCAAAAATGGAAAACCCAGAAATCAAACTAATCCTATCCTGTGTGCACTCACACGAATTACGGATCCTGTGGACTGGCAAAGGGCCACAAGCTTACAAAGAGCATGTGCCACATTAGTGTGTGCATGAGTGTCTGGGACCATTTTTGATTCAGAAGAGGATCCTTGACTGGTCCCCATTATTGATCTTTATTATACGTTGCTTCATTCTCATTTCTAAATTGTCTCAGCCGTCAGCTTCTGGGCTCGGGTACACACTACACGTCAAAGAAACGTATATCTATATATATGTGTTGTTAATTCGTTTACAAGCGAGTAATTTGAACCTGACATCGAGTTTATTCATGAGTTGCTGTTTCAGGTTAACTTCAAGCAAGAAAATATCCTGTCAGGATTCACAACAATTTGTCGCTAATTGAAGGACAAGTCTCGGAGTCCCAAAGATATAAATGTTGCATTATTATTTAACGTTATAGCTGATGTTTATTCTCCTGATAAAAAGATTCACAATTATTATTGGAAGGGTCCCCATAAACAGCCAACTTGGATGTACGAGGGTACCTTAAAATGGGAAAGTTCTTTGTCACTTACCAAGATTTCCACAATCTTTATTTAATTTAACAGCAATTCATGTGATAGATCTAATGAAAATGGACTCATTATTGAGATTTTAAGTGAAAGCTAGAGCTTGGGAAAGTTTTAGATCGAATACTTACAAAACCTAAAGAGCAAATTGGAATCCAGACTCTCTCTTAAGTCAAGAGGCCGAATCAATACTCAACCACACGAGTTACACTACGAGTCCCAGAAGCCGACTGAGACCATTGAATAGATTAATGGAAGTTACCAACAAAAGGGTCAACAGTTGGTGATAAGACAGTGATTATTAAAACAAACGAGCGTACGTACGTACGTGGGGATGAATAAATATATTGTTCTTGTTGTGTGCACTCATCGAGTAGGCAGGTACCAATAATTTTGTCAAAACTAGATAGATAGATATAGGGAAGATGATTGGTGACGGTAAAGACAGATCACACAGCATCAAATTCTTCGATCACTGTATGCACAAAGCAAAATGCAAGTTTTACTGAATTTGAATTTTATTAGTTGATTTGGGGTTAATTAAACCTGAAATTTCAATTCTTTTTACAGTTAGTGGAAATGGAAATGAGCGAAGGAAAAAGGAAATGGAAGAGACTGTTGTTTAGCAAAATGATGTGCTTCAGCTTATTCTGGCTGGTAGTGGTGGGTCATTGCTAAGGACTCAGGACCATAATCATTGAAGTTTCAAACACAAGAATAGACATTGCATGCAAGGGACTGTACTGAACTGAACTGAGTTTTTCGTAATTAGGCCTTTCAGGATCTTAATTTCGTTAACACATATCTATAGATCCCATAGCCTTTTTAGCTGTCATAATAGAGGAACATGCTCATGTTTCCATTTTTTCACAGATTACTACCAAAAGTAATTCAGGTTGGTAACTACCATCGCATGATTCTTGGCCAAAAAGCCATGACGAAGCAATAATCCGAGTGTTATTACTACCAATTACTGTTGTATAATTAATAAACACTCAAAGCCAACTGGCAACTTTGATTGATTCAGAAACGGATAAAATAAGAAAGGCGAAAGGATAGGGCAACTCATTTTTCTCTCTATCAGTGACTACCACTGTTGCTGTTAGTAATAAGGAGTCTATATAAGTGATCCCAATTAGAGTTTCGGTTGTGCAGAGGGGGCTGAGAATGAATCTGTCAGCATCTCAATGCAGTAGTAGCGGATGTGAGTCTGGTTGGACCTCATACTTGGATCAATCCTCTCTTTCCAAAACCCAGTTTCAGGGATTTGGTGAATATAACGTTGGTGAAGGTTATGCGAGGTTGGAAGATGAAGAAGAGGACCTGTCAATGGTTTCAGATGCATCCTCTGGACCACCCCATTATTGCGAAGACGATGAATATTGCTACGACCAGTTGGCAAAGCAAAGCAGGAACAAAAAGAAGAACAAAGAGCGTGTGAGAAGCCAACAGCAACAGTATCTCGATGACACAGCTAGTTCTCTTGTATTGAGTAAGGCAAGTATTAGATGATTAATTGGTACGCTTTCCTGTTTGTGTGTACAAATGTTGGATACATGTGAAACTGTCTTTAAAGAGTACCCTCGGGTCTGCATTATTGATATTGTGGTACAGAACGTGACCGAGATTGAAGCTTCAATGGAGCATACACAGGAATTTTCCCAAGGTTTCTCTGCAACACATTGCAAGGTATTTCTTCCATGAACTTGTGAGATTATTCTCCATTTGTGAACAATCTGGATGCTATAGCTAACAATTGCCTACGTCCACCTGAATTTGTTTCCAGGGGAAATCTGCATTTAAGAAGCATTTCGGATTCTTCCAATCCTCTAAATCAGCTTCTAAAGAACCAGGTTAGATATTTATCTTTTTCTTGGAAATTATACCTTGGAAGATATTGAAAAGAACACCAATTCAGACGTTGGTAAATATGTAACAGGTGGTTTTCAAGGAAGGAATTGGAAGTGACAAACAGTCATCATTAGCGAGCAAGCATCTTTTGCCATCCTGCTATACCGAAATTGGTCTGGAGAGATTAATGAAATCAAAATGTAAAAGAAAAAAGCCAACAGATCTTAAATGGATTCTGTTCCATATTCTTCTTTTTGTTTTCCATATTCTGCTTCTATTTTATGCCTTCCTGTCAATACAGTGGGAAACAACCTGAAACACACAACTCAATACATTGTTCTAACGCCTACTTGGGCACAAGTGTATTTCAAATAAGGAAAGTAAGTAGGTCTGCTCTGCAAACTCTGTCACCTGCACCATTCCTGCAGAAGCATTCAACGCATAGGAATAGTAAAACGAATAAAATGGAATTTTGCCAGGCTAGAAATAAATGTGTGATCAATAAGAGTAGAGAGGGTAATTGAATAGAACTTGAAACAACGGGAAGCTTGGTAGATACAGGAAGATTGTGGTCCATGAAAAGAACAGAGTGTACCATTGATGAACAGGGCAACCATTTGCACCCCACCCAACCACACACACATGCGCAGGGTGAACAGAGAGGGCCAATGACTAATAAGCAAACACCAATCTTGGAGGCTATTAAGTGACCCACTTTTTTTACACTTCCGCAACTTAGCCAGCCTAGCTTGGAACTATGTAGGATTGGTAAATCAGGTACAGAGTTCTACACTCGAGCCAGACAAAAGAAAAAAAGGTTTTCAGATAGGAGTCAACATAAGTTAGCCTCATTTTCCACCAAAAGAACCACCCACCTTGGCTGATAGCTATGTGCTGTGCTTGTAATGGGATCCATAAACAAAATTTGGTTCCATTATTGAAGTCTATGTTCTGTTTTTGTTTCTTGTTATTTTTTTGGTTTTGGTGTGATTGGCTTCAAAATCTTTTTATGAATTGCTTCTCATCCTCACATCCATATCTTTGAATAAGGATTCAGATTTTGGGAAAACGATAAGACCTTCCATGTCTGTCCTATCAATCATCTCTTTTGTAGTTACAACTCCTCAAAAATGTCTTGACATCACAAGAACATTGTTGCCTACTATATAATGATAACTTGATCACTGAATAATATCCTAAACAAGGATACAATTATTGAAGGGGACAGAGGAGAGCAACAGCCTACCTACTAGCTAGTAAAAGATTTGCTCCATGAGTTAGTTAATCGAGACATGTAAGATGTTAAACGTAGGTCAAAAGCCTGACTTTAAAGTTGTTCTTCTAGCATGACTTGAGCTTTGGGGCTAAAGCTAGAAGCACACGCATTGCTCATGCTACTATTAATGTAGCAACTGCCTTAAATGCATCCTTCGGCTATTGGGACTCACGTACCAATTTCCTGTTCTTTTCTCCTACAAGTCGTTGCTCTCTCGTACCACATACTTATCACCACATCACCCCCACTTGGAAGTAGAATGCCAGACATCACACGGGGCTATAAAGAAATGAAAATGACAGTAACCAGAATGCAAATAACGATAATGACCGCAGAGAAAGTCTGCCTCATTGATATTACTTTTGCTTTCTGAACTGAATCATGTTGACAAGTCAGGGCAAAGTCTTATGATGAATATTTCCCAAATTAATTCTAATTGGGATTTTTATGAAGAAAAAGAAACTTTTAATGTAAAGATCTTCCAACATCGTGACGAGAATGTACATAAACAGCAAGCCATTCATTTGGAAAAGCTTGCGAGGAATATAGTTAAAAAATGGCTACTCTTAACTGATACAACAAATTTTAGCATTACAATACGTGGATTTAAACATCCAATGGCTCCAAACCAATCCCCAAAGTAATATGAAGACAAAATTGTGATTAGAAAATATTGGATTGGTTGCCTCACTTGTATTCTTCACCAAAGGCTGCAAATAAAGCTAAATACTGCAGTTAGGTCCCAAATATATGTCTATGAACTGGGGGAGCCTCGAATGTTTTGACCACATCCATCCATGGTTTGTCTATGATCAAGATAGAGTTTTCGGAAAGATGGCCAATAAATAAGACAGGATCCCTGAAACCAACAAACTCAAAATTCCTTTTATGTTTAGCATCTATTTGAGAGTGTTTCAAACTACGCTTCAATCTCCCATTAATAGGATTACTTTGTAACTTCTTCACTGGAGAACGTTGACTACATAATGGATCTCCATCTTCCACTCTATCCATTGGCATCCCAAAATCGATCAAGCACATTGCCCTGTACAATACATGAAAATTGGTTCATCACAGAAACAAATACCAAAGAATGATAAGCAATATGAATAAGCTCTTCATTTTCATACAGGTTTTACAACTGCATATCCTAAACCAGCAGCTATAGATCAGATAAAACTCATTTAGCTCTAAAACCTAAGTACCAAATATAATTAGGTAAGGCAATGGGCTGGGTCAACTCCAGGGTGCAGCCCGAGCCCAGGTACAGGCCACCCAAAATAATATCGTTTTTGGGAAACTTCTCAAAATTACGTCATTTTCCCAAGATATGGGCCAAAATTAAGGCGTTTTCCCTATATACAATGACCTTTAAAAGAGGAAATATAGGCCATGCTTAGTAAATGTGAAATGCAGCTTTCACAAAAATTCTCATGTTCGCATTGTAAGTTATTTATCTATGTTCATCTGTTAAATTTGGAAGCAGTACCTGGCACTATATATAATGACAGATGGTTGACATGAAGAAGGCAAGAAAGAAAGCCCAATAACTTCTCCAGGAAATTCTTGATATCTCCTGGGCAAAACAAATGTATGCCGCATTGACCATTCCCCTAGCTGCTTTGCCTCTACATCAAATGCATAGACCTGATTTGAAGACGTTGTCAAAACAAGAACGTTGTTATTGTGAGGAGGAAAACCAGCAGCCATTACTGAGGCACCATCCAACCTTGCTATGAACCAGTGTTGCCTGCTTCAGAAAAAGATTGAGGGAAACCAATTATCAAGCTAAGGTCTGCAAACGTGAAAAATACTTGTATAATGAATAAAAAAGTTGTTGAATATATATTTATGTGGTACAAATGATGTCCATATCACCATTAACCAAAACTCGTAAATTGATTATGTGGCTTATTAGGTTATTCATGAAACTAAGTGGTGCACACCTAACCTAAGTTGATCCAATTATCAAAAGCAATGTATTAAAAAGAAAGCTTCTAACTTGCACAAAAGCTAATCGCATAGGGGAGCTTTAGAAGTCACCTCCTCAAAATCAAAAACATCAAAAAGATCTCTTAGATTAAGCAAATCACAACAGCTCTACTGGTGACAAAATGCATATTACTATTTTCAAAACCCAACCAGCTAAACTCTCATGTTTTGTCTATAATGAAAAGCAGATATCAGGACTAAGCATGAAATAAAATATGAAACTGATGTAATTACAAAAAAAAAAAAAACAATGGAACTCAGGAACCAGATAAATCTCCAAAAGGTTTGATTTCCCACCTTTGTGTTTCCAAATTAAAAATATATACATCCCCAAAGCAGTTAATGGCAGCCAACCACTGCCCATCACAACTGGTATACATTTTTGTTATAGGAGGCTCAGTAGATGATAATTCCTCAGCATTCTCCTTGCGACAAGGTATGAAGGTATGCAGAAGCTTTGAGCTTCCCACGTCAACAACCTGTACAAGTAAAAATGTAAATAACAGAAAGCAGGCTACATAAAAAGTGTCCCTCCTCCATCACCTAACAAAAACCTACAAGGAAACGGACTTACATATATTCTTCTGTCATGACCACCAACCATCAAATGTGAAGAATCAGAACTAAAAACCATGGAATGTGCAGATGGCAGTTCACTTGGAAGTTTCCTTTTCCTAACAATCCAAGCACCTTTTCCACCCTCATTTTTCTTTAGTTCAAAAAGTTTGGGTTTAAGATGGTCCGAATAAGCCAATATTGTCCCTGCATTAGAAATGGCACTGCATATGATCTTACTTGATGCTTTAGTCTTAATTCGAGCCACCAAATCTGTAGATGCACAACCCTTAGATGGGCCAGAGCCCATAACAGGCAAAGCTCCATTTTTTACACAAACACAAAGAATATCTAAGGTGCAGGACCCTTGCACTAGTAGCAAAGCATTCTGGTCAAATAAAGTATTTAGAACCAACTGGATAAGAGCTCTCTGAGGTGCAGGGCATATGTCATGTGGTGAGAACCTTGAAAACTCCTTGGCAGAATAGGCAAAGAGCTTTGTATCATCACCAGCAGAGATAAGCATGGGGACTCCCAAATGTGCCCACTTATGGTAACTAAACTCTCTTGGCCTCTTCTTCGTGCGTATCCTTTTCACCTTTTCATCAGGTAAAGGATCTGATAATTAAAAAGTATTTCCAAAATATAAATATACAGTTCAAGAGAAGTTTTAAGCATCTACAAGCAAGCGAAATAGAAAAGCCTGCACAATATAGATAAAACATAATTATGCAGCGAAAACATAAGCACACCTTCATGACTGATTGGTACTGCTACTGTCAAAGCTCTTACATCATGTGTATGAGCCCGTACATAACCAACATACACCCATTTCTTGGACATAATAGAAGGTGATGTGTCATCACTGGATCCAATTGTCTCACTGGAAAGCTTATAAAGAATAACCTACATAATAAAGCAATTTAAAATTAACGTTTCAAGATACTATATTTTTCAGACATGTTCAAGGAGTAATTCTTCCATAGAAATTGGAAAAAAAAAAGTCCAATTAGAATTCCCCCCAAATTTTATCTTCAAATGGTACTAATGTCTATACCTGACCATCTGAACCCGCAGAGAACACCCTGTTATGAGTTGGAGCAGCTGCCAGTGCATTCACATCACCTTTGTGAGAAGAATGTGACTGCAAAAGTGTTCCTAGCTGATTGTCCCAAAACTGAACACTGCCATTACTGTCAGCACTAACAAGGGTACCACACCTGAATTTGACAATAGCCAATTATTAAAAGTGCTTGTAAAACTAAAAACAAAGATTAGAAGGTAAACAAAGCTACAAAAGACAAGTTGTAGTATTTCAATTCCTACCTCAGTGCCAGAAGTGACCATATACAAAGTTCAGGCCCACTCCCCAAACCACCAAGCCCTACTGTTATCCTGTATATCTCATGACCCATTTTAGCATCCCAACACCTTATAAACCTGCAAGGTTTAAGGCATACATAAGATAGGATACAAGAGCAGGTTCTTATGTGTCACTCACCCTGTTTAAAAGCTTAATGAAAGTAAATGCCCTGCACTGCAAGTATGACAAGCTTCAGCAAGTTCGATGAGGCTGATTGTTAACTTTATAACAAGTTATACATGAACTCAAATACAGTAACCATATTATCTTAGTTAACACAGGTGGTCAGATAAACTCACCCATTACTACTCCCTGAATATATTCTATTTGCATCAGGACTCCATGTCACACTTAGTATGCGGCCTATAATTTAAAAATATTATCAAAATCAAATCCATAAAAGCCATAGCAGTAACATGAGATAGCAAAGACAGGGATTCAGATATCTCACCACTGACCCTGGGCAATGTTCTATAGTATATCAATTCATCTGAATCAGGAACCGTGTAAAGCCGGACACAGCCATCATCGCAAGCAATTGCCACACATGGATTCTCAACAACTGCTAGTTTATGAATGTTATCCGAATCACAATCATCTCCATCGTCACTGTCACTGTCACTGTCACTAGATTCATAATCACTATGATCATTAGTATGTTTTAGGTATCCATTTCCAAGACAACGGGACTCTGATTCTGTATGAATCATCATATTATTAGAAGGTGCTACAGCCATCTGCCAAATTGAAACCCCAATAGACTCTAGCACGTTCTGCATTTGCGAATAAAGAACGTCGATAACTCAATAAATTATCAAGAAGTAAAAGATATGACCAATCGTAATAAAGCAGTTTAAATTGTTCCAGAACGTCATTTCTTCCCTATACACAAATTTATATACACTCTCAAACGTATTTGAATTAATCATCCACCTAGACTTCATCCCGAAGCTCGTAATTTTGAATTGATCCGTCAACAGAACCAGCTTAATTTCTGCCAAATATTCAAATTGATTCTTGCTACTATATAATATACATCCCGAGTCCTCGTTGAAGATTAACGAAAGTAAATCTAACCAGATATAATCACAAAATCTTCACCTTCTGTTTTAAATGAAAAAGATCCCATTCCGAAATTGAACCATCAATACTAGACGAGAACAACCTCCCACAAGGCAAGCCTCTAGAGCCAGCTCGGCACCACACAAGAGACGAAACTCTTGAATCAGGGTCTCCTCGAATAGTCTAGACATAAGATCAATAAGAAAAACGCACCTCGTTAAGGAGACTAAACTCACTTAACACACACGTTACGAAAACTCAAAACATATAGAGTAAGAGTTAAGCACCAGCTGGCAATGCCAACCGACGGCGCCAGGAGAAACAAGCCAAATCTCGAGCGTGCCGTCCTCACGAGCGGCGGCGACCTGAGAGTCGTCGACGCTGGTGGCTAGAGCTACAACGGCTGACGGCCTCCAGTCGATTGAGCTGTTCCGGTAAGCAGCCTCGACCATTTCGGCTGGGTAAAGGTCGAAGTTCAGGAGAAGATCGGCAAAGTTATTTCGTTTCAGGGTTTATGTTTCCGGGTAAGTAAACGATGCGTCGGAGGCGCAGAGAAGGAGAGGAGACCATCACACTGATCACACTAGGGAGGGGGCGCGGTGTGCGAGTTCGGTTCTTGAGGGTTTTAGCGCTAACTAAGAGACTTGGGTCATACGCCGTCGTTTAAAGAAGTTGAGACACATGGCAGACGCAAATGACAGAAACGTTATAAGTTAAGCCGGAATCCTCACACTCAGTAGTCAGCCCCTGTTTCCTAGCTGTGTCTGAAAACGAAGGAAACGACAAGTCGTCTTTTCCTCGATAGTGTAGGGTTTTTGAGAGAGTCCCAGATAATTTAAACATTCAAGATAGCCCAATGTCAACTTTGAATCCAACTAAATCCATTGTCATCTTTGCTTATCTTAAATATAATTTTTGTAGAGTAGATTTGATAATTCTTATAACCATTATTTTTAAATAAAATTATAAATATTAGCACAATAAATTATTAAATATAAAAAATTAATAAACTCTATTATTAAAGTTATAATATAATAAGCTTCCCTGGCACAAATTTACGGGAAGAACTTAAGATTTTTTATGGACATCTTTATCTTTTTGTTAGTTGAACTTTACATTTAAAAATATGGAATTCTTATGTATTTTAATTTTTTATTTTCATTAATTTTAAAAATTATAATTTTGATTTTTTTTTTGCAAAATTTCTTTAACGAGAATTTCATATAAGAGTTAAAATAAATACATAATTAATAAGAGTATATATAAACTAATAAAAAATATAAAATTAAGTAAATTTGATTGCATGAATCAACCATGAGAATAATTTTTTTATTGATTTACGTGTAATCACTAATTGTCCTAGTTTTAACAACAGTAATAATACTCAATATGATGGAAAGGTCCAACAACACTGAGTCTTATTCCTAGTTTAATATGTATTAACTATTTTAACAAATAAAGTTATATTTAAAAAAAGTCAATAATTTTAAATTTTAAAGAATTAACTTTTAAAGAGTTTTAAACCAGACGACAGCTTCATGCCATATTCTTTTTTAACGATTGAACTTTGTCTTACATCTTCGACATTATGAATAGCAATGATAGGAACGACAGCCATTGTCTGAAATCAGATTGGATATGCGTATCTTCTGAAAGATTAAAAAAACCCAACTTGCCCACGAAGCGAGACGCCTCCGGAAAGGAAATAGACAAAGAAGTCACTTTTACAGTTTCACTAGTCCATAGCAATTTGCGTTATTATTAAGAAATCATGTGGCGTATCGTAACTCCATCTGTAATTGAATCCACAGTTCAAATCACTTTACTATATGAATGCCAAGTACTTGCACTGCAGGAGCTAAGCTAGTTACAATGGCTTCTCCGTTATCCACCTTTTATACATTGCAAAAGCTTCTGCTGGTTTGTACTCAGGGGCAGTGTGACCTCCACCCTGCGAACAAAGAGAGTTCAAAATGAGAAATCCCAACCAAAACAGTGAAATTACTGAGGAAAAAATGTTCTGTGCCTTCACAGTAGCGAATGTCAGGCCATTAGCGTAGGTCCTTGTGTATCTGCTCAAATTTCATATTCACAAAAAACCCTAGTAAGCTTCAGTAGAAAGAAACAAGATAAGACTTGCAGGAACTTGGAAAAGATCAAAAAAGAAGAAGAAGAAGAAGAAAGAGCCTTTTACTTACCCTCCAACTTGGCCTTCAACATACCAGGGTCGCCAATCATCGACCAAAGAGTAATTTAAAGATCTTATCCAAGCCTGAGTCCCCAAGAAGGGTATAACGAGGTCATGATCACCACTGTTTCAGAGTGAGGAGAGATCAAGCAAAAAGAGAAATGAACTGCAAGAGAGAAACAAAGGGAGTGAAAGGAAACCGAACCTATAGATCAAGGTGCGGTAACCTTTCTTCGTAAGGTATTCATGATACTTGATACTGCTTTTGATGTTTTTTGTATAAGGTAATCCATAATTGCATCTTTTCCATGTCTTTACAGGACCCTGCAATAGTTTTATGTCATGGGATTGGTGATTTTGCTTTGGATGTTTAGAGATCTAAACTTTAAAATGCTGGTCTCATACCTCCCTCACGCGGAGTGCTTTGAAGACAATATTGTTATTCATCCAATATTTGCAGAGGAGATAACTATATGTCTGCAGAAATGAAATGAGAATCCAGAAGCAGGAATTATACTAGCACAAAGGACTTCGGTTGTTGAAACCTGACCATAATCCGAAAAAGTAATAGCACTTACTCGACAACCTATTTTTGGAAGATCTTCCTCTTCAAGCTCAAGCAGTTCTCGTGACTCTGATGTTCTTTTGGCAAGCAGCTCTATTGGCCTTGGGGAAGCAAAGGTGCAATGGGCCTCCAATATGTGAGCAGGATTAATCCCGGAAACCAACTGAGAATCCAAATGTAGGTCTTTGTCAAATTGCATTTGCATACAAAACAATGAACAAAGAAATGATTCATACACGAATCTATAAACAGAAACAGGAAATGTTAAGATTACTTCGTCATATGTCTGTAAATGTTTTATACACTCGATGTTGCTGGGATCAACATTTCGATATTCCCCTCTACAATCGCTCTTTAAAACCTGAAAAAAAAAAATAGAATGGACTACTTGACATGTGGCTTGTTACTTGGGGATTCTACCTAGTTAAGGATGAGCTCCAGAACAGAGAGTTAGACACCTCGTAGAGTTCATCAGAAATAAGTCCCATTCCATGAGCAAACGGAATCTTTGAGTTGCTGTCAAAACTTGAGTCTGTAGCAGGATTCCCTGCTAGGATTCCCTGTAACCTTCCAAGACCACATCAGTATTAAGAAAATGGAGGACAGAAGTAGAAAACTATCATCACAAACCTTGAGATTAATAAATGGTATAATCCCTTCTTCGTTTCCTGCAGAAAAAGAACATCAAAATTCAAAACATATTAAGAAATAAGTAATCTCACGCATAAACAAACGTATAAGTTCTTGATATACCATTTGAAATCTGCTGAGCTATAGCTGGGATGACAATGCCTGAATAAGAATCCCCACCAATATAAGCTGGATTCGAAAGGAATTGTGGATGATCGATGAGCCACTGCGATATTGCAGTAACAATCTCAAAGTCAGATTAGTTACCAAGTTTAGCTTAGTGATTAGTGAGGAAGGAGTATTAGGAAAAGAATAAGTCAGCCTAATATTACCTTTCTCAGAAATTGATCGCCCTGGGAAACTTGTTGCAAGTCACTTGTCTGAGAGGCAGCGAATGTCTTTGCATAGGAAAATCCAGTTCCAACAGGCATATCTACGAATATTATATTGGATGCCTGAAAGTGTCAGCCATCAGTAGTTAGAAAAACAATGTAATATGTAACACCAATCTGGCAGAATTAGATACTAGGATCACCTGTGTCCAAGAATGTGTATTCAACACCAGCGTTGGTAAGCTCCCATTGTACTCTGCAACCTTAAATTTCAGAGGACCTATATTTGTTCAATGGCCAAGGAACCATCAAGTTCTAATCAGAGTCGAGAAGTTGAGTTTAACAAGTGATCGATCTTTTTGGTGACAGGAAGGGATTTCTTGGTGGAAGGGAATCAGTTAACAGATTTTGATTTTACCAATTTCAAAAACAAGTCCACTGAAAGCAGAACAGCCAGGTCCACCAGTGAGCCAAAGCATGAGGGGGTCCTCTTTTGGATTTCCTTGTGATTCGACAAAGTAGTAGAAGAGTTGTACTTCATCTGCTTCACCTACTCCAATATATCTGGAAACAGAGCATAAACACAAACGTTAAACCCCTGATAGAGCCCGAATCTCCGCAACTGAAATTCCCTGCTAAAACTCACCCAGTTTCAAGTTTAAAAGGAAGCGGTCCACGATACCCAGGAAGGATTTTTACTAGCGAGCGAGCGTCGGCGAGCTGCAAGCAAAACTGTAAGAACAGAAGTACAACGAAGCACGAGCTGTACACAGTTCCAGACGCCGCCATTAATTTCCCTGCTTACCGGAAACTTTCAACTATCTCGTCGTGATAAAACTATTGCAGTCAGGACAAACCCGACAGGACCAGCTACGTGATATGAATTATGTGTTCAGGCACATGGATGTAAATTGAATAATTTATCTGCAAGCAAATCAATGATAACTCAGGACGTCAGGCCTACAGGCTTTATTTCTTGATTCAGAACACCATGGGTCCTTTTCAGAACTATAGTCCCACAAAAGAAAAAATCAAAAAATCCTTGTGTTACTCTGGTGTGTTGGATTTACTTCTTCTCACATGTAGTCGAGTGACTTCCTGCATGTTGTTCTATTCTTTTTTTTTCTGTATAGTTCCTACGTTTTGTTTGTCTTGACAAAGATGATAGGCAAGAAGTTACAGAAATAGAGAAGTTGCAAGTTATTCAACATTAAACAAATGGCTAAAGTTACATCTTGGAACTTAATATTTACAAGAGAATATAAAATAAATTCTACGGTTTTAGAATGGAACTTTTTATTAATTAAATGTTACATTAATATTAAGTAACACTATCTTTATTTTTTAACTAAAATTTAAGTGTTACTGTTACGTGATAAATGAGACTCTTATAAAAATAAATTCTCTTATTAGATGATAGTGAGATTCACTTTTAGAATATTTCAATTTTTATTTAAAATATATAAATAATTTTACGTTAATATTAGCGTGACATTTAACTAACGTATAATTAATCTCATTAAATTCTTCATCTATTTGAAGTTTGTTGTGAACATTTTCATAATGTTGGAGTTTAATTTAAATGTTTTCAAACGTTATTATAATTCAAGTTAACCTTTGAAATCTAAATTGTACCTTCAGCTTTAAAGAGAACCTATTAATTGTTTTACCTGAAAATGTAAAATAGAAAAAAAATCGAAATTGATCTTATATGAATTGTTTAAATATAATTTATTTTTTATTTTATAATGAGTTATTTTAATTTTTATAATTAGATTAAGTAAAACAAATTATTATTTAAAAATTCGAAGAAATTGGATTTATGATCTTAATTAGGCAATGGTTTATCATTGCAACTATTCAAAGTCAAACAAAGAGAAACTGCTGTAAGTTGACAAGAGGTTCAAGAAGTTTTGTTTTTCTTATCCTCTAGTGTATGCCACTGACCAATCTAATTTGAAAAGTAAAACAATTACGATTCACAAATCATTTAGGTGGTTAGAGTTAATTGATAAAAGACAAAGTTGTCGACCTTTAATGACTCAAAAAACAAAGTTTGCTTCTTTTAGGTGATTTTCCTGCACACTCTTGTCAACATTAAACGTGTTTTTGGGGTCAAAAATTAAAATATAGAGAGAGACGTGTATATCTAAAACGTATATGTTTTTTTTCCCTTAATAAAATGAAATCCTTTGACAAATTGACGTTTAAGTTAAGAATAATCTATGCATTAAACAAGAAAATTGACATTTCAGTATGCCAGAAAAACAATTGATACAGAGAACAGAGGTTTCTGTAACTGTTCAGAGCAGAGCCTCCTCCCGTTAAGGTAATGTATAGCTTTAGTAAACCTGCTGAGGAGCACTCAGCTTTTGGTACAGTAGTCGAGGCTTTTCTAATTATGCAAGTGGCAATGGAATCACTTTTATTGTAGTTATATCATCAAATCATACGCCAATTTATTACAATTATGCCACAAATTCTGTTTCAGGTCTCTGCATAGGAGGGAGATAAGTTACAGAGGCTCTTCAGATATCCACCTCGAATACATGGCAAAAGCTTCTGCTCTCTTATACTCTGGAGCAGTGTGACCTGCCCCCTGTAAAAAGCCAAAAAACGATCAGAAACGGGACACTTTTATATTGTGTAAATTAAAGGTCATCCCCTGTAATGTTCATGTACCTTCACAGTCGCAAATGTTAATTTGTTAGAGTAAGTCCTCGTGTACCTGAAGCCATTATAAAAAGCTCACGTCATGTTGGCGGAGATCTTACAAATCTACTTGATAAGATTTAGAATTGGGACATACCCTCCAATTTGGCCATACACAAGCCACGGCCGCCAATCGTCAACGATGGAGTAATTCAAAGACCGTATCCATTCCTGAGTTCCCACGTAGGGTACAGCCAAGTCATGGTCACCACTGTAGACCAATGTTCGATAACCTTTCTTTCCAAGGAAGAGATGGTACTGTAAACTGCTCTGGATGTTAATTGCATAAGATATTCCGTAATTGCATCTCAGCCATTCCTCCTTCGTACCCTGCTTAAATTTAGTTTTGGTGTTACATTCTTACTGATTTGGTTGAAAATTTATAAGCGGAATTATTTCATATCCAATCAGAAATAAGAATAAAATAAGAAATAAGACTAAAATAAATTATATATAAAATTATAATTTATACGTCATTAAATCTTAACGTTTTCAAACCGTTTAAAACAGGTTGCAAAATAGATTAAAAAAATTTGAAGAAGTTAACTCTTTATTAGTTAAATATTATTATTTTATATTTTTAAATAAAAATGAATCTTATTATTGCACAATTATTTTTTAAAATTAACCAAAGAGTGGATCTCATAGTTATATGATAGTGGGGTTCACTATTTTTACATTTCAGAATGTAGATCTCAATTATTATTTAATAATTAAGCCCACATTTATATATTTTAGATAATAAGTCTCATTTAACATGTGTTAATAAGACTCACTTTTATTTAAAAAATAAAAAAATAATATCATGTCAGTATTGATGTAAGGTTTAACTGATGAGAAATTGTTAAATTTCTCATCAAAGATTCAATTTAAATGTCTCAAAATGTTAAAGTTTGTTCTATATTCTTACATTCTTACTTAAATGTTAAATTTTAGAATGCGTTCTTAGTCAATTTTATAATAATTATGATGCGAAGAAAGGTAGTACAAAGTGGATGAAAAAGAAGTTAAATTGGAAAGTCAGACAAATAATGATTCATGAATTTGAGTCCTAAGAAATAATGATTAACATAATGACCTGAACAATTATATGTTAATTTTAAGCTGACGAGCGCTAATACAACATGGATGAATTCACGTTAAAAATGTATTCCCTTAGGACCATTCAGATTTTCATTTTTCAAGAGTCTAATCACTTACCTCTCTTATGTGCAGAGCTTTTTGGACGTTTTTGTTATCCATCCAATATTTACATAGTAAATACCCATAATTCTGAAAGAAAAAACATGTAAAAAATGAAAATCAAAACAAAAAGAAGACAAGTCAAAACAAAGATTATGGAGTTACTTACCCGACAGCCAAACGTAGGAAGTATCTGCTCCAATTGAAGGAGGTCTGGGGGTTTTGAATCAATGCTAAATTAGACAAATAGAAATTGCAAAAATTGAAAATAAACAAAAATAATA
>JAOQMM010000002.1:2558037-2600249 GCA_027563515.1 Erythroxylum platyclados
ACAGACTCATTTCCTTTCATGCTAGAAGTTTCAAATTCACATCAAAAGGATTGAAGCTTAACGGTGATTACCTTTGGCGATCCTTGGAATTATGTTTTCAGGATAAACCACGCTTGCTTGGCAGTAGTTGCTGTAGCTATTCATGAGAAGATTGCTTCATCTATTGCTTGCTGGATAAAAAACAACACTTCATTGTCATCATTTGTTTCTACACAGTTGTTCTCCACATAATTCCAAAGATCTTGACTTTTAAGATTTGAACAATGTTTTCATTTTTATGCTCCAATACTCATTTGAATCTCCCTTGAAGATTAGAATTTGTGGTGCAAACAAACTAACTGCATTTGGTTTGTTGCAATGTTCGAAAAAAAATTCAAGTTCCCAGTTTAAAAGGAACCTGGCTTTGGTACTAATATTGTTGCAGAAAATTAAAGAACAGTGATGAAAGGAGAGATATAATGCTGCTAATTGTTCATATTATTGAAGCTGAAGAGGAACCTATGTTGAGCACAAAACTCTCAATGTTCTAGCTAAAAATTAGGAGGTACAACAACAAAAAATCATTTGCCTTATTTGATGCTAACAGGATAACAAAAAAAATTCTTATCAATTCGAATTAACTACCTCTTCCAATAGAATCACCATACCATCAGTGTATATTGTATATGTAATATATATTTAGTCGTTATTTTTAAATGAAAGTATAAGTAATTTTTAAAAAAATTAAATAATTTTAAGGGTTAATTTTTTTTAATTTGTTAAACTAAAAAATAACATGTCTTTTTTTACCCAGAAGTATCTAACAAATCCCTTAAGCAAAAACATAAACTTAAGTGGATCAATGGGATACCTATCAAAATATTTAAGGTCTAAAAACCTTAACAACTCCAATCATGTGAATAAAACGTTTCTTTTAACCCAACAGACAAGCCATCGTCGAGTAACCTCAAGACCCAAAATAGAAAGACAAAATAAACCCACAAAAGGGCAAATCAAACAAGAAATACAGAAAAAAAAAGAGAAATTATTTTTAAATCTTAAAACATTAGTGAATACCGTTGGATTGGCGTAGGTTTGACTCCGAAACTCATGTCGGCTTTGAGGACTTTTCGCATCGCAGGTTTGGTTGGGGCCGGTCTTAAGTAAACAATTAGATCTATCAATTTGTCAACAATAGGGGCTGCAGTGAATCCGGCCCGATCCGAATAATCAGCTATACCCACTAATTAATTAATTAATTTAAATTTTGCCAGCAAAATTTATCAAAGGAGAGCGTGGTGGGAGTGGGATCCGAGTTGTTACTATCAAAACTGGGAACTTACCACTTTCAGTAGATATTTCATTCTTTAGAATCTGAAGATAAGATAAGATAAGATTGAAATAAATTTCAAATATTTTTATAATTACAAGAGAATTAAATAAGTATATGTATTTTATAAATATTGGTAACGTCACTTATTCAACGCAAATCGCGTGTATATATATATATAAATGACTTTGCTACTCAGAGAGAGAGAGTCGCAGATTTTCTAGTTTAAACATATTTTGATTCAAAGAAGCGAAAAATAAGTCGTGTTGGATTTGGATTTGAATATGTTGATGCAATGATGAAATATGCAAAGATGATTATGGAAGATCAAAGACTCGGTGAGTCGGCGTGTTCTTTTCCATGCCTACTGTTTAAACAATTGACCAAGGATCTGAATTCTAGTTGAAGAACAGTTTAGAAGCAAACCACACAGTTCAGACATTCACTAATAAGTAATAACATGACGACATAATAATTTCCAAAAATAACAAAACATGACAACATAATTTCATATTCATGTCTATGATATATAATATCTCTCTTCTCATCATTAGACATTAAACTTAAAAGGTATTCCATTACACAAGTAGTTTTTTCACGATTCTGGAGAGAATGATAATGTACGTTAATAATTCCAAAAAAAATAATGTACATTAACTTTTTATTGTATTTTTACAAAAAGATTATTTCCGAATCTGCGATCTTATTGTTATAAAAGAACAACTTTACTAATAATGTCAAATATATTATACAAACTAATAAATCTATAATCTTTCTTAAGATGAGGTGTAACAATGATTACAATATTTCAATTTTTAATAATTTTTATTAAAAATTTAAATTTTCGTAAGAACAAAAGAGTTACTTATTTAATTTGATTGATGTATCGAATTACAAATTAAAAAATAAGTTCAACAATTTAAAAAATAAAAATGAGAATAAAATAATTAAGAGGAAACTTACTAAAATAAAGTAGGCTTTTTGGCTACCTTTTTTTTTTTTTTTGGCTATGATTTGGATTATCACCTAATTTAACTTGCTACTTAAACCATTTTTGGGGGGGCTTGTGCATAAAGGAGGATATCTTCAAGTATAATTATACACTCAATGCTATTATTCTCTTTTGCATATTATCTTTTTCTTTCCAGAAAAGAGTGGAGATCGATGAATCTTGAAACATGAAAGCTCAGCAAAATTGCTTCTCTTTTTCAAGTTGAAAACAAACAAGAGAGCTATGTTTCACTTGCAAACTAAATTTTATACAAATACGATGCTTCTTAAACCAAACCAAACCGAACCGAACCAACCAAACCAGACCGCGAACTAGGGGTCAGCAAGTCCCTGAACCAATCAAAAATCAAAACACAACATTTGGTTTCCCAACAGCGTAGCTCCTGCTCCTCGGATAAGCAACTTTCCTCGCACCAATTTCTTCGAAATTGCATGCTGCGTCTTCATCAATTCGTCCCATACCAACACTGGAGCTCTTGGGCAGCACCTGAGACTGAGACCCCACTTTTTTGGATGACTTCGCCAGTTCTTGCATGTACAACAATTCCAATTCGCTCTTGTGACCGAGGCTCCTGAGAGAAGCAGCTCTCACTAGCTCTCTGTAATCGTCGCTCTCTTCAGACCTTGCAGAGCTAACACTGAAACTCCTCGGCATAGACGAGAATTGCCCATTTGGCAAGGCCATGGTATGACCATGACTGATACTCATTGAACAGTCCGTGAGGCTCCTGACATAGTAGTCCCTTGCTTTGCCCAACACTTTTAATGGGAGCGTCACGATTCGCATGAACTTGCTCTGGCTGTGTCCTTTTCTCTTCATGATTCAAAACCAATGTGCAGAAAAACACTTTTCCGAACAAAACCTGATGAGAGAATAGAAGCAATATGAGGTGGGATAAAGGTATACTATGAATATGAACAAGAGACCGTGATGGTTATTGTTATGGCTGCTACGGGAGCACACCGGATTAGAGCATTTATAAGAATGCCTGCAAAATTAATTTAAAACAAGCAAGTGGGTTGATTTTGTTGACCAAAGAAAAAATTTGATATTTTGTGTGTATGAAACCCTATCCTCTTGCTGAGTCATAGGCTACTTAAGTTTCTCGTGTTCAATCATGGAACTTTTATAATTCAACGAGAAGCCTTCAAATTTGAGCGAACATGGAACAAAATTGCCTGACTGATGTATAACATATTCAACAGATGGAATATGTATATCAATAAATAAATGAGATTAAACGCCACTTTTAGAGAATTATATTAAAGACAATGAAAATTAAAGTTTAATTTTTTTAAATATTTAGTTAAGGCTTTAAACTTTTAAAATTTCCAAAATATTATTTTTATTTAACATTTTGTTAATATGATTGATTAAAAAAGTAAATTTGCCATTAAAAAAATTAAGTAACTTGTTCTTTTAGACAAATAATTATATTTGGAATACAAAATTATTAATATCTTATAAGAAATTAAAAATTATGTTGATAAAAATAAAGAATTAAATAACTCTTCTAATATTAGTTTTTACTTATTTTGTCAATTATATTAATAAAATATTAATTTAATCTTGGCAAATTTATATACTTAATTAAAGATTTTAAAATTTTAACACTAAAATAAACAAAATTCAAAATTTTCCATCCCTTATCCTCTTCTAGTGCAAGCACGGTAAACCGAATTCAATCCAATTAGGAGCGCTGAAAGTCAACTCGTTGGTTGGTTTTGCAAAACAACTGCCGTAAACCTGTTGTCCCAACTGGACAACTGGTTGAATGCCACACACGAGACCTTAGTAACTATATTTAACCTCTCTTCGGTCTCTGCTTATCCAAGTGGAAACTTCCTCTAGAAAGAACTAAGAAAAATGTTCCATCCCACTATTACTTTTAAGTTTAATTATAATATGAATAGTTACTTAACACCTTAAATTTCGTCTTTCAACGAAACTTCAACTAGATATTGATGATAATGATAAATAATTAGCTAACACAATTATAATAAAATTAAATTAAAATTGTGTCACATTGGTTTAATTGTTATAATACATTTCTTTATTTTTTTATTACAAAATTTAACATTTACTTTTTTCTAATTAAAAATGATATATTCTAACTCCAAGCGAAAGACTTGGAGTGTTGAACCATCTTAGGGTAAACAGATCCTTAATGGTAGAAAGTTTTTATTCAACTCTAAAACCGGCCATGATCAATTAGATAAGATCTTAAACGACAACACGTGGTGTAGAAATAATTGGTAACTTTAGTAGTAAATAATAAAAAAGAAGGCTAAACAAAATTCTTCTTTTTTTATTGAATTCTTCTCCTCTCCATCATTTTCATTTAAGACGCCGTAGTATAGAGGTTTCGTGAATAATTGGACTGAGGAAGTTTGCTTACATTAATGAAGGTCTAAGTTCTAACCAAGAAAAAAAATGGATAGTCAAAGTCTTCAATTCGTGTGTGACCACAAAACAATCAAAAGAAGCAAAAAGAAAGAAGGTATTATCAACGTGCATTAGCTATTTTAAGTGTAATTTGTCAACAAATAATAATAAATAGAAGCACACCAAGAGAGAATGTTATTATTATTAGTTTAATATAACATATGAAACGGCACCTAAATTTTGTTTTTTGAGGTATTTGTTAATTTTTATATATATATATATATATAAGAACTCAATTCTTTGGTAGAATCTCAACGTCCCTAATAATAGTCCAATAATTATATTAACTAAAATTAATCATTTCAATATATATATATAATATGCCGTGAAATATGTTAGATTGACGTCCAGGGAGCCTATAACTGAATAATATTTTATAATCTAAATTTAAAACTCATAATATCATATTCAAACTAAAAAAGACGCAACACTGACTTGAAATAACATATTAAGAATGGTATATTATTAGATGCATACGTGATTATACACTAATGGGTTAATTATAAAAAAATTTCCAAACTTTACTTAATTTTGCAATTATCGCTCAAACTTAAAAACATCAAAATTAAATACTTAAACTTTTAAATTTTTTTTATTCTAACACAATGTTAGTATTTTTGTTAACATTACCGACATGACTTACCACATAAGACAAACTCTAAACACTTATACACGTCAAACTTGATTAAGTTTAACTAATTATGTCATCATGGGGTTGAAATATCTAAATCAAACTCGTTTCTTAAATCGTTGGAATTGAAAACCTTAAATCAGTTCATTCTTGCATAGAAAGAAAGAGAGCATATGGTAGCAAATTGAGATTTTGTTCAGATTATTAGAAACTGGGTCGTTGTCGTCTCACACTTCCATGACAAATTGAGATTTTGTTCAGATTATTAGAAACTGTGTCGTTGTCGTCTCACACTTCCATGACAAAGTGTTGTTATTATATTGCATCGGTATGACAGAATTTAATTTAGAGATTTCAATCTCAAAACGACATATTTTAGTTAAACTTAATTAAGTTTGAAATGTATAAGTATTTAGAATTTTTGTCTTATGTGGCAAGCCACTTCAGCAATATTAGCGAAAATATTAACGTCGAGTTAGAATTAAAAAAATAAAAGTTTAAGTATTTAATTTTCATTTTTTAAGTTCATACTATAATTACAAAATTAAATAAAGTTTGAATTTTTTAATTAACCCTAAATTAATTACAGTGACATAAACTTTTGTACTTTGTCAAATTTTTAAATTTTCAATACTTTTATAGTATTTTGTTACTTAAACAAAAATATTTAGATAATATCATTAAATTTTCATTAAATTTAAGAGTTATCCATACTAAAATGTAATACGTATCAAAATTTAATATTTTAATTATATACTAAACATTTTCTCGAGCAAAATATACAAATTGTATAAGTTTTAAATTTATTAAAGTATGTGTAAGCTATAACTAGTTAAATGATATATACTAGAAACATAAACATACTTATTATATTATATATTTCAATAGAAATAATAAATTCGATTTTAAAATTTTGTACTTATAAACTAAGAATAAGTTTTATTATATATAAAGAAAATAAAGTATTATCTTTAATTAAAAACCTGTTTTTGGTTAAATTAACACTTTAAAGATATTTAATAAGAGATTTTAATATGAAGTAAAAATTATAAATTATTGCAATATTTTATTTTATTAGATTTAAATGATTTAAATAAATATTGAAATGATTTACCATATATTATTTTATATGTATTTTTAACATTATATGCCTTAAAAAATTATAATTAATGTATGATGTCTGCATATAATATTATATCTTATTAATAATGTTATACGATTTATCACTTTATAATATATTTAATATTTTAAAATCGTCAGCGACCAGATTTTAATTGATAGGCTCTACATGCATTATGTTGGGCCTAGTTGGTACTGTAGAGTTCAGGCCTAACTCGTGCCAAGACCCGGAGCTTTTCAAGTATGAGATAACCCAAAATCCAATCAAACCTGAAGTTTCCAATCGACCATGTGTCAAATTCTCGTCCATTCCTGACATGAACTGCCGAATGTCATCAGCTAATGATTCTAAATCGATGCTCTTCATGAATAATCCAAATTTCGCTCTGTCCTTCTTTTGTCATCTAAGTGCAAGTGAACAAGAAATGAAAGTACCGACAGTGTATCTATACATAGTATCATCTATGGCTGTGATGTGCATTTGTAAAGCCACAAGCGATCTCCACCCTCTCATTCTGGTACCGGGAAGTGGCGGAAATCAGCTAGAAGCAAGGCTGACCCGAGACTACAAACCCACAAGCCTGGTGTGCAACAGATGGTATCCACTTCTGAAGCAGAAGGGTGGGTGGTTCAGGCTATGGTTTGACCCAGGTGTCCTGCTTGCTGCTTTCACTCAATGCTTCGCTGATCGAATGATGCTTTACTACGAGAAAGATCTCGATGACTACTCCAATGCTCCTGGAGTTGAAACTAGAGTCCCTCACTTCGGCTCAACAGAGTCTCTGCTTTGTTTAGACCCTTCCCTCGGCCTCAAGTAAGCCCGTCATTTTAATTTGGTCTGATAGGTCTTATTGATAAAATTTTTAAGTTTAATTATGAGAAATCAAAATAACCTGTTGGCATATATTTATATGTGCATAGATTGGAGTATTTATAATTGTATCAAGGTTGAAAGATGTGGTACTTGAGTCTCTTTAGCAAGATGTGTTACTGATTGACAGGAGTTTTCATTTCCAGACATATCACAGAGTACATGTCACCTCTCGTGAAATCCCTGGAGCGAATTGGATATGTAAACGACAAGACACTCTTTGGTGCTCCTTACGATTTCAGATATGGCTTAGCTGCAAAAGGCCACCCATCTAAAGTTGGTTCCAAGTTCTTGCAAGACCTGAAACAGCTAGTGGAAAAAGCAAGTGCTCGCAACCGAGGAAAACCTGTAATAATACTATCCCACAGTTTAGGAGGTCTTTTCGTGCTCCAACTTCTCAACCGAAACTCACTCTCTTGGCGCCGAAAGTACATCAAACACTTCATTGCCCTTTCCGCACCTTGGGGTGGGACTGTGGAGCAGATGTTCACTTTTGCCTCCGGGAACACCCTTGGAGTGCCTCTTGTTGATCCCTTGTTAGTAAGAGCTGAGCAGAGAAGCTCCGAGAGCAACTTATGGCTGTTACCTAATCCCAGAGTCTTTGGTCAGAAACAACTCGTCGTAACACCAAATGCCAACTACTCAGCACAGGATATCGCTCGATTTCTTGCGGACATCGGCTTCTCAGAAGGGGTGTATCCTTATCAATCTCGCACGTTGCCCTTGATCATGGAGGAGGTGAGCGTACCTGGAGTCCCTGTTACGTGTATATTCGGCAGTGGAGTGAAAACACCAGAGACACTGTTCTACGGGGAAGATGGTTTCGATAAACAACCTGAAGTTGTTTACGGAGATGGAGATGGGACTGTGAATCTTGCAAGTTTAATGGCATTGGAGTCATTTTGGGGTAGCGTGAAGAATCAATCTCTTAAGGTGATTATGATTAGTGGGGTTTCTCATACATCCATTTTACAAAATGAGATCGCGCTCGACGAGATCACCGGAGAAATTTCTTACACGAACTCTCGTGTTACGAGCGCTGTATGATAAAGAGGTTTTTCTTCTTATCCAAACACGTTCTTACTGCAATCCGATCCTCTTCTCCAACGCATTGGAGCTATCCTCTAGCTGATCTTCGATGACAAGTTCATACATAAAAGTCTCAAAACTATAGAATAAAGATAGGTAATTCCAAGATGAGGCACCCATCTTCATCAGCCAAAATTGTTTTGATCAATAGACTAAAAACTACTAGAGACTGTAAGAGGTGTCGATAAGTTTAATGTTATGATTACGAACAATGTGTGGATGAATCGGCAGCAACTTAACCATGTCGAGTGATTTAAAACAAGTATCAGAATATAATACTTTCCTTTTCGGCTGAACTGCTGAATTCAGTCAATGCACCAAACAATAACCTCTTCAATTAAAAGAAACATAATTAAAGATGCTCCTCCCCCAACTGGGCATTCTCAGCGGCTTCCTTCCTTAAAGCTTGAAGCCTTTCTTTCAATTTCTTACTCTGTTCAAAATTAGCCTTTCTCTTGATAGCTTTCTGACGGAAAAACACCACGATAAAGAAAACTAAACATGAGTAAACCTTAACCAACAAGAAAGAATAAACAAGAAAGGAACTCACTTCCTCCTTGAAACAGCGATCTAGCTTCACTTTGAGCTCAGTGCACTCTCCAAAGAACTTCCCAATTGGATGGTCCAAATGACATCTCTGAAACTGCTCTATTATCTGCACAGATTTTGCCCAGTTTTCTAATACAACAAGAGAAGGGTTGGAACAGCCAAACCCAACCCAAATGGACAGGATCGGCAAAAAATACTCACCTCAGCACACATAGGGTGCCTGTGCAATGTCAATGGAGGATGCATTTCGCAGACGAACAATTCAACTGGTCCAATCACCAATGCCCTCCTGCCAAAATTAAAGCAATAAAATCAGAAGCAGCAAAAAAGGGGAAGAAAACTAACAAAAGACATAAAATTTTGGTGTTTTTGTGAGTAGACAAGTTCAAAGTCTAACCCTAAATCACAACAGCCTGAAGCCAAAAATCAATCACTTCTCGTTTTCAATAGCATCCATTAAACAAACCCCTGAAAAAGAACGAAGTTGGGGATTTCTTCCCAAAATAAACAACTCCGAAATATGAGAATATAGAGATATAGGTTGAATTACCTTAGAAACTCAAGTCTTCGACTAGATTTTGGTTTCTGCCGGTGGACTGAGGGTGCGCCAGTGTAGGGTTAATTAGCAAAACAACAACTTCGAGAGAACGGAGATTCGAGAATTGAAGTCCTCAAAAGCCAACAACTTGTGGTACATATACTCGCCAAATGTCATAAAGATGATGGAAACAGATTCAGTGTTGAGAAGTCTCGAATTGGAAAGAGAGAAACAAGAGATTGCAGAAATAAGAATTAGGGCCGAGAAAAGAACCAGTCAAAACCGCTGCGTTGGTAAACTCATGACAGGCACGCTCTTCTTGCCGCCACTGCCACTCAACTTGCTGCTCCTCACTCGTCTGTTTTTGAAGGTTTTTTAAGTAATAATTAAAAAATTGGATGAATTTAATAATAAAAATTATAAATTAGTACATTTTTTATCCGATATATCTTCACATTTTTATAATTAATAATTTAATTTATTAATTAATAAATTAATTTTTATAAATTAAAATAAATTATTTAATTTTTATTTAAAAATCTCTTTCTTTAATTAAATTTAAAATTTTAGATATATTAAAATTGTCTCATTTTTTAATCTTATTTTAAATTCTTTAATTTTTAATTTTTATTATTTGCTAATTTTATAACAATTCAATATCGATTAAATATTTTAAACCTTAACTTTTTATTTTACTAATTTAATTAACATTGATTTTAACTATAATAACTATTTTTAAATATTTAACATAATTAACGATATTTATTTATTTTTAATATATATATACACATATACATAATAATAATTTACAAATTAAAATTTTTAGTTGATTTATTTATAAATTAGTAAAAATAATTCAATTTAATTAACACTTTTAATTAAAACTTATTTTTACTTTTAATGAAATTATTAAGTAAATCATAATTTATGACCTTTGATTTGATAGACACAAAAAAAATTATAATTCACTTTAATTTAATTTAAAGTGAACATTATCATTTAAATTTTTTGTCATGATTTGTTAAATAATTTATTTAAATAACATATTATATAATTTTTTTATCTAACATAAAATTGAAGAATAACGACTTTGAATTTTGTGGATATAAAACAGTAACTAATTTTTTTTTACTTATAATCCAATTGTATCTTACTCTCCCTCCCTTCAAGGTTTTTAAGCACAAAACATGAAATAGAGTGCTGTGTACGTGTGAATGGTCTGCCTTAAGTTAAAAGTCAACGAAACGAGTGCTCTTTGTAAGGATTAGAGGAGGGATATCAATTATATGTAATCTAAGATTCAATTTCCAAGCTCCCTCTTTTTTACAATCGAGCACCCATTTGGGTTCTCCTCGATTCGATCTCTTTCAGCAAATTTTGAATCTCTAATTTTCTATTCTCATCGAGGAGGAATTCATAACCCACCAATTGCGGGCTTGGTAAGCTAGTGTTTCATCGACAACACATAGAAGAAAGGAATTGAATCCAATTCATTCAGTCACTTTAGTGTATAAGATTTCTTGTTTTGTGAGAGTTGTAATAAGATATTAATTATACGTAACTTTTTTTAATATATTTTTTATAAAAATATTATTTTTGTATTACTTTGTAGTTATACAAAGAGCAACCTTAACAATTACTATTTAAATAATCATGCATAGATTGGAGTTGATTAATTTAAAAATGTTATTTGACCAAATGACCAAGATGGGTTCAGTCAAAATTGGGGACCACAGAACCTGAAAAAGACGCAGCTTCTTTTGATTTGTTTCTCTGTTTACAACTAAAACTCGTCTGAGGTGACCTGGAAAGCCATATTTAAAGAGAGAGTAAAAAACAAGTGTTTTAGTTTTAGGTTTCAACTTTCAAAAGTGATGAGCCTGCACGTGCGCTGCACGGTCACTTTTTACCAAGAGATATATAAATTCTGTTATTCGGTCAAAAGACTCAAAACTCAAAAGTGAACTCCAGAGTCCAGCCCCAGTACGTTAGTTTTGTGGGACTTCTTTTTAGTTCCGGTTTTGCCCTTGTTTCTGCCCTGCTTCCACGTCTGCAATTTCTGCTTCGAGGAGCTCTATCCACAATCGCACGCATACGCATTACATGTTGTTTACAATTCTTGGTTTTCAAATTTTTTTAAAAATAAAAGAAAAACTTTGAAAAGAATTATTAATAAATATTGATAATTATTAATATTATAAAATACTAAAATATTATAAAATAAATTTCGGCACCACACGCGCCCAAGACCGGAAGCGCAATAGTCACAGAGTCGGCCAACTGTCAAGGGTAAGACCAAAGGCACGACTTTTAGATTGGAGTTGGCTACGTTTGCGAATTGAAGCATTAGGAACTATATCTTAAAGGTAAAGAAATAGTGAAATACACATCAGAGGTGTAATTTGAACATTTGCCCCGCATAAGCGAAATCTTCAAGGTACAATTTTGTTTGGGGCTTTCGTTGCCTGTGTCCGTGTGTGCCAAAAGAAGAGAAACAGGGAAGACTGTGCAGAGTTCTGTTTTTTTCTTATTACTCAACTTTGGCTCTCCGTGTTGTGTGTAGAACTAGGTGTGGTTCTCAGCGGTGACTGGTGAGCCCATTCTTTCCTGTCTTTGTAGTGCTGTAGTTTCCCTCGGCAACACCCTTTTATTCTTTTAGCATGGTAGGGTAGAAAGTTTGGAGCTTTGGAGTCATTGTTCATTTATCTTTTCTTTTCCTCTGCACCCATTTGGAGCGTTCTTTCATTCTTTGCTTTTTACGTGATCTGGGTTCGATGATTTCACCCTTTTTGTGGGAGCACGAAGAGGACGTTGTTAGTGGGTATTGAGTGAGTTAGCAAGAGAGAGAGTGCTTTGGTATTGGAGAAGAATATTACATGGTCATCATGTCTTTGATGGTGATGATGACCACGAACAAGAATGCTACTCTTTCTTTAGAGTAGAGAAAGAGATCGAATGAAGAGCCACAATTTAGACAAAGGTTGTCTCCTTCAATGGTCAATCCTGAGTTGTGTTCGTCAGTGGAAGAGAGTGGCCTTATGCCCGTCTCTTTCTCACTATCTCCTCTGCTTTCCCAGCCGTTTCTCGTCGATGTGATGGGTCTTCTTATTATTCTCTGTGCTGTTCTCTTTTGACACTTGAGGGCTTTTTTCTTGGATTAGACTTTGGGACATCTCGTGAAGGGGGTGCTTTAAAACTCTGCTGCACCAGCTCGATAGCCATAGAAGGGAAGGAAATATGAAGCTACAAGTCGGTAGTGGTGGGCAAGTCCTAGATCTAGAAACAGCAGTTAAAGATGGCATTTTGGGTGGCATAGGTGGTGGGTTGATTTGCAGCAGTGTAGCTGATAAGAAATTAGATCTAAAGAAGATGATTGAGGAGCTTGAATCAGTTGAAGTGCCATCAGTCTTTATATGTCCAATCTCGTTGGACCCAATGCAAGACCCAGTGACTCTATGCACTGGTCAGACTTACGAGAGAGCCAACATTATGAAATGGTTTTCTCTTGGCCACTATACTTGTCCAACCACAATGCAAGAGCTTTGGGACGATATGTTGACACCTAACAGAACTCTTCAGCAGCTAATCCATAGCTGGTTCTCGCAGAAATATTTGGCTATGAAGAAGAGATCAGAGGATGTTCAAGGGAGGGCTATCGAGCTTTTGGAGAATCTAAAGAAAGTTAAAGGTCAAGCCAGAGTTCAATCTCTAAAAGACCTTAGACAGGTTGTGACTGCGCATTCTGTTGCAAAGAAGGCAATGTTGGATAATAACGGTGTTGACGTGATATGTTCTTTATTGGGTCCTTTTACTTCGCACGTTGTTGGGTCTGAGGCAATTGGAATTCTTGTGAATTTGGATCTCTATTCATCGTCCAATTTGAATTTGAGACAACCCGCCAAGATTTCCTTATTAGTGGATATCTTGAACGAGGGTTCGATTGAGACCAAGATTAACTGTACGAGGTTGATTGAAATGTTGATGCAAGGAAAAGATTTCGGTTCAGAAAATTTGTCAAGCTTGAGTCTTTTGGTTGCTCTGTTGAGGCTGGTTAAAGATAAGAGACACCCAGATGGTGTATTGGCTGGACTCCGAATAATGAAGTCTATCTGTTCGCTTGAATTGATTAGGAACTCAGTTGTGAGCATCGGAGCAATTCCCCAGTTAGTGGAGCTATTGCCTAGTTTCAACAAGGAGTGCCTGGAATTAGCTCTCTGTATTCTGGAGGTCCTCTCAACCATCCCAGAAGGAACGTTGGCTCTGAAGGATTGCACTAATACAATACCGAATCTGGTCAATTTGTTGATGAAGGTCTCTGAGAGCTCGACTCAGCTTGCATTGTCGATACTATGGGCAGTCTGCAAGCTAGCACCAGAAGAATGTGCTGCTCTTGCCATCGAGGCAGGTTTAGCGGCGAAACTCCTCCTTGTAATACAGAGTGGTTACGATGCTTCTTTGAAGCAAATATCAGCCGAACTCTTGAAACTATGTAGTCTAAATTACTCGGCTACACTTTTCATTTCCAAGTGTAAGCTTACCAGAACGATGCAATGAAGGAAAATAGCAAAGTTTGTTAACATATACCTTCTCCTCTGTTTATTCTTCCAATGGCAAAGGGATTGTAGGAGCTTGTGCGAGCCTATTCGGATCCTTGGTTCACTTCAAATTGATTCTATGCATTAAAGGTTGAATTTTGATTTCGTGGAGCATCATAAAAGGTGTGGATTTTAGGCTAATTGCACACTGTATAGTTGTTAATGGATTATCCAGAGGCCAGAGGTCTAAATTGTTTTGCAATAACTATGCTATGGTTGTCAAATTTGCAAGAAACTTCACCATGATTGCCATTGGCGTCGAAGATTTTCTCTGTTTAGAGGGAAATGGTGTAAATTATTCTCTTGAAACAGAGTTTCAGCTTCGTCTGGTAAAGAACAGGGGAAGTGTCTGATACACAGAATTTTCCACTCTCACCCTGTATGTCCTATGGAGGACTGAGGTTTGATTCACAAGATTGTCTGCGTTTGTGCACATTATCTTTTGTAAGATTAAGATGGTGGATACCAAGTTGTAATTTGCGATTAAACTATATATAAAAGTTTCCAAATTCTAATTTGGAGATTCTTCCTAAAATTTCTTTGCACTATCTGTTGAAAATGGTTGGCGAAGAAGGCCGAAATACTGTTAAACTCAAAAGTTACAGCAGATGTGGTCAAAAGCAAGGAGTGACGAGAAACTCCATGTTCGGGCCTACCTCTGGCATCGACAAAACAGAAAATATTATTTGCCTTTTTGAGGTAATAGGTTTAGTGAAGACGATGATTACTTTCCACTGTCAAGATGTGGATAGTAACGAAATGGGATTTCAAAGGGTCCCTCGGCTCAAGTTCTGCTGTCACGAATGGGTGCACACTGAGATCTTCTTGGACAGGAAAAGGGCCCAAGGGACATGTTTGAAAAGAGAAAAGTGCTTGCAATGTCGTCAACCTAAAAAGCAGAACAAGCTATGATCTTTCGAAGAATTGGCCAATTTCTCATCTTTGGATGAGAACCAAAACCATGAAAGTACAAAGACAGAGGGAAAAAGCTTGCAAGAACACAGCTGGCTAAAGTTTGTTGTTTGTTTGAATACCACTCAAAGGAAAAAAATGCTTTGTTATTTGAAGAAAATATCTTTGTTTAGTACTCAGTTCCTTTCTTTCCCTGGGGCCCGTTTCACTTTCATTTTTTAATGTGAATTTTAGTTTTTTGTTTTTTAAATAAAAACAAAAATTGTTAATGTTAATTTATTGACAATAATTACAAATTAAATAAAATTTAAAGATAATTTATTTTTAATTAATTAAATTCATCTTAATCTCTTATATAATATTTATTAATAAATTATCAAAATTTCAAAATTAAATTTTATTTATAAATTAATATTTATTTTTATATATTTTAACTATTAAATCAAAATTTTATTTGAATTTATATATTTTGAAGACATTTTAAATTTAGTCATATTTATTAATTTAATTTAATTAAAAATTAAATTAAATTATTTATAATTTTAATTAATCAAATATAATATTCTATTAAATTATTCATAATTCTTATTAATAATTAATATATTAAATAATTCAATAATATATATTTAGTTGATAGTAAATTGGATTATAAAAAACAAAAACAAAAAATAAAAAAGAAAAACCACTTTTTTAAGTTTCATAAATTTTGAAAACTAAAAGAAACGAAAACAAAACCAAAAATCAAAAACTCAAACAAACAAATTTTTTTACTAAATTTAAAAACAAAAACAGAAAACCGAAAAAATAAATAGAAACAAGCAGACCCTTAGTGTTTTAATTTCCAACACTAACAACTAAGCATTTTTCATTTTTGGTTGACAATTATGTATTATTCAGTGTTTTAAATTTCTATCATTGGAAATTATTATCTAGTTTGTTATTGAAAAATCGTCATTATTTAGTAGTTTAAATTTCTATAGCTGGCAATTGAGCATTTTCCAATTTTTGCTAACAATTAGGCATTGTTTATCATTCTAGTTTTTGTCACCAAAAATTAGGCATTATTCAATTTGTTACTAACAATTAAGTTATGTTTAGTGGTTTAATATTCATTGTTGGCAATTAGGCATTGTCCAGTTTGTTGCTAATAATTAGGCATTATTCAATGATTTAGTTTTCATTTCTAACAATTCATAATTATCTAGTCATTGTTGAGAATTTGTCATTATTAAGCATTTTTATCATTTTCATGACAATTCATTATATGTCAATTTTATTTTTACTTTTTGACAATTTGTCATTGTCCAGTCATTTCTCACAATTCGTCTTGTCTTCCTATTTTCTTTTTCATGGATATTAATAATCATCAATTTTTTTAATTTGGCATTTTTTTAACAATCAATTATCTTCCACTATGATCATTATTTATGAACTTGTTGGCAATCATTACCTTATCTCATTTTTATTTTCAAATTGGTGATCCGTCAACATCTTGTTCCATCTTTACTTATGATCTAATAATAAATTATAGTCTTATTTTTCTATATTTTTATCTGAGGATCAATTATCATCTATTCTAATGTTTATTTACAATATTGTGATCAATCAACACCTATTTTTATCCATATATAGCAGTAAGTTCTCACCCAATCTCATTTTAGTTATCTAAAGTTTGATCATCAATTAGCATGTGACATCATTTTTGTCATTGTTTGTATGTTAGATTATGACATCATTCATCATTTGGTCCTCTTACAAACCTTCATGTACTAGTTAAAAGTCTGTCAAAAGTTGCTTTTGTTACTTTTTGTGTCATCATTATCATATTTGATCATTTGCATTACATTTTGCATAAACTAAAAGGTTCAAATTTATGTCAATCTTTTTTTACTTACTCATTGTTATGAAAAATTAGGACTCTAATTTCTTTGAAATTTTCATAAAACAGATAAGGAAAAGGGGGTAGATACTTGATTTTTCACAGCTTTTAACCAGTGCTGTCCAGATTCTTTAAGGTTTGTTTTTTTCTATGGAGTTTTATAGTCATATAATATCATTACAATCATGCATTTAATTTTACTTGATTAATTTTGTATAGTCACATTATATCAAATATAATTCAAATCTTAATTATGGTGCATTCATCTAGCTTTAATTATGTTTGACCATCTCTAATTTATTTTAATCTGTAATTAGTCTTAATTTTATCATAACACATTTGTATTAAATTTCATAATTAAAAATTTTATTACATCAAATTTGTGTCAAATTCTCATTGTGTTACTACTTCTTTTAGTTAGCTTTAATTAGTTATAATTAAATAATAATTAGAGAAAATTGATTCTAATTTTAATTAATTATTTTTAATCATGACTAATTGAATTTAATTGGTATTTTATATTAATATCTGTTTCCTTTTTATCAAATAGTGTATTATTATTAATTTTAGGTTAAAAAGAAAGAAAAATGAAAAATACAACAAACAAGAGAGGGATAGGAAATAAATAAAAGGAAAATCATAAGAACCAGGCAAAAAGATAGGGCCAAAGTGGCAATATGTTATAACCGTGAGACAAAAAGAATTGAGAGAGAGCATAAGAAGAGGGAGCAAAATAAAATAATAAAAAAAGATGAGCTAAAGAGAGCTAAAGATTGGAGGACAAAAGAGCATAAGGTAACAAATTGAAATAATTATTAAAGGAGAGTAGATAATAAAGGGAGAAAGACAACAAGGAAGGGGATAGAGAAAACACAACAATTAGAAAAAGGAAACAAAAGAATATGCAATAAGGGTGAAGAAAAAAATGTAAATAGAGCGAAGCAACTCAGAAATTTTAGGAGAGAGAAAATCAAAAAATAAATGAAAAACAAAGAGGATGCAATAGAGATGAGGGAAAAGATTTAATAAAAAAGAATAAATAGAAGAGGGAGAGAGTCATGCAAACCAACAAAAAATTGGAAAGAAGAAGAAAGAAAGATGCAAGCAAGAGCAGGGAAACAATAAAAGAAAAGGTTTAGCACAAAAAAAAGACTAAGAAAATTGTAAGTTGAGAAAAATACAAAAAGGAATGACTATGATAAAGGAAGCAAGAGATAAGAGTTGAGAGATAAATATATAATAACCATGAAAGAGGGCTAGTAATAGAACACAGAGAAGGCACCAAAAAATAATTAAAGAAAACAACTAAAAGGGAATCTCTCTATAGTAACCATTGAAACAACCAATAAATTCCATGTGGATAATATACAAAGAAATTTGTTTATGTATGAGAAAGAAACATTAAGATTTTGAGTTAAGATTAGATTCATAACTCATTACCTTAAGATTTAAAGTAAAAATATAAGTCTTCTTACATATAAATTGCTCATCGTTTTTAAAAAAATTACAAAATTTCATAATAGCATGTATGAAAAATCCTATCACTGAAAAATGAATGGTATTTAAATAGGGGGGAGACACTTATCTTTGAATAAGAGCATGGCATCGTATTTCGAATTTCACAAGTTCTTCGTATTTCTAATTTTATAAGTTTTTCATTTAGGAATAATTGGATCTAGAAGTTGATTATGAAATAGTAGGTGCAGTTCGAGACTTGGGTGGAATGAAAATACTTTTGGGCATGATCCAATAATTATTTAATGATTTCAAAATCCAACCAAGAACAATTGGTTGTAATTTTAACCTTCTTATGCACTACTATAAGATAAGAGAAAATATACAAATATTGTTAAGACTAGGAGCTTTAAGTATTCTTCTTGAAATAAGGTATGCCTTATTACTAGATGTAATGGATCTAGTAGAAGGCATTCTTCTCATTGTGAAGGCATTCTTCTTATTGTGGAAAGTCTAACACCCGAGTCAAATAAGAATGACAATATTAACATTATTTAGAGTGCTCTCACTATTACTTGTGAATAATTTAGTACTAGTGAACGAGCTAACAATTTGTTCTTATGTTCCAAGTAATATTATGCCACCTATTAGTTCTTAAAAAATCCAACAAGTAGCAAAGAAATAGTATGATGGTTACAATAATATTACAATATCCGATATATGGTAAACCTACTACTATGGAAGTTATCATTCAACATTTTAATACAATCCTATAAAACTAGAGTGAGTTTGATTGGTTACATAAGCAGCAAGAAGATAACTCTAAAAAAATTTATTAAGAAGTAGTTAAACAAAGGTCTACAGTGCAAATTTTTGTTTAAGTATTAGAGTCACTAAATATAAGTTTCCTATAGAGAGTAAGAAGGGTATCATAGATGTTGTTGTCAAACATCTTAAGGAGTTTTGCAATTATATGGAAGCTTAGATTCTTTAGTTTAAAATGGGCATTGGCTCCAAAATTACCACATGTTCCTTATATATTATCTTTATTTATGGGATTATTAATAAGTGTACTTGTCAAACTAAAGGTTTATTAAAAAAGGATGGAGATTACCGCTATTTCATGCGAAGGAGTTTTTTTGGAGAAATTGAGACTAGGAAAAGTGATGGGTTCTAAGAGGGCTTAAGGGAGAAGTTGGATTAGGCCTTAGTGAGCCCATATATAATTAGAGATGTCATATCTTAATCCAAAATCTTAAGGCAATGACTGACGAACCATTTTAGTGTAAATAACTAATTTCATCCTTATCTCCCTTTTCGATGTGGTATAACATTACTTGTGAATTTTTAATATATATCCCTCACAAGTAAATGCATCCATATAGAGTTAACTCCCACTAATCCATAGCTAATTTGAAGCCATTTGATTTAGTCCATTAATCATCATTTATTTGACCCAAATTCGTGAATCTATATTCATCAAAATTCAACAAACTTACTTTGATACCGATGATTGTTTTTAACAGGGATTAGGGAAATGTTAGACTAGGTCCAAATGAGGCCATATAGAACTAGGGACATCATATCATAACCCAAAACTTTAAGGTAATAGGTTACGAGTCCTATATTTGTATATAACTCACTTCATTCTTATGTCTCTTTTTTGATGTAAGGCAATTCCAATTATGAATTTCCAATATCTCACTTTATAAATGAATCCATCCACATCAGATTAGCTCCTCCAACCCATAGCTAATATGAAGCCACTTAAGTCACCATATGAATAAGCATTCATCGAACCCAAAATCATGAATCTTTATTCATCAAACTTTGCCAACCTACCAATGATTCTAATGATTAGTTCTAAAAGGCTTAGTGAGAAGTTAGACAAGGTCCAACTGAGCCTATATATATACATGAACATCATATTTTAGCTCAAGATCTTAAAACAATAAATTATGAGCTCTATCTTTGTATATAACTTACTTCATCCTCATATTTGTTTTAAATATGGGACAACTCCACTTTTGAATTTCCAAAAAAAGGGGGCCAAAAACTTGTTGGATACATTATCTAATAAGGAATGCAAATAAAATGGATTCTTGGTGGAGAAAGAAAAACATATAGTCAGGAGAAGCGAGAACCAACATGAAGGAACTCAAAAGTCAAGACATAAAAAGAATAATAAAAAAGGATAGAATGAGGTAAAAAATATCCAAAGAGAGGTGCATGATTATAGGAAAATAAAAAATGTAGAAAAAAAGGAACATAAGGGAGAGAATAGAGAGGCATGGAAGAGTCCTCAGGAGTAAGGTCTAGCTTTAAAACCATTTAGTAGAGGAAATGGTATCTAGTATGGGATCCACCACTTGTTTTTCTCTTAATGGTTGCCTAAGATCTATAGGAGATGTTATAAATATAGAGCCAATTATGAACATGAGCAATATAAAGGAAACTAAGAGAGTTTATTTTAACTATATGAAAGATGAAATGCAGTATATATATCAAGTGCAGTCATGGTGCTTGTCGAGTTGCTTCTCTTCCTATTTATGCAATAGAGGCTAGGTATTGAATGGAGTTTTAGGGAAAATATGAATGTAAAAATGTTGAATTATGGGCATTTTAAGCAAAGTGCTCATAATTCATTGATGTTATAGCCTTTTCTTCCTTAAAAGATCCTTTGACATTTGTCATAGATGACTTATTTATTGCCATAACACGACTTTGTCAATGGAAAAAGAGTGCAGGTCAAAGATTAGAAAAAATGGAGGTGGTGATCTTATTGCCAATTTAGTTATTCTAGATATCAATGCTAGTAAAGTTAATCATAAGGAGTTAAATGAAATAAGATTTTTCTAATTATAGATCAAATAACATGCTTTGTCTAAAAATGGTGATATCAAGAAAAAAATATAGGATAGGGATGCTTAAGAAATCTTACTTAATAAAAAAATTGATTATAAGGAAGTTAATTGATCAAGAAAAAGTTAGTATAAATGATGTAACATCAAAGGTTAGGATCTCATCTGAAAGACTGGTTTTAACTTTTGTTAAAGATATTTTAGCTCCTGATTTGCAAAGAAAAATAGTGAAGTGGTTAAAAATCATGCTTTTATAAAGTTTGATAAGCTATATGTCATTGCTATGAAGTTGATCTCCCTACAAAGAAACAACAATAGCAATATTAATATTTTAAAGAGACATAAGGTAATTAAGTTTAATTGAAAATGAAGAGTTGATTCATGAAACATTCAATGTCAAAACATAGGCTAAGTGATCATAGAAGTGAGATGAAAGGAATCCACATATCATAAGGTTTTTGCATTCACCTCGAGTATTACTATTAGTGAAGATAAGTCTCTCTTTTATCCCTTTATTTTTTAATTTAAATTTTCAATTTCATTGATTTATATATTCTTTTCATTTCTTTAATATATATTTTTTGTTTATAGTGCAAGTAAATAAATTTGATTTTAAAAAATAGGAATTCGAACATTATTGAATCAAACAAAAAGATCCTTGAAGAAAAAACATTTTAAAATATTCATTGAGCTTTAAACATGTTACATTAGCTCTCTTATTCCTATCATGACATGAATTGATATGTTGTTTATAATTATCTATTTAATCCTTTTCTCTTGGAATTTATTTAATTAAGAACACATTTTCTTAGAGATACATAATAAGAAAATTTCATATAAATCTTAGCTTATGAGAGTTACAACTGAAGTGATATTTTTAAAAATCAAATTAGCAGTGGGTTCAATTCAAAAGAATCATATCTAAAGTCAAAAATTAAAATTAATACAAAAAAAGTTTCGTTTTTTCTTTTCTTCCTTTGTATTAATTGATTTGTAAATTATGTAATGCATGACTTAAATAAGGGAAAGGGGAGAAGTAAGAGATCACAACTTAAAGAATGAAATGATCTTAGTAAAGGAGGGTATATGAAAAAAAATGAAAAGCCTAATTTATTTAGTAGAAATCATATCCAACCTTAAACTCGATTTCAATTGACCTGGGTTAAATAATCAACCAAAGCCCTATGTACTGAGTCAATAAAACCTAGGCTTTCCTAATTTCTAAATCAAATTCTAAAATTTCTCTAAACCCTATGACCTAGTTTAGTCATTTTTATCTTATTTTCAAAAGTTAAGACCCATTCTAGGCATTTTTATCTTCTTAAGCCCTAAAACCCATTATAAGCATTATATATTTTTAAGGTCTTAAGACCCATTCTCTGCATTTATATTCATTTCAAGCTCTTAGACAAATTTTTAGTTATTTTATCTTCATGTTAAACCTTAAGACTCATTTTTATCTACATTTTGAAGCCTTAAGCGTCATTTTAAGAACTTTATCTTCATTTTAAAAATCCTAAAAACTTATTTTAAGCATTTTATATTCATTTTAAAGCCCTAACATTCGTTATAGACATTTTATCTTCATTTTAAAGCCTAAGAGTGATTCTAAGTATTTTATCTTCAATTTAAACCTTTAAGACCCATTATAGGAATTTTATCTTAATTTTAAAGTCATAAGACTCATTCTAGGCATTTTATCTTCATTTCAACTCCTAAAACTCATTATATATATTTTTTATTAATTAAAATTCCTAATAATCACTCTAGTTATTTTATTATCATTTTAACTTAAAAGTCATTCTTGGCATTGTATCTCTATTTTAAGACCTAAGACTTAACTTTATGCATTTCATTTTAATTCCAAACCTAAGACTTAGCTTTAGACGTTTCATTTTAATTTCAAGTCCTAACTTATCTCTGGACATTTTATATATTTTGAAGCCTTACAACCTCTCTGGACATTTTATATATTTTGAAGCCTTACAACCTACATTTAGGCACTATCTTATTCAAACCTTTAAACATATTATAGGAATTCTATCCATATTTTTAAGCCAAAGATAATTTTATAAACTCTTAGGTGTTTAACTATATATTATCTTCTTCAATATGTTTCTTAAATACACACCCAAAATCATTTCAATTCTTTATCCCTATATTTTTAAAATCATTAATGACCTAGGTAATAGTTTAGATGGGAAAGATGGAGTGCCAAACATCTCTCCAATTCTATAATAGAAACTTAAACTTTTATTCTCAATTTAAGACTCATAATTCTTTTTTCCTTTAGGTTTTTCTCTATCTTTTTTTAACAAGGTAGAGTGGCAACTCCACTATTTTTATCACAAAATATGTCATAGACAATCATACTTTCATTTAAGGCATATAAAAACATTTGTAATAATCTTCTAACCCTAACAAACGAAGGTATCACTTCATTGTTGTAGGCTTTTGAAGTTTTGGTGATAGAGCTTCAAAAAAGTTGAATGGCGCTTAAGAAGTAACTCAAAGCTCGTGATAAGATGATATATGATTGGTGATGTTCTGATGTGTGATGATAATGAATGAAAGTGATGTTTAATAAGAAGACACTTTAGTGAGAGAGCTTTAACTTTTCAATGGCAAGCAGATAACCAATGTACCTAAAATTTTCTTGTAAGATATAGACCAATATTGTACTACCAATTGTTTTGATTTAGTAAAGGTCTTGATCAAAATTATGTAAATGGTTGGTGATATAAAATTATGGTGGATAACAAAACCTTTAATGATGTCAATGCAAATAGATCTCTTATTAATATTAAGGGAAAATTAAATAAGAGATAATAAACTAGTTCCTTGCTAGCTAATTAATGGATAAAAAAACCTCTAATAAGGTCAATGAAACTAGATCTCTTATTAATATTGGGGAGAAATTAAATAAGGAGCCAATAGACTAGTTCCTATCTAACAATACTTTTTAGCTAGCCAGGTAGGCCTAGAATGCTTAATATAAGATAACTCAATAAAGGAATATAGGAGGCATTTTACATCTTTAATGTTAGACATACATAACTATACAATGAGGATAATTTGTATAACTTCATTTCTTACTTAAAAGGTTGAGCACAAGTGAAATTATGTAGGCTAAATGTGAAGGACCTCCTTAATGCTGTAATTATTGAATATGCCTTAGTAAAGTGAAAAGTGCCACTACTAGTCAGGGTTAACAATGATGATAGAAAGAATGGCAGTACTCGTAGTTGTATGAAGAAAGGAAATAGGAAGGTGTCAGAGTCTTCTCATTCCAAGCCTAAGAAGTAATTGAAAGATGTTGCTAGCTTCATTAGTAAGGGGTTGTACTATGCTTATGAATGCTCAAAATGAAAAGTGAGGGATAAGCAAGTTAATATCACGGTGTAAAAAAGATCAAAACAAAGAGGGAGAGGTTCAATTGGATGATATTGACTTTAATTATTTTTACTAGGCACAATGACAATTGAGGAGTGTCTAAGCAAGATCAGGGCATCTAACAAAAAGGGTAAATGATACGTGGAAGATTTACCTATACAAATGAAGACTTACTCATATATTTAGAAGTTAGTTAACGAGTCTTTTAATAAGTCTATATTTGTGCATGTTTATAGGGTTAAATTAGTTATAATTTAGTATGTTTATAATATGAATTATATAATATTCTTCTATATTTAGTTCATTTCTTATAGGTGATAAAATTGAAGGAGAAATCTAATATTTGAGTGTAACTTTCTCCATAGTTGTATGATCGAGGAGATATTGGAGTTATTTAAAAGCTAACAAGATGGAAAATAATTTTGTAAAAGGTGTCAAAGACTAAATCGAGCTCAAACATGTTGAAAATTAGAGAATTTAGTGGAAAATGCTAGATAAGTGTCAAACCAGGCTAAGAGACATCACTAGTTATACACAAATTTGAAAAAAATAAGAATTTGAGATAACTAAAGTTCCATAATAAAACAAGTGCTGGTGTGGAAGTTGGTCTAGCACTAATTCTCATAATATGCAATCTAAGGATGTAGTAACACAATTTAAGTACTTTAAGACTTTATTATATAAACCCACTTTATAAATGCTTACTTTGGAGGCCCGTGACAACCTCCTTTATCATAATTTGTTAATTCTAGATTTTCCTAACATCATTGATGGATTTAGAGCAAGATTATAGGAGAATCATGATAATTTTTCTAGTTCTTTCTTTCTCTTCTTTTTTTTAAATTTTAATTTACTTTCATTTTTTGAGATGTTTTATAGTTAAATATTTTGTTAGGGTTATGGATATATTTTGTGATGGATATTTCAATTATTAATGTATGAATTGTTATTGTTTGTTTTAATTTATTCTCTAAAATATGAAATGCAAAAGGTGGTACAAAAGAATTCCTTATCCAAATAGTTTATACCTTTATCTTCAGCACTATTTACGAGATATCAATTAAACGCATCCAAGCCTATATTCCAAGGTGCACCATTCCACGAGACACATTTCAATGCTGATACATATTATTAGTTGTTATGATGGAGAACCATTCTAACAATGCTTCTGAATAACAAGAAGAAAAAGGAGTATATGAACTCAAATTCTATCAATGTAGGAGATACCAATGGTTAATTTGGACAGAGATGAGGTACTCATACAAACAATTATCCATTTCAAGTACATCTACTTAATAATGTAAAAAGATTATAATGTTATACATAGGTTGACAATTGGGTATATAGGTCATTTAAGCAGAGAAGCACATTTCACAAACTCAACCTAGTAGATGAAAAATTTCGACAGAAACAAAGATTACATCAATTAGTTTATGATAGTAGATATTTCGAAAATAACTAAAAAGAATGAGTATTAAAATTCCTAAGACAAAAATTGTAGAATAAGTGTTATCGTATTGGTGAAGGAGTATCTTCTTCTAGAAATTATATTACAAAGAGTTGTTTAAAATAGTCAATTCAAATAGTGTGCAGGGTAATTTATGGAAAAAGAAAAATCGAAGCAAAAGCTAGTAAAGAAGAGTAGTTCATAAAGCACCAAGATTGAAATTCTAATATGTTACTAGTAAGTTGGATTTAAAGCAATTTTTTATTACGATGAAAGTAGAGTTATAGACTTGCAAGGTATTATACAGAGGGGTTAAGGATGGAAAGAGTTATTGGCTTTTACAAAATTTCATTGTATCAACATATTTCCACATAAAGTTGTATTAATATATTTCTATATAAAAATTTTCAACTCAAGTAATTTGTGCGATTCTTAAATTGAGCTAGAACCTGGAATTAGGTTCGTGTAATTCACACTAAAAAATAATTTGAATTGTCACGCAATAAATAATACAATAATCCAAGGAAACAATAGTACACCAAACACAAATCTATTGAAAAAAGAAAAAAAAGATTAAAAGAAGTTTAGAACCATAAAAACTAACCTAGAGAGATAGGTTGAGAGGAAGATAGAATAGAGAGGTTTAGTTGAGAAGAAACACAAAGAAGAAGAGAGAAGTTATGTTGAACAAATACTAGAGGAAAATTTGATTTTATTCTTATGATCGTTTTATTCGTTATTCTTAATATTTGTTTCAAAGTTATACTCGTATCTTTCTTAAGAATAAAAATTCAAGATTATCCAAAATCTATTCTAAATTTGTCATTCCTTATCTTGTTCATTCATAATAACAAAATAAACAAAAATTAGGAAATATTCTCACTATCTTCTTTATTGGTTACCAAATGAGAGCATTAAAGAGGCATGTGAGACTTAGGTGAAGATTTTTAGAATAATTTAAATTTTAGTGGACCAAAAACTTGATTGTGGCACAATAACAGAGTCATGACGAGTCGAACTCTAAATGATTTAAATAACGCACATTTCCTCACCTCTAAAACAGAGTCATGAGAAGTCCAATTCTATTTACTTAAGTACAAAATCTAAGTCAGAGCATTAACTCGATTTTCTTTAACAGATTTTTATTTAACGATAATATCCAATGTGCAAAACCAGAAAAGTCAGACTTAGCGAGTGGGTGGGGTCAATTTAAGAAGACCAGGAAAATGAGGGTCAAGCGGGCGTGTGCGTTTAGTAATAGTAAGTAGGAGTGAAAAGCGACATCGTTCCCAAGTGCTCGCGTCTATACCACGCTCGAGGTAACAAATGAAATGAAGCAAAAAGGACAGCATCATCATTTCCCAAAAGCCAAAAAAACTTTGCTAGGACTGTTCCTCTCTACTATTACTCCACCACCCAGCAATAAAAGCACTTCCCCAACTCTCTCTCACTCTCTCTCTACGTTGTCTTGTCTCAAGTTTCAACAACTCTCGGGCACTTTCTCTGGTAACCTAATCTCTTACTCTCCTTTGAAAGTTGAAACTCCACTCTCTCTCTCTCTCTCTCTCTCTCTCTCTCTCTCTCTCTCTCTCTCTGGGAGTTTCCTCGTGTACCTATCGTGAATGTCTGTGTAGATCCTCGCCGCATTTCATGGATCTGCTGCTCCACCGCGCTCGCATTGTCTCCGTTCCCTCTCTCTCCTAGGGTTTTAGCTTTGGTTCAGTGCTCTTCCCGCCAGTTTCGCCCTCTTCTGCTTTACTGTGCCTCAATGTGAGTGCTGCTTGCAACGGTTTCCGGCGCCGCTGGTGGCTTTGGAACTCCTGGCGGTGAAGCTGTTGATTTTCTAGGTGTTTGGTTTCTTGGCAATGTTCTTTGTGCATTCTAATTTGGATTAACAGATAACGATTATGAGTTCCTTCTCGACGCTTCTGCTGTTGCTGCTGCTTTGCTTCGCTTCCGTTTTTAATAGTTTAGGTAATATTACTGTTTTCTCGGGTGCTTTCTTTCTAATTCTTGATTAAATTCTTTGCTTTAGGAAGACCAGAGAAGGAAAAGGAACTATAATTGAGTTATCTGAGAGTATAAATCGCTAATTAAGTGGCAGTTTAAGTTCAATCGACAAAAATTTTGGTTGCGATGGAAAGTAAGCAAAATCTTGGTTAGTCATTGATTATAACCTGCATTTTGTCCTAGATAGAGCTATGGTAAGTTCTTTACACTGGTTCCGAGGATTTGACAGATTACTCATAAAGAATGTCTTGGGGCAAGCTGTATGAATGCGATCTATACTTTCTTTAATTAGCTGCATTTACCCATTGAATCTCAATTTATGGAACTTAACAGTAGCACTACTCAATAGGAAGGAAAAATGCTAGCAGTTTCATTTTTCCTTATTCGGTTGAATTTGAAGCTTGGGATAGTTTATTGAGCTTGCTATCATATTTCTGCCTCTTGAGATCCAGATAAGATGTTTGCCTTTTGCAGTACGGGGTTGTAAGATGTTTCATGTCAAAATGGTTGACCATTGTTCCCTCTTCCTCGTTTAAACTCTAACTTTTGTTTCAAATGTTGGAATTTGCAAAATATGAGAGGAAAAAAAAAATTGCACAATCTCCAGAATGTTTTATTTTATACTTATTAAAAATAAAATATGTATTCAGTTCGGCATGCATTGAATTGGTGACTTTATAAATAAAGAATGGTGTCTCTTTTAGAATGTGTTTAGAGCATTTATAAGCTTTTGCGAAAGAGAATTTTGTGTTCAGGTTGGCATGCATTGAACCATTGACTATATGAATAAAGGATAACATTTCCTCTGGGGAGCGTCATGAGCAATGCTGGTGATATAGAAGAATGTAGCCTTTATAATGACTTCTTCAGTATTTTAGGAAAAACACTCTCGATTCTTTTAACATGTTAATTTGAGGAAAGCAGTAAAATATATTCTCTACCACGCTTTTCCACAATTTCCTTTCTTCTTTAGACCTTTTTCCTGTTATATGTGTGGTTCTGTCAATTTATATCATTGCAATGTTAGAGTAGATAGCAACTAATTCGCAGTGCACACTCTTATGGTCTTCATTACAAGATCATTGTAAACTATCTTTAACAACTAACATATTTGCATTCCTGCCCTCATTTTTCAGGTCATCCATTACTTCGCTTAGAGTTTCCTCATCTGAAACCAAATCAGGCATTATATATGAGACAGATTCTCGTGGATCATGGTAATATGTTGCAAGACTTATTCATCTTTTTCCTAATGCCTTTACTTTAACATGGACTTTGATATGTAAACTTTCCTTACAGAGATGATCTGGATTCTTGAAATTTTCTTATCTAGATCGAAGTAATTTGTAATTATTTGCATCTTCAACATTTAAGAGGTCAGTTGCACTTTATGATATTCAACCAACTCAACTACAATAAACCATTTTACTCTTGTAAACTAAAAAAAATTATGTACAACTCTTCACTTTTTATGTGTCAACAATTCACAAAATGTGATGGCATGCCAAGGTGCCTGAATTTTATATCATTGCGTATGGAACTGCTTTTGGTGAGCTTGATTTCTATCTTCTTGTGCAACTTTTCCTAGGAGTGAACTTCCTATAAATCATTGCTTGCTGTCTCGTTGAGATTTCTGATTCATATATTACTTGGCATGTGAGGCTCCACTCAATTCTTAAGATATGATTATCCATAAGAATTTGCTCAATCCGATCCTTACAATGATGAGGCTAATTGTTGACAAGTTGGGACATGACCTAGACAAATTGACATAATATCTCTGTAAGATATGACAAAGTTATGGAAAATAATACCACAATAAATTGACAGATAGTGATCTTCAGAGATCTAGTTTTTTTAATTTTTCCTATTAGTTTCAACCCAAAATCTTATCATATCATACCACTTGCTCATTTTGGATTCCATTGCACCATGTTAAAATCCTTTTCCTCTTAGTATGTAACCCGTATTCACAAAATGAATATTAAGCAAATCACTAGGGAAAATGAAAACTTTTAGCTTGTTGTATTTTCCACTTTCTTTGATGATTGTGCATCTAGCAATCAATTTTTAACATATGCACTTGTTGTACTGTTCACAGGACGGTCAGTTTCAGGCATTGTATCATTTCTCCAATTGCAACCATCTCAACTGCACATTGTTAAGCCTTTTCTAGGACCGTCACCTGCACCTGCACCTTCTCAAGTTCATCAAGGTACCTCTCATTATTTAAATCTCAGCACCTTGTCACTCATCTATTGGTCCAATGATTTGGTGGTTTTGTTATCTGTAATAGGTCCTTCATATGGTCCTATTACTGCTCGTTCACATAGACACCGTGTTCATCATCGTTATCATCATCTTCATCATCGTCGCCATGTGCCACCTGTTATGGGTGCTCCATCCCCTTCAGAAGAACAAGGTAAGATTTGAGAGTTATCGTGAAATATTTAATTTCTTTGTATTTTCTTGTCTGTGAGATTCTGTTTAGCTAATGATGTTGACTAGAGGATCCATGGCAGGTTGTGATCAAATCTGTGTTGAGCCACTTACCGCTACTCCCTTTGGTTCTCCTTGTGGCTGTGTTTATCCTATGAAAGTCAGACTTCTTTTAGATGTGGTCCCCATTGCTGTTTTTCCTGTGTTGAATCAGCTAGAGATTGAGATTGCTTCAGGCACATACTTGGAGCAAAGTCAAGTGAAAATAATGGGTGCAAGTGCTGATAGTCAAAATCAGGGGAAAACTGTAGTTGATGTGAATTTGGTTCCTCTAGGGGAGAAGTTCGATAATACAACTGCAATTCTAACATATGAAAGACTTTGGCATAAGAAAGTCCCTCTAAATACAACCCTGTTTGGCAATTATGAAATTATGTACATTAGTTATCCTGGTAATGACGTCGCTTCTCCTTTTACCTTTACAACTTCAGCTTTATATCATTATGCATATTTATGGTTTGAATGTCAATATCAGGAATTCCTTCTTCACCACCATATCCAAGTTACATGGGAAGTGGGCCAAGTGAAAGTGTGGGAGGTCTCCCCATCACTGCAAACTTTACGAACAAGAACCAGAAGATAAATCCTAAGATCATTGCCATCATTTCTTTATCAGCATTTGTATTATTATTGGTGCTCATTGGAGCAATCTTTATTTTAATAAGATGGAAAAAGTTTGGAAGACCTTCAAGTGCTGTTGGTCCCACATTTGCATCCTCTATCAACAAAAGATCAGGTATACCCATTCTGGTACAGATTTTTGTTCTTGGATTTTATTGTATGATATCCAGAGATATAAGATTATTGATAGGTGCCATTGTTTGATTAAGTTTAAGCAGTTAATCAATGATCAAATCACCACATCTTATTGCAGGTATGGGAACATTTTTGTCAAGCAGTATAGTGAGCTCATCATCTCTTTCCCTTACATCCACCATGGCAGCATGTATGCTCTCTGTAAGAACATTTCCATTTATTGAGCTTGAGAGGGCTACAGAGAAGTTCAGTTCAAGCAGGATTCTGGGTGAAGGAGGATTTGGTCGTGTTTATCGGGGCATTATGGAAGATGGAACTGAAGTTGCAGTGAAGCTGCTTACTAGGGACAACCAGAATGGAGACCGTGAATTTATTGCTGAAGTTGGGATGCTAAGTCGGCTGCACCATCGCAATCTTGTCAAACTGATTGGTGTATGCATTGAAGGACGCATCCGTTGCTTGGTCTATGAGCTCGTTCGCAATGGGAGTGTTGAATCTCATTTGCATGGTATGATTTCTGATATCTTTAACTGGATCTTTTTATTTTCATGATAGGACATACCAGTTTCTTGATTATTCAGTGTTTTGTGCATTATTTGAATGATGATGTCAGTACAAACTTGATGATATCCACTGGAGGCCTAGTTGATATCTGTTTATTCCCACAAACATATGATAAAGCTGGAATTTCCTTGGGCTACCTCTTTATTGATTTTTCAGGTGTTGATAGGAAAAAGGGACCTCTTGACTGGGATTCACGTTTGAAGATTGCCCTTGGAGCTGCGAGAGGATTGGCTTATCTTCACGAAGACTCCAATCCTCGTGTAATCCATCGAGATTTTAAGGCTAGTAATGTTCTACTAGAAGAAGATTTCACGCCTAAGGTATCTGATTTTGGATTGGCAAGGGAAGCAACTGAAGGAAGTCAGCACATATCTACGAGGGTCATGGGAACTTTTGGGTAATCACTCCTCTTAGATAAGATCTTCTAGAAGCCTAGGTTATTGTAGATTTTCCATCAAGCATGCCCAATTAGTTTAAATTTCCTACTTTACTCCCTCCGAGTGACACACCTTTTGATTAACGGAGCAAGATACTGAATCAAACTTAACAACATTGTAAAATTATTTATGATACATGTATGTACTTATGCCAGAGCTGTATAATTTGCAGGTATGTAGCACCTGAATATGCAATGACAGGGCATCTACTTGTCAAGAGTGATGTTTATAGTTATGGTGTTGTGCTTCTTGAGCTTTTGACTGGAAGAAAACCTGTAGACATGTCTCAATCTCCGGGACAGGAAAATTTGGTTACTTGGGCACGTCCACTGCTAACCAGTCGAGAAGGGTTGGAGCAGTTGGTTGATCCCTTCTTGACAGGAAGTTATGATTTTGATGACATGGCTAAGGTGGCAGCTATTGCATCTATGTGTGTTCACCCAGAGGTGACCAACAGACCATTTATGGGTGAAGTTGTGCAGGCGCTTAAGTTGATATACAATGACACAGATGAAACTTGTGGGGAGAATTGTAGTCAGAAGGAGTCTTCTGGCCTTGATTCTGATTTTAAAGGTGATCTTGCTCCTTCTGATAGTAGTTGGTGGAATGCTGGTGGGCTATCACCTAGGTTAACTTATGGGCAAGCCTCTTCTTTCATAACGATGGAATATAGTTCAGGTCCCCTTGAAGAGATGGAAAATAGACCGTTTTCAGCTTCAAGTTTGGTGGGGGATCGATTGTCTTTACCCATTAGGCATGGAAACAGATCAGGTCCCCTGAGGACAGTAAGAAGCAAACCTAACTGTTACCGATTAAGGGGGAGCATGAGTGAGCATAGTGGGCTTCTTCCCAAGCATGGTAGGAATGATCCCTACTGGGTTTGAGGTTTTCTTAAAAGAGTGTTGTTGAAGTGTACAGTTGCAAAAAAGCAGGGTTATCAAGCTAGTGATCAATTAATCGTTAGATTAGGCTCATGTGTGAAGACCGAAGATGGGAAGAGACGGATACAAGGTTTGCATCAGATTTTTAAAATCTTGATTCATTATCATACAGAGTTGGGAGATGTAAGTTGGATAGTATACTCCTTGTATTTATTATCAAATATTGTTTATTATGGTCCAATGTTTTATTGGAGGACAGGTACGTGTAGCTGGAAACTTTGCAGAAGCTGCAAATCAAATTGTTGACAACAGACCCACCTTTCAGTTTCAGTACAAAGATAATTTTGTACATGGCCAATTCAATACCGAAGTTAAAGTTAAAATGTCTCTTTCATATGCTAGTGATGACTTAAAAACCAAAGTTATGCACATTTGAAAGAAATGAATTCGAGATATATATAGTGGGTTGTTTTCCAAAATTTTTATACAGTTTTAAGAACAAAGCCTCCTTTCCTTTCCTTTCCTTTCCTCTCCTTTCCTCGTAGGGTCAGAACATTATCCTCCTGGTGGAACTAGAGGCCAATACCGTCCCCTCAGCCCAAGTCAAAAGTCCTTAGGCTAAGTGAGGGCCATCAAATCCAAAAAGCAAAACCAAATAGTAACAGTATCAAAAGTAGAAGAAAAGGGAGGAGAGAGATGGTGCAGGTGTGGACACTTCCCAGTGCCACTTCGCGGTACTCTTTGCTGCCTCGCCATTATGTCGTTACTATTAACTACAGTTCTAGAATTAGCAGCAGGTCGCAAACAACATCTGTCTCTCGCATTTTGTTTCTGTTTTAACCAATTGCAATGCCTTTATTATTGTTTCGGCTCGGCGGGGCTTAAATTAAATTAATTGTTGAGCTTTAACCAACAGTGTGAAAATGTCGTCGTCAGATTCCCTTCCTCCACTCCCTGAACACAGCATCATCGTAAGTTCCTCTCTATCTTTTTGTCCTATTGAAAATTCTTCAGATTTCGACATGTTTTTTAGTATAAGCACCAAATTGGTTGACAGCTAGGATGTGGAGGAGTTTCCGTAGATTTCTTGGCAGCCGTTGCTTCTTATCCTAAGCCCGACGACAAGATCAGAAGCACTAGCCTGAAGGTCTCGCTTCTCTCCCATTTCTTTAATCCATCAAACTAAAACTTTGCTTTGCTTCTTCTTGTTATTTTTGTCTTTTAACTGAATTCATTTCCAGGTTCAAGGAGGAGGAAATGCTGGAAACGCTTTGACTTGTGCAGCTCGACTCGGCTTAAGCCCCAGATTTATTTCTAAGGTTTCTTACTTGCTTGATATTAGTTTGAGAATCGATTAGCTGTTTGTTCGTTGTGCTGATTATATATTGTTAAACTGATTTAGGTTGCCGATGATAACCAAGGCAGGAGTATCTTGGAGGAGCTGGAATCTGATGGTGTCGATACTTCTTTTCTTGTGGTAGGTAATATGCTTCAGTTTACAACAGTAAAAACCCATTTTCATTTTTCTTGTTTAAATTGATAGCCCAATTTTCTTTCATCGTTATGACGACTAAGTCTCCATTAAAAGAAAGATGCTCAATTTTTATCGTTTGCTTATGGATCTGGCTATGCCTGGATAATTCTTATTTGATTAATTTTTAATTTGCTCTTTCATTCTTTTTTTCCCTAGGTTTCCAAGGAGGGCAATTCACCTTTCACATATGTCATCGTTGACAACCAAACGTGGGGGACTTTTCCTTAATATGCTTTGCTTTGCTTGAATTGATCTGTATTTAGACATGGCTAATAATTGAATTAATCTTCTTTTTGTAATTTGAGAAATGAGTGGTAGATAAGTCCTGAAAGTTCAAACGACAGATAAAGAATGATTTGAAGTAGTTAAATTAACTTTGATACTGTTTGAATGTAGAGGTGAAAAGAAGCTAAAGAAGATAGAAAAGAGGCAAGACTATACATAAAGATTTAAGGTATAGAAAAGAGGCAAGAATATACTTAATGATTTGAGGTGGTTTGGCTGTAAATATAACAAGCCTGCTTAGGTGTATTATTGGTTAATGATATTTCTAAATAATACCTCTTACTTCTCTATTATTAGAAAAATAGGAAACTGCATGATCTTCAAGAGGAGTCATGGAATAATGTTGCATCAATTTGGTAACACAATTAATTATCTTTTGCTGCATAGAGGAGATTGCTTTTTCTATGTGTGTAGTCTGTCATTGTTCTTAAGCTGAAAGTTGCGTCATTGGCTGTTTGAGTTATTAATTTTCAATTGAGATGTTCAGAGTTCTCTACCTTGTAATGATCATTTATAATCTATTCCAGTTATTAATTTTCACTTGAGATGTTCAAAGTTCTCTACCTTGTGATGATGATTTATTATCTATTACAGGAAAACTCGTACTTGCATCCACACGCCGGGAGATCCTCCTATGATACCAAACGATCTTCCCCAATCAAGCCTTTTATCCGCATTGGAGGGAGCAAGAATTTTCTATTCCGATGGAAGGTTACCAGAAACTGCTTTACTTATCGCACAAGAGGTAAGGGTTATCATATACTGCTTCTAAACCCTTTGGTGTCGTTTCATCTACAATTTGTTTTGGTGTTTCAGAGATAAAATATATGATACTATCACAGGTGATCATGTTGGTAGTTGAAACATGAACTAGGAAGTGATCAATCTATTATTGCTAATATGTCTAGATACTTTGGCCTAGACATTCAAGCATGTCTTTGATGTGTCCTAACTGGAGATCAACTAATTTTGACCACATTGTTAATGTTATTAATGTTTTACTTGTTTAGAACTAGGATAATGGTTATGTCAATACTTGAACTTTGTCACTTTATTTGATGGAATATTTTAATAAAAAATCCCCAAATAGATGATTAACTTTTTTCTAATTTCACAACGTTAGTGCTTATGTTAGTTAAGTTAGACGAGAGTGCTGACTCGATCATAACTCTTTTGTTATTATTTACCTGGCAGCCCATGTAGCTGTTAGCTTGGAAAAATATTATTTCTAACTCCTTAATCTTTCAAATGAATAGTGGTATTGTTAATGTCCAAAGTTTATTTAAATAAGTGCCTGAACTAAAAAAATTACTGAGTGAGTACCTGAATCTCCTAATTCTTAAAGAGCTGTTTACTTTTATCTCTGTAATTCCTAAGAAATGTTTTGTTTTATTTTTAACTTTTATTTTATGATTTTGTTTTCTGTCTTTATTATTTAAGAAAACAAAAAATTAGTTAGTTACCAATATAATTATACTTTTGTGACTACTATTAATAAGTACACTAAATAATTGTTAACATAAATAAATTTTATTAATTAGAATAATAATTGATTTTTATTTGTTAGTAAATATTTTATTAATAATTATTATAATTGTCATATATATCATGTGATATTTATTTTAGTAAAAATAATTTATTTTATTAAATTTCTCTATTATATTAATAAAGAAAGTAATTATCCAATTTTTATTTAATATGAACAATATTTACAAATACTAAGGACTAGTTTTCATATTATATATGGTTATACTTCATACTAAAAATATTTTATAATAATGCTAAGTTTTTATTTTATAATATTATTAATAATTAGTTATATTTTATAAATAATAAATAAAAAATTTAAAAAAATATGTATTTAAATAATTGAAAAATAAATTTTATTTTTGAAAATTAAATAGATGAAATCTTAACATTTATTTCAATAAATAGAATTAAATTATTTTAGAGATAAAAAATATTTTAAATTGTTTGTGAGTTTTTTAGTTTAGGGACTTACTCAATTAAAATGAAAAAATTTAGGCATTGAATTCTTTTATGTTTAATTTAAAATGTTTTATATATCTAAAATAACTGAATTTTCAAAATTTTTAATTTAAAAAATATTTTAAATTATTTGTGAGTTTTTTTAGTTTGGAGACTTGCTCAAATAAAATGAAAAATTTAGGCATTGAATTCTTTTTTAAAATAACTGGGATATTATCCCTTACTGACACTAGTCTGTTGAACTTTAAAAAGATTGGGCACTTGCTCAGTGATTCTTTTTGCTTAGTGACTTGAGCACTGACAAAATTATTATTCGCCTTAGAAATCTGTGCTTAATGTTGTTAATCTGTTATGCTGATACATCTAGATACTTTGGCTTTGACATTCAAGCATGTCATTGATATGTACCAACTGGAAATCAACTAAGTTTGCTCCTACTAATCTGGGCTAGTGGTTCTCGTAAGGCATTAGTGGTAATGTTTTACCTGTTTAGAAATCTGTGCTTGTTGTACCACCATATACTGTTTTCTTTTTGGTGTATAACCTTTTTGTGGGGAGAAATCTCATTTGCTATCACCTAAACTGTTATGAACATTATGTATCTAATTTTTTCCAGTACAGGCATTTCGCATGGACATACCAATTTTGATTGATGCAGAAAGGAAAAGGGAAGGGTTGGATGATCTTTTGAACTTGGCTAGTTATGCTGTATGCTCTGCGAAATTTCCACAGGCAAGTTGACGTTTCACTATTGGAAAATGACATCAATGATCAACTTTTTTCTGCTAATAAATTAGCGGGATTATGTAGCTCAGTTGCATTAGCTTATGTTGGCCTTTCTGTTCTTAAGAAGCGCTTATGATATGCAAGCATGTTTGTCAAATGATTTCTGGAATATATTTTCTGTATGCAGGGACTAATCTATTTCATCTGTTGAACTTTGACAAGCTTTCTTTTTACTTGGTTTTTTAGAAGCTATTATTGATATCCAATATGTACAAAAGTACATAGATGATGAACACATATATAGTCTGCATTTCTGTAACACATAATCTTCTTGTAGGCATGGACAGAGGCACCAACTATTGCAAGTGCCCTTGTTTCCATATTATTGAGACTGCCGAAAATGAAATTTGTTGTTGTGACTTTGGGGGGAGACGGTTGCTTAATGCTTGAGAGAAGCATAGAAGGTTAGTGTACAACTGTTTAGACCCTTGATCTGAGGAGGAAACAGATGAAACATGAAGGACTTGAAATAGATACGAGGAACTAGATAATATTATATTATTTTCACTTGCATTTCTTGTGCTTTATTGGTCTGTTGGGCTTATGTTTTATATTGTACTTTTTTTTCCGGGTAGAGGTTCCTGCATCAGAAGAAACAGATGTAGACAGCTTATTTGAAACACTGAAGCAGAAAAGGGATAATGGCATAGCCATACCAACATGCATTCCGTCGGTAACGATATAACGGTTTTTTTTCATATTAAGTTCCATTCAAGGGCAAAAGGCTGTCACCTTTCTATGATCTTATGGTTGTGGGACTCTTGTGGGGTTTTGGAGATAATCCTACCACTACTTTTGCATGAAGTGGCTGCTCTAAAGTCATGGTTGAAGTTACTGTTTTATAGGCATGGTTCTAAGTTCCCGTGACTGATGAGTGAACCACATCCGTTGACATATTTCACTATAGCAAGTAATTTGTTTTTTTTGAAGTTTTATCCAGACTATGAAAAATGTTTGGCGTGCAGGTGATACATGTTTCTTACCTATGCATTTTGACCCATGATGTAAAAGAAAGATCTAGTAACTTAACTGGAATTCTAAATTTTTTCCTGGGAAAAGTAATGGGCCTCCTGGAAGAACCAGTTGTTTGATTGAATAATTTCTGGAACTTGGCAATAATAAAAAGTAGGACATACATCTAAAATAAAAACATGCTTGGATCAGTTGTGCTTTTCAAGCATGGAATATCATTTTCTTTGTAGCACGGTCAAGAATGTTTACTCCGTGTCGTGTGTCGTAGAATTCTTCTCGAAATGTAGAGTTTGTTTGGACAGCTAACATGATTAAATCTTGATAGGACAATGATGGGCATCATTAAGCATTTTTTGTATGGAATGAGGCAACCACAACTAGTTTGGTGCATATCTAACTAAAATTGATAGTCCTCTTGTTTATCCCTTGCAGAATTTCACAAAGTTAAGTGCAAGCGGTATTGGAACAGTGAGTGGGAGGTTGCTTGTAGGAACAGCTGAGAAGATACCACCAACTGAACTTATTGACACCACTGGTGCTGGTGATGCCTTTATTGGAGCAGTTCTTTTTGGTATGTTAACCACTGAATTGGAGTATATTCACACATGTTCTTGGATTCAACTACTGTAATGTTGTTGCTTTAGTTTCAATTGCTGATTGGCTATCTAATGTTATGAACTTTACCTTTGCCAATAATGGACGTTGTGGTGCATTTTTACTGTGAGACATCCATGACAAAGACCCGTTTTAGCCATGGCCTGAGATGAAGTATAACCAAAGCTGGCTTGTTTACATCTCGTATGGTAGTGAAGTCTAAAACATGGATAAAGAGATATCATTGACTGGTCATATGGTAAACAAAAAGTCATTAGCCTGAAGACAAGTTACATGTAGTTCAATTGCCCAAGTAATGTATTCCCTCGAAATAATTTTAAATAGCCTGGAGTTTGACTCCTATTGTTTTTGGAGATCCATGCTGGCTTTAAGCTTATTTATGAGATTCTGCCGTGTTGTAGGTACATATCGTTTTCCGTCATGTTTAATATGGAGTTTGAACTCATCCTTGTAACTTGTTATGTCCTAGCTATTTGCAGCGAAATGCCAGCTGAGAAAATGTTGCCATTTGCTGCTCAAGTGGTAATTAAGCACATTTATTCTTAGAATCTCTCTTTCCCCCGAACTCTTCGTAATATGTCCAACACAAATTAGTAGTTTTTCTTTGAGGTGGAACTAAATTTGCAGGCAGCTGCTGGGTGCAGAGCTTTGGGAGCTCGAACTGGTCTTCCTTTCCTCAGCGATCCACGTCTGGCACCCTTTACGGTTCATATAACAAAAACCGTATCATCTGTACAACCTTGATGCAACTTAACTATCATTTTCATGTTCCTTGGTCATTATAGCTGTATCTATATTTACAAACTTGATGCAAATGTGTCACATGCGCTTATTGGGAAGATTGAAATGGTTAAGATTTTTTATCTTTGTTTTTATTTTATTGTTGCTACTTTCAAGAGTAGATAAAGTTTGGCTATTATTTTGAACAAGTCAAATTAGTTTGTTCCTGATTTTCAGATTTTCAGATTTTCAGTTGCAATTTTTAATGTAATAAAGCCTATTTAAAGGCTATCGACTGGAAGGAAGAGTAATTTGATTTATTCTTTGAAAATTGATTTTTTGTGGAGATTTTTTTGGTTCCCTCGAAGCAACCAGAATTTCATTTTATTTTCCCTACTTCTATCACCATAGGGAAGGACAGGCCTTCAACTAGCCAGAAAATACCGAAGTGGTGTGAAAGCCTGACAATGGACCAGAGGATGGAGCGAGTGGAGAAAGCCGTGGATCAATGTCATTGGTTCAGACGGAGATGTTGAATAAAATAAATGAAAAGCTGAATCTATTATTTCCTGGATCAAATGGGAAACCAAACCAGCAAAGAGTTTGTTGATCAGTCATTTACACTTAATCGAAATGAGTGTACTGGAGCTACTAGTTGTGGGGCTACTATCATTAACTTTGTCCCTAAAACAGTAAAGCTGGATTTCTTTTGTTATGAAGGTAGAGATGATCCAACGAGCTGAATATGTAGAGCCCGACAATTCTTTGAAATCCATGACATTTCGGAAGGAGAGCGGTTTTCATTGGCATCTTACCATTTAGAAGGAGATGCTCAACTTTGGTTTCAATTGTCTAAACAGGACATGCCGATCATATTATGGGAGGATTTGAAGACAAATCTTTACACAAGGTATGGTCCCACTTAGTTTTTTGATTTTTTTGGAGCGCTCACTAAGTTACAGCAGAAGACAACAGTGCAAGAATATCAAATCAGTTTTAAGAAGCTTTTAGCAAAAGCTGGACCCCTTCCACAGACTCAACAAGTTGCTTCATCAGTGGATTAAAGGACCCCATTTGTACAGATGATCAAGCAAGTCGCACCTCTCACATTGACGTTGGCAATTGGCTTGGCTCGTCTACACGAGGCGAAGGAAAATTCCCATAAGAAAATTTCGTCTGCCCCAAAACCCAACAAACTATTTAGGAGTACTGCACATGTTAATGTCTCCACGGTGGAAGTTAAAAATTGTCAATAGAAGACCTAAATGAAAGAAGAAAAAGGGAACTTTGTTTCAGATGCAATGCAAAATTTGGCCCATGCCATCGTTGTAAGAAGATGTTCGTGATTCAAGTATGCCTAAAAGATAATGAGGGAGACTTGGAGATGGAGGATGATAGTGAAGAGACTCTGGAAATTTCTTTACATGCAATTGCGGGCACCCACATTCCAGAAACGATGCAAGATAAGGGAAATTTAGAGGGCAAACAAATTGTCATTCTTATAGATTCGGGAAGCACTCACAATTTCATTAATGGAAAAATAGCGAGGATGGTGGGCTTGCAACCTGATTTTAAGGGAAAATTCTCAGTAATGGTGGCCTTAGGAGAGAAGGTAGCGAGCTCCGGTAAATGTACTCATGTCCCATTTAAATTAAAGGGTACTACTTTAATTTGTGATCTATACTTACTGCCACTTAAAGGTTATGATGTTATTTTAGGGACTTGGTTCGACAATGGAGGTAAGGATACAATTTTGCAAGGATTATCTACCCCAGAAAACATAATGGTGACTAATACTCAGATGCTCCAGGTCACAAAAAAGAGGAAGGAAGGGCTTTTGTTACAACTTTATGCCACAAAAATTTCAGAAATCCAACCATCATCACCAAAAATACCACCCCAAATTCAATCTCTTTTGGTTGAGTTTAAAGATATAATGAAAGAACCAAAGGGCCTACCTCTTGTACGTGTGCATGATCATAAAATCCCTTTATATCCTGGCTAAGTTCCTATTTCAGTCAAACCATATAGATATCCCATCCACCAAAAAGTCGAAATA
>JAOQMM010000002.1:2623268-2651211 GCA_027563515.1 Erythroxylum platyclados
ATGACAGAACATGATCATATAATTTAAGTGAAGGAAAAGTATAGGAAATACATAGGGATAATTATCAATGTTAAGTTGGTTAGTGGATTTCAACATTAGTGAATAAATTAAGAACGTGATTGATGGTATTCCAACAAAAATAATTAATTTGAGGCCTACAAATTATTATCAACTTTAAATTGCATTGACAAATATATCATCATAACATTAGTGTTGATTTGTTTTAAGTTAATCTGGTAAATCATCATCATCAATATTCAGTTGAATTCAGCTGAATTGACAATGGATAAATATAAATGTAATTAGGGATTATAGTTTGAGTTTGAAAATAATTGAGTGCTAATTAAATTTTGAGTATCATCAAATTTAGATAAGTGAATAAACTAAAAAATTACTCAAATTTTGATTATACTTGCAAAATTTAAATCCATTTGCTAAGTTAAATTTAACCTTTATTTTACTCCGATTATGTCCAAACTCAACTTGAATAATTTTCGATCAATTAATTAAAAATTTAGAAATAAGATAATTGAATTTGTTATATATGAAAAATATTTTGGATTAGGGTATAATCAATCTTTGAGTCGAATATTCTTATATTTAAAGTTTGAATAAATTTGACATTTTTAAAAATTTAATACGAGTTAAATTTGATTAAATTTTGTTAATTTCAAATAGAATCCAACCAAATTCACTCAATTTCAAACTTGATTGTCATCTCTATTTGTAGTCCTTTTCAAATCATCAGTGTATCAAGAAAGCAGATCGATATCATTATCTAAACACACTTCCTAAAAGAATAAAAAGAGACCCCTCGATCACACCCACGAGTGCTTAATTGGCCAACTATAAAATACAACTTGGGTAGTCTATATTATTAGTGATTACATGTTGTTTAATGTTTGGTTCCCATGCACTTGCTGCTTGACTTTGTTGTTACTTTATCCATATTGTGGCTGTCGTGATCCTGTCTTTGCAGTTTCTTCCTTTTTGCCTTCACATGCAAGGTATCGTAATGCCAAGTGAAAGATTTAGGGTCAATCTGAACGCAATGTTGATCACTTAACAAAATAAAATAAAAAAAAAGTAACGGAATTTAATTTCATATATACATTTTTTTGTGTGTTACTTTGCAGCCACTCGAAAAAGAGCAAACAATGGTGCACTTTGCATACGTAAGTTCTGAAAAAGGGGTGCAACTACTTATTTATGCATAAATTACAAGCGTGAACTACGAGGTTAAACAAGTTTTTTGTCTTCTTTTTCTCTTCGTTTGATGTTTAAAAAATAAATTTAATCGAAAACCATTACGTAAATTGTATTGGGATAAATTATTATATTGTAATAAAATAATAAGAATTAATTAATAATTATAAAATAGTTATAGTTTTAAGAGATAGAATATAACTTAAGCAACAACAATAACAATAACAATAACATCCTGTGAGAATCCCTAAAACGCGAAGTTTAGAGAAGTGCAATAGTATAGGGATGGCAGTTGGCCCGCGCGGGCCACGGGCCGCCCTGCTCGTGGTACGGGCCGGGCCGGGTCAGGCGCGAGCCCGGCCCGTTGTCATGCCTACAATAGTACACAGTTTTACCGTTACCCAATAGAAAGACTCTTTTTGATATAAAATATAAATAAATACGTATAAATAAAAATATAAAAATTTATAATGTAATACATAATACAGTATATATAGAATATGGTAAAGATTAACAATAAAAGATAAAATAACTAAATAAATACATAAACTAAAAAAAGACAAGTATAAGAATAAATTAAATAAGACATTTCAAGAAAATAATTAGGCTAAATAAAAAACTATTTAGGTTAAATAACTAAAAGAAAAGTATTACGTAATCGAAATATTAAGGTTAACTATAGAACGAGAGACTCAAAAGAAAATATTTAAAAGACTTAAGAAAACGATAATGATCTCTCTATGTGAGATCTTTTATCCGTATCTTAGTACGTTAAATTTTTTTATTGTAAGTCTTGTCCTCAGTAAGTTTCAGCAGAATTATATCATTCTTCATCACTTCTTCTCAATTCTTTTTAGATCTTTTTTTTTTACCGTCTCTAAATACTATTTTCTCGCATCGTTTTACTAGAATGTCAAGGTTTCTCCTTTTAACGTGTCTAAACTATCTAAGTCTTGTCTCTCTTAATTTTTTTATGAAATTTATCGATTCATATGATTTTCCTTTTATGTGCATGAAAATTGAAGCATACCCTTCGCTTCTTAGTGCACATAGGCTTTGTGCATGTATATATTTCTGTTCTCTTATTCGGTCTTACTTGTGCTTATAAAAGGTTATTGGGCTACGATAGATTAGATAGAAGGATTAGATCCCCTCCGTTTTCATAAGGGATAGCCCATGTAGCCTCTAAATGGGCCTAAAACAGCCACCTAGAGATTGTGTAAATCCTAAGCCTTATAAGTCCATTATGATATATATATATATATACACAAGAAGCTACAACATGTAGTTCTAAAATCTATATACACATATAAATGTATAATAATTATTAATTCATAGGAAATGCATTTCATTATACCATGAACAATTCTGAAATTGATTCAGAAAATTAGCATAATGAGCCAAACTGTGGCCAAGCAAACCGTAGACATCAGGTTACTAGCTCAACAGTATATTGTTCAGAACTTCTGCTTTGGAACAGCAACGAGACAAAAGGTAAAAGGAAACTCCATTAGAGAGGTGGGGTTAGGACTTTAGGAGGATTAATTTGATATAGTCCCCGAGAGTGCGTGACAAGTAAGGCACTTTCTATCATTAATTAGAAGTGTGACACTTTCAGGGTCCACATTGTATCCCATCAACTTCACGAGAATTTCCATTGCAAGACCCCACACAGAATTATACTCGTTACTATCATATCTCTTTTAAACAGCCTCAGATAAGGCTAAGACTGCATGCTTCTGAATCTTTTCATATCTTACGTATAAGTGCAACTTTTGTTAGTGAGGAGCATATCTCCATTAGTTGGATACACCACATTCTGATGTCCTATGTGTTTGATAAAAACGGGATCATGGTCGATCAATGTGTTGCTTCAAAATGTTACAGAACAGTTGAAATGTATATACAAATACCCCACCACTGACTTTACCTCTTTTATCAGGTGCTCTTATTTCGCTTTAAATTCACAAACAGAATCCTACTTGCGTAGTCAAAACCTAACTGCATCAACCACAACAGAAGTGATCAGGGTAAGTAAGATTAGATCAACCTAACTTGCCAAGAATCAAACTATAATTACTCACCGAGGAAAAGCAGATGATTAGAGACATAAGGAAGCTACATACATTCCTAATAATCTAAAAATTAACTCTTTCGTTGAATTAAATGAAAGAAAAGGACTGACACAAACTGTTATATGACATGCAACCGAATTGATTCAACCACTTTGGCTAGCTAATAGCTAAAACTTAGTAATCTATTATATCAAATTTTAGAACTTGAAATCAAAATCTTGATGATTTCTGTACCTCACTTGGCATTAGCAAGGTATACCATATTGGGACCCCTACACAGCTTTACTTGGTGAGGATGATGGTGGTGGGGATGTTTCTTCTTTTTATTTTCTTCTCTTTTTAGGAAGTGGTTATGGAGCGTGGACAGGATAAAAGAACATGATTGGACTCCAAGGGATGTAATGCAATGCTATTAATAAAAACTCCAACACTGAACACAAATTGCATTGATTAATGATGTCATAAGCATGTTTTTAGTTACTTCCATCTCCAAAGCAATTGCATCTTAGTCAGAATCTGATGGAAGAGGCAAAATGAAAGGAACTTAAGAAATTGCAACGTATTTTCTCTGAAATAGTCATCATCAGATGGGACCAACATCAAAATATAACAACTAAGATGTTGGAGATACAAGGTTTTGAACGACTGCTGTGTTTTATAAATCCAGAAACAGGCCAAGGCACAAAGAACAAAGAGAATAGAAGAAAACCAAATCAGTGCCACCATTGACCTCAACTTTTGCGAAAAGGTAACCTGAAACTCTCAAATTCAATACCAGTACCACCACCAGACTTGGAAAAAAAGACATATCATAGAGATCTTTGTACTATACCTCTATCCATCTCTATTCATTCAAGCCTCAGTACCAAAACCTCCCCTTGTCCTATTCAGTCCCAAACAGACGTATGCTTTTTCTATCAAGTTACTATAATATCACCATCTTTCATCGGAAGTAGTTTGATTTGCAGTCCCTTTCAAGCACTTGAAACTCAAATTATCCAATGGCTACTACTGCTTCAAAACCAGTTAAACTTCAACAACTTCTTCAACAGCAGCAAGAACCTTTCATACTAGAGGTTTACCTTGTAGAAAGAGGGTATTTAAGAAAGGCGGGGTTAAGTTCAGAAAGTGGCTGCTTCTTTCACAGTAATGGAAGAAAGATCACAAAGAGGTCAGTCAGTTCCAGTATAAAGCAAAGCAGTAAGAGCATCAGCAATTGTCCAAGAATAATAAAAGCGACATATAATTGGGTCATTTCCATTAATGAGAAGCTGAGAATCAGAATTTCAGATCAAAGAGATGAAAAGTCTAACGTCCCAAAAGGGGTAGGACATAACCAGGAAGGTGCAGATTTTGACAAGTTTTCCTCTGCCAGTAGCACAACTATGTTCAACTCATGCTCTGAAAGTGATGTAGAAGAAAACACGACTTCATTGCAAAGAGCTCACGAATTCAGAGTAAGGACGACAGAATCTTTTCAACTCTGTACTCCAACAGAAAGAGAGGTAGGAAAACTGACTTTTCTTAACCTTTTTCTTGGTTTGAAGGGGAATATCAATACTAAATGTAGTTCTTGAAATGTCCAAGGAATTGCAGACATGGTTGAGTTATCCACGGTGCAAACAGGCTGTTTCACATAGAAGGTTCAAGTGGAGAGAAATAGAAGGGACTAAACCACTGAGCCCAGTTTCGGTTCTTGAAGGGATACCAGCTCATGGAGGATCACCATTTCATAAAGGTTAGTATCAATTACTTTTCATCAAACTATCTTTGGCTGAACTGGTTCATTCTATAGAAGACCAAAGCTACAATATCATGAAAGATGAGACTTTTCATAAACAAATTCACTCTAATGAATCCCAAAAACACTTGGGAAATCGACAGCTTTTCAGCAAACAAAGCAACTCCTGTTTGATTGCCTGCGGGAGATAATCAAAAACCAGGTAAGGAAGCAGAAGCAACAGGAACATTTCAAAGAATGCTTGGGGCCAGAAGAGCTGCGGAGGATCATTGATGACAAAACAAAGTCCTGTTGGAAAGTATTTGGGGACAGATTGAACTTGAAAAAGCTGTTGGACTTAGATTTAATGAATTCAACACAAGAATGGAGCAGATATGAACTCCAGCAAAAAGATATTGCAATGGAGATTGGAGATAGCATTTTTGAAGAGATCAAGAATGCAACTATTGTGGAAATTATACATTTATTATCATCAATCGAACGAAATTGAAGCCATTTCAAAATTGATCACCATACGTTTTCAATTTCGTTCTGTGAGCTAAACGTGTCAACTCCGCCTATATGTATACCGATGTCTTTTGTTAAATAGTTGGCCCCAAAGGCATTATTGCTGTGTTTGGACTTCTCATTTTAGTCCAAACAAAGAAGACAGAACTCTTCTCCATTGCTGTGTTTTTTGGCCAAAACAGTATTACATGTACCTCTTATCCTCCATGCCCTTAAGATGTTCTAAAGTCTTGATCCGGTTATGGCTTAAAAGCACTTAAAAAGTAACACATCAAACTGATTAGCCTGCTTTTCATCTTGTGCAATAAGCATGACTTATCCACTAAAAGATGTTTCAGGTACAATCGCAATACTCAGGATAATCTAATTTTCGTCAAATCCTATTGGCTTAAAATCAACCAATCCCAACACCATCAACCATTTCGAATTATTTTAAAGAAAAACAATACTGAGATATACTTTGCATGTCTTCACGCCAAGTAGGAAAAGCCGGTTCTAAATATCTATTCAATGACCAGATTTTTTGATAAACAGAATCCGAAACTGCAAGGCAAAATTTATAAACAGAATCTGAAACTGCAAGGCAAGATTTATACTACCTTATTTCCCAAAAAAAAAGATTTCTACTACCTTTTATGCATGAGAAGATTATACAATTAGTTGGACAACATTAGGAAAATAGAGTTTCCAGAACATACAATAAACTAGCTGAGTAATTCTCATATCAGGTCCAAGCATTTAAATTAGTATCCTCCAAATAGGGAAGGGAACTACTGGATTTCTCCATCCTCACCAAGCTCCCCATCTTCAAGCTCCTCATATCCACCACTTTTACGGGACTCGCGGTGATCTCTTTTGTGCCTTCTGTGCCGGCTTTCACTATCTGATTCAGGTGTATAAGCATGCTGCAAAAGGATTTCATGTGAAGAAAAAGTCGAATATTTCACAAGTTAACATGAAAAACAACAGAAGAGTCTCGTACCTTTCTAGATTTCTTACGTTCACTTCCATGCCTTCGTGACTTTTTAGACTCCTCTTTTTCATCCCTATCAGAACTTACATCATTGGCTGCACTCTGATGCCGTTTCCGGTGCTTCCTATCTTTATCCTTCTCCCTTTTCTTATCTTCTCTATGGCCATAACTATCAGTTCCATCCACATTGTCACTATCTGTTTCATCCTTAATTCTTTCCTTTCCCTTTTCCCTTTCACGCTCTTTCTCCTTCTCCTTTCTCTCTTTCTCTTTCCGCTTCTCTTTTTCCTCTCTCTCCTTCTCCTTTTTAGCCTGCAAACAAGAAAAGCTTATAATAATAGAGCTCAAGAAACACTGCAATCCATGAGAAGTATTTGTAAATTAAACAGCAAAAATAATACATTTATAGAAGAGCAATTCCAAACAAATGTCAAGAATGAGCTTGAGAAGTGCAAACACTATATGAAGGTTGCATTTTTTATTTCCAATCATTTGTGTTCAGTTATGAGAACAGTACCTGATGCCATTTAAAAACTTTTGGGAATATGAGTCAAACTAATAACAAGAGTATTTCTACTAAAACATCTTTCATAAGTCACAACACAAAAATACTGATTTATCAATATAAGGGATACTCAAATCAAGTCATTTTTACCATGGTCATGAATAGCCAATCATAATTGTGAAGGAAATACATGTACCTTTTCCTCCTCTCGCTTTCTTTCTTTCTCTTTGGCCTTTTCCTGCAAATGTGCAATGTACTCCTCAAAAATCTCTCTCCTCAAACTGTCTTCCTCAATTGCCCTGCAAGAGAAAAGCAAGATGAGAGAACCATTAAACAAATCTAACATGAAAAAGGATGTTACCAATGCTGCTAACAACTGTAATACCTATACTCTTGGCTCTCTTCAACTAGTGATTTGCAATCCTCCCAATCAGAATTTGCAGTTATGTCCTAGAAAAGAACAGTTGATTGTAGTACATATAGGACAAAAGTAGAAACATTTATTTTTCAAAAAAAGTAGTAGAAACATTTGAAAAATAATCCGAAGACAGAATTGCATTCAACATGATGTTCCCAAAATAGATTTTCCTTACTTTGTATGTTTGCAACAGTTTTGTGAATTCATCAGCAAGGCGCTGCCGCTTTTTAGCTTCCTTCTCCTCCTTCTCCTTGGCTCTCTCAACCAGCTCCTCATACAAAAGCTTCAAAATACCAGACACGATTAAATCAGTTTGATAGAGGGATATATAATAGGCCAAATACTTCTAATGAACTACAGATAAAAGTAAGCAGCAAGCTGTAGTAGTAAGAAGCTGGCATGTACAATTGTCTTACTCTCTCTGATTATTGCCATTTCATGTTCACATTCTTTGACTTCTTCAAGTGGAAATGGACAAAGATAGGTGTCAAACATGTCCACCCAGCAATGGGTAAAGGCAACATTGTTTACATTAAAAATTAAGGCAAAAATAAAAAAAACGTTTTAGAAGTTTAAAGAACTTCTGATTTCTTCATGAGAACCTTTGCAGTTTAATAAACACTGCATATCTAATACAGTACTATGGTTGTTAAAATAGATAGCCGATGTGAATTGGCTTCACAGTAACATCAAGATCTTAGGCCTCAAGGGTGAAAATTGTGAGCTTGAGAGCATTAAATGCCATATACCTTTCCAATAGTGCCAGCCACTTAACATAGGCTACTTAATATAATATAATACTACTCCACAGACTCATCTAGAATCAGAAGAATCCAGAATTTCAATTTGAAAACTGCCATCCAATTCATGATGGAAGCCCCTAACTCCATAATATATGATGAGTTCAAAATTTAAGTTATTTCTTATTCTTGTTAACATTCCCTGATAACAAATTTGAGAGGTCATTATTTGATTTGACTAAACAGGTACCTTCAGATTGATATCTGATATAGGAGGAGAACCGATATCATCAAAAGTAGCAGACCTGAAGTCTTCAAACGTCCAAGTTGACGACATGGTGATCTGCAGCCATAAATGTTAGACACACATAAATGTTAGACAGAGAAGGGAAGGTACGATAAACCCTTACCTTTCCTGACTTCATTGCATCCTTTATCCGAGTTTTGTCATCATGATACTGTTAATATACAAAACGAGTTAGACCTGTAGACCTCAACTCCTAGCAGTAGGAACCAGAAAGGGGAGAAAAAAAACAACATTCAACACAGTTGGACAGAAAACATGTTAAAGAAAAGTTTTAAAAGTTACAAGTAGCATTGAGTCACACAAGAGCTAAAATCTGAAGTCCCCATTTAGTGCCAAGACAGAAGAGAAAAATCAACAAACAGCTCATACAAGTTTTCCCAGCCTATCCTCTCTCTTGACATTTTCTTAAATCCATAAAATATCAAAATGGCATTTTACACGAGCCCTTAAAGTTTCCCTACTGGTTATCTTGCTGGTCCAAACAATTAAATAGAGTCCTTAGCATCACATCCATGCAAAATTGAGATAGTGGAATCCGGAATTTTTGTTCAGTTTCTAATTAAATACAGCACACAAGCTGCACCAAATTTTCACCACTAAAACTACCCAGATAATTGGTACAAAAACAGTAACCACAACAATGGGAAACTATTGACAACTGTATAAAGGTTAGAAAATCTTTAAGCTTTTTGCCTCTTCACTGATCCACAACTTGCAAGCAGAATCTGGTGTGATAGGTCCAAGAAATTAAACATAAATTACAAATCAACTGTGAGACAGGTACCTGCTTCTCTAATTCTTCAGCAGCACCCTCATACAAACCTTTTGGTGTTGAACCAGAGGTGTTCGTAGCAACAGCATGGTATTCATCCGAGTGCTTTATCTAATCAAACAAAAACCAAATAGAGGTTTCAAACAGTCCATTGCTCCTCATATTTATTTACCAAGAAACAGTTATTTATATTTGTCTTAACAATAAATCAAGAAATGACCTTCAAACAATATTCCCGCCAGCGAGTTTTAGCTGTCAGTGCACCAGCAGCTATGTGTTCTTCCATCATTTTGCGAAACGCATCACGGTTTTTCCGCTCAATTCTTCTCAACTTTTCCTGTTATCCATTAAAATCATTAGAACAAAATCAGACTGAAATACAAGAGTTTGCACACAGATTCTACCTTGTGTATCTTCTTTTGTTCCTCCTCTTCCCTCTCCAAGTCACGGATATAGTCCTGCACCACTAACATCACCGTTAGTTCCTGTTCAAACAAAAAAAGTAATATAAAACTTACAAGAGGTTTACTATACCTGGTAAACAAGTAAGCGGTCAAGTTTTTCGAGGCGCATGCACCTTTCATCATCCTCCAAGCGATCTTGAACTTTGCGCCACTGGCTATTCACCTGTGATTGAAAAGCGGACCATGAGACACTTCAGAAATCAAAATCAAAACCATGAATATCTCACTAATACCTTAATGAAGTCGCACGACTCAAGAAATTTTCTATATTCTGCCAGATGTTGCTTGTGCTCCTCTGCAGCCTTTTCCTTTTCCTGTATTATGTGTAGGCATAAGAAACAGCATGACAAGACTGATCATCGCATCACCTTACTCATAAAATGAAAAGTAATCATTCTATACCAATGCATGAAGTTTGTATTCATAAATAAGAAAACAGAAATAAATACACTGCCCTTCCTTTACCTTTCTCTCCAGCTCCACAACATAGCTGTCAAAAAGATCCTCCCTGTCTCTGGCTTTCTCAACAGCCTTAAACCGTTCATCATTCTCGAACAAACTGACAGCTTTACTGATAGCAAATAATGCAGAGTTAAGATACTGAAATCTCCATATGTAGAGCCATAAGTACCGCACATAAAACCAAAGAAAGAAAACTGTAAAAAATAATGCAGAGAGACTTGAACCTCCATTTCATTGATGAAGTAAGTTCTGTGGACTCCTGAAACAAGATCGAATTATGGAAGGCATTGTCACAATCAGAAATATATAACAAAGAAAGAAAAAAAGAAGAGTCCCAGCTGCATTAACGTACTTCTAACATCTTTGTGAATTCCTCTCTAGCTTTTTTCTGCCTCATTCTCTTCTCCTCAGCCTCTATCTTTTTCCTATGACCCAAGTACTTAAACACCAGGGATGAAGAAATTTAAATCAGTACCTGAGGACTACATCATTAAATGACCACGCAACAAACTCCTTGAAATATGTTTACCGCATTAAATGCTTGCTTCCGTTCTCCGGGTGTTTTCAGTGCACCAAATCGCTTGTCATTAATGATCTCTTTCATTGTCTAATATAAGATTGTAACATCAATAAATAGTCATTCAATGAGAACATAAATGGCAAGAACGAAACAAAATCATGTTACCTGTTCCCAAGTCCAATCAGACTGAACATTTACAGATTCAAGAAGAGCTCTGAATGCGTTTTTTGCCTCCTGAAGATATGAATAGCATAATAAAGAATCAAACACAAACAATAAAAATGACATTTATGGACAGCAGTGACCAAAGGTTTCCAGCATGGAAAAAAATTATGGCACCACTCTTCTTAAGCGTCAGGATGAATGTTGGTTGGAAATTGATTCTATAATACCTGTTTATTGGCAAATACTAAAGGTTCATCATCTGAGGTCTTCTCCTCCAACGAGGCCAAATTAGTTTTGCCTGCATCAACAGTTCCTTTTCTTGCTTCCTGCGAGCAACACAGTCAACACATCAAATTAAAATTGATCATTTCTCTCACAAGCATACAGACTTTTGAAAGAAGAGCATTAGCTTGTAGGTATATGCAACTGTAGATGATCAAAGCAAGATACACATATCTCTTCCTTGCTCTCCACAGTACAAAATAGCATTTATGTTCATTTAAGTTGAGCAAATATTCATCCCCAATTAACAACTTTAAGTTAGAGCGTCAAGTTAAAACCTCAAGGTCCTGATTGAATGATCCGTCCCCAGAACTTCCGCCGCCTTGGAATGCTATATTGTCAAAGCCACTCCTGCAAATTTTTCAAGAAATGCAAAGCAACAATCAAAAGACAGGACATCCAAATTGCAGACATCTTCACAATATAAAAAGGACAAGGATTCATACAATGATTTTGTCTGAGCATTGGATGAAGGACTAGGAACCACAGTACTCCCTGAAACAGAGGTTGGCAAAGGTGTCATGGCGGCAGGCTGTTGGACGCTAGCAGTGCTTGTTGGTATAGAAGTTGTAACAGCAATATTTGCTGATTCTGTAAATACCATAGAGGAAGAATCAGCAACAGGTACCACAGGTGTCAATGAAACTGAATTTGAAGCTACTCCAGCCAGTGGCGCAGATGGACCAGAGGCAACTGAAATTGTCGTGTTAGAAGCATCCTCCACCGTGGCAGCAGCTGTTGGTGGGACTTGAGAAGTAACATCTGTCATTGCTTGATTTGCCTGAATAACCGTTTGTTGAGCTTGCTCACGAGCTAGCTGGAAACAAGCAATGAAGAGTTTAAATCAGAATGCAGCAGTACAGAAGAGGAAACTATTAGAGAACACTTTTATACCTTGAGTTCATCAGGCATCGACCATTTAGATTGCTTTGTAACCTTGTTATAGTAATACCTGCATAAGGCATCCACAATTAAGTTACATTTCTGTAAAACAAAAGATTCAAAACCCATCCTGATAAAATATTTATCATGAAAGTTGATTAATAGAGAAATAAACACACTTCTTCCCCTCTGGAGTTGTGAATTCCTTCCAGACAGTAGATGCATCAGCTCTCTGCCAAAATAACATTAATTGTCAAGTAAAGAATCTTAATTAGTAAGAGAAATAACAAAGGATACACCCTTAGCATATTTACCTAAAATTCCAATATAACTGAAAAGAAAGAAGATAAATTTGTTTATTCAAGATGTGTGACAATCCCACGTACAAAATCACATAGATATATTAGGAGAGAGGGAAATGTCAAGAATACGAATTATAAATATAACAGCTGTATGTGTGCTAAAAAAGTAATGGAAAAACATCTCAGATTAAAGAATAATGAATTCTGCTACCTCAAAATAGCTTAAAATATACTGCAAATTAGCAATGGTTGCCAATTGTTTGATTCATTTTGAACATACTTTGGAGCATATCCACTACAAGCCATAACTGGCCCTAATATTTCAAATGTGATAGAAATAGAGCAGAAAAAGAATGCCAAACATGCACGGTTAAAATACAAACCACTTGAAAATAGTTGCAACATGTAAATCTCATAAAGGATATGCCAGACAACCTTAGTTCAGCCACACAAAAAAAAGGGTTAACCTCCAAAGGGCCTCAACATGAATAATGCTAACGACAATGCCAGGAAACAAAACTTGGTTTTGTTAAGGAACAGTTACGAACGGAAAAGGTGAATGAAACACAAGCAGACCTCTTCTGGTGATCAATAACCATCAAAAAGGTCAGGCAAAAGAACCGAAGCATGCAAAGCTATTTCTTGAATAGAATCCTCTAGGAGTATTTTAGTGATAGGTTCTACAGGAACAGGACGATCCTATTTGGTTGAATACCTAGCAACAAACTCGTGTGTTCCTTTCATTACAGTATTTCTGATCAAGTTCCTAGATAACAAGCCTAAACAATAATCAAACAGGAAACTGAAACACCAATGAGTTGATTAAAGTTGAACACCGGGGAAATCCGGATGGACAGAGTAGGATAGCAGCAAGACAAGTAAACACAATGCTCCTTAAAAAAACTGACACATAGTAACTAGGGAGTAAAGGACAAATGGAATGAGACATGATACTAAGATATACATCATTCAAGATATGTAATCTCTTTGATACTAATCTATATCAATCATAATCAACCATATTCCATTCTCATTCTAAAACTTCATTAGGAAATAATGAGAAAAATAAGGCAGTTGTTATTCATGTTGTTTAAACATGTCAATAAGCCAAAGCCGCATAAAAGCTTTCCCAACATGACAAAGAAAAAGAAAATAACAAAATATTGCCTGCCTCGAGAAAGTGAAAGCCCGCCTTCACAATGAGCATATAGACCAGTCGTTAAATTTCTCCACACTTGCCATGACAGCTACAGAACAGTAAAACAAACATGCAAAGAAAAGTAGAACTCAAATAAAACAGTGTTGATCAATTAAGGAATGACTATATTATTACAACCACAAAAAGGGAACAATGTTCTGAACAAATAACAAGCTATGTCAAAAGAGCACGTAAGGCAATTAGCAGGGACAGCATGTAGACTTTAAGAAGAATGAACTCATGGATAATGGCTAACCTCAATTGGTGTCATCAATTCAAAGGGCTTCTCCCAACTAGACTGCTTTGTTTTCTTGTTGTAATAATATCTAGCAAAATAATTTTTACAAAAGCTGTCAGGTTTTGCAACACATAACATGAATGTTTTCAATGATATTCGTATAACCGCAAGTGAGAGATTAACATGAAAAGAACTACTACTGAACAAAAAGGATAATATAATAGGATAAAGATCTTAAAAAACAAATGATGACACGTCCAACAAATGCATACCTCCTACCATCGGCAGCTGTATGCTCTTGCCAGTCAGATGAAGATTGCTGAGATAGATTTGGAATGTTTGCTGTCTGTAGTCGGAAAAGGAATAGGAGTTTAAATACATAACTAGATGATGATCAGAGGTAAAAATATCAAAGAAAATGATGCATAGAGAAGCACAAGGAAAAATAATTGCCCCTGAAGAAAATCTAAGCCATTGTTGATGAATATATGTAACTGCATTTGCCATTAGAGAAAATTAATTGCTCGAGAAAAGCAAGTTATAACAGCCTCTGGTAGACAGAAAAAATAAAAGAAACAATTAAAAAGGAGCATAAAGTACTCTAAACATACTTACAGAATGGTTTTACTTCACAAAGCAACAACATATGGACAACTTACAAATTAACTCCCTGAAAAGCTCAAGAATACACCTCATGCTATTTCAACAAGCACATTGCATATGCAGAGTAAAGGGGCTTGATCACTGTCTATCCAATAAATTTAAAGAGGCAGATAGCAAACTAATGACAGACAGTCCTTCACTAAAAATAATTAAGATAACAATTAATTTTTTAGAGGAAATTTTCCAAGCATATTCAACACCACTCCAAACAAATACAAAGTATATTGACATTGAACCACGGAAAACATACACCCTACGATTAGAAGAGAAGAAAATGAATGAACACTCACTGAATCCGAAAAAGATAGCGAAGGCTGCGGTCCACCAGGTTGAACAGGCACAGCCGATGATGAACTGTGACCTCCAGATGACAGCCAAGTTTGTCCCCCTACAGGTACAACAGGGGCATGCGATTGTGACATAGGTTGGAATTGTGAAAATGCGTTGGCACTGTTTTGCGGCTGTGCAAAATTGGATGGTACATACTGAAAGAAAAAATATAAGTAATGCAAAAAGTAGTTCACTAAATCAGCAAGACAATTTGAGAAAGAATTCACAAGGAATATCTTACAGCATAAGCGGAAGAGTGAGGAATTCCCGATGCTCCCATATGAGGAACCGCTGGCTGTGACTGTGGTGAGCCAGATGTAAGAGGTCTATTTGGTTGACCATATGGCATAGGCATAGCCTGAGATGAAGATGTAGCGACACCAGGCTGACTTGACCATGGTGGTAAATGCTGCATTGGTTGAGAGTATTGCAACTGTTGATTTTGACCAGACTGCATCCCAACATTAGAAGTAGGAATGGGTTGTCCACCAGGCCGAAACTGCTGAGAACCTGTGGGAATGAATGGCTGTCCCTGCTGTGTTGGAACCATTGGCCGAAACTGCAAGGTCATGTATACAGTGGTAAAGACAAGATTGTGAACAAGTTCCAAACAAAAGAAGTCACCACAGTAGAAGAAATTACTTGCATAGGTAAGGGTGAAGCAAAACTTGGGGGACCCAAGGATCCAACTGCAGGTGGCCAAGGTGGCTAGAGAGAGAGGAGAATTAATAGGAAAAATTAAGCATTATTTACTTGCAGAACATTTAACAGGCAAAATATAAATAAATACACAAAAAAGAACGACCTTGGCCAGTGGGAATGAAGAGAGATGAGAAGTCTAAAAAGAAGAAAATTTTCTGCTGGGATTAACTATGTAAACACAGCAACAAAGTGAACCATAGCCAATTGGATCTTGAATAGATTTAATTTGTTAGACTAGGATTCAAATCAGATCAGGGTTCTACCTGTCCACCAGATGATTGAGAATTATTGGCCATTCCAGCACATTAGTAAAGCTTCGGACAGCTACAAGGATTAGCACAGAACTACCAATAACTTCTCATACAAACTAGTAACACTTCTAACTGAAACTCAGCAACACTGCACGTGTCCGCAAAACCTTAGCGGCCTGTTGGTAGCAAGCACATAAATGCTCCAATTACAAATTATATTCATCCAATTAAACAGTTTCCTAGATAGACAAATGTTTCGTAACAATACACATAATCAACCCATCAACACATACTATATAAGTTGTAAATGCCCGAAATAGCCACTATCCAGCCGAAAAGGAGTGAAACTCGTTGACAACCAAGCTAGACATAGAGGAAATTCAGCGCCAATCTCTTTCAATTATTGAATGCCCGTTGAAAAGCACGAGTTCATTTCACAAATTCAACTACTGGTCGCTAATTCAAGATTGTTCACCATGAATAAAACAAGAAATATACCAAAAAACAACTAGACATCAGTTTTTTGTGTTTAATCAACAACATATATTCAAATATTGAGACAAACCGGAAAGGATTTTTAAAAAATGTGGAAATTTTTTGCAGCGAGAAACAAGCAAACAAGCTCTTAGAGATTCAGAAAATAGAAATTAAATTGTTCACTTGATTTTTCCAATTCTAGCTTGTAATTTACCTAGAGGCACCAAAATCAATAGAAGAGGAACGAATTGAAGATACAGCTTTACTTACAATAAGGGCAGAGAAGCAACCGAGTTGAGTAAACAGCTTCGAGAGGAAATAGCTAAGATCTCTCAGAGCCAGTTCTCGATGTTTAGGGTTTAAGAAGCAAACAGGTGTTCTTTTTTTTTTTAACTTCTTCGGGGTAAAATTAACGAAATTGATGTTCGCCTGTTTGTATATGATATTAGGAGAGAACACCGAACAGGCCGTAGCTGATGAATTAAATGCCTTTTATGGGTTTCTGTGACGTCAAAACCCTTTTATTTTTATAAATGTAAACAAGCATTGAATGGTGGAGGTCCACTCCTAATCGGATCGGATTCTAATACCCACCCGTTTGGGGCTTGGTCCAAGACCCTTCAATTAAGTCTCAAGTGAAATAAACAAATATATAAATTCTTTTTTTAAAATAATTCTTTTTAAAGAAGATAACCAAATTATAATGCACTTCAATTTGAAAAAATATAATTATTCAAGATGCTATTCTGCCTGGCTGAAGAAGAGTTACAGGGCATAAAATAAAAAAATATGTTAATTCGGTCTAATTTTTCGTTATCTTAACAAGATAACAGGAGGCTCATTACTTCAACTAATCCTTGTGTTCTTTAAATGGATCTCTTAGTTGTTGAGAAGGTTGCGGTTTCCCTCATTTTTGACATAGCGGGCCCTAGATGGGAGGCCTACACGACCGACTATTAGCTTAATATATTACCAGTTGGTTTTTTATAAACACAGTGTCGATCGTGTGGGCCTTTACCCAGAGCCTGCTATGTCAAAAGTGAGAGAAATCACATCCTTTTCCACAACTAAGAAATCTATTCGAGGAACATGGGGACTAGTTGAAGTAATGAGCCTCCTAATAGCGGGAGGCTCATTAATTCAATTAAGATCAGACCAAATTAGCATTTTTTTTTTGTTTTACGTCCCGTAACTTTTCCTCAACCGGACTTGGGCATAATAGCATCTTGAATAATTATTTTTTTTCAAATTGAAGTGCATTATAATTTGGTTATCTTCTTTAAAAAGAATTATTTAAAAAAAGAATTTACATATTTGTTTATTTGTTGAATTGAAGGGTATCTTGAATAATTATATTTTTTATATAAAATTTTAACAGATGTTATCAATATAATTCTCATAATTTTAATTATTTATTAGGTAATTCAAAGATGAAATTGAAATGAATTTTTTATTCTAATAAACCTTTTTAATAAAATCCCAATGCTATAAATTGTTTATTTAAAAACTAATTTATAAAATTAAATTCAGACAATCTAATTTATAAAGTGATTTTTACAGGATAGATTAGAATTTTTTAAGTTGGTTTAATTGCCTAAAAATAGTCTCTTTATTAAGTAAGTATAAGATTGTATACTAATTGATCTACTTAGAGATTCTGTATTTTATCGGATTCTTATTGGGTGTGATTGTTTGTTTATTGGTTTGGTTAAGTTCGATCCAATAAACGTCTGATCCATTCAATAGGAGCTTAAAATGGGCTCGACTAGAACAACCGCCACTTTTCATACCCAATACGGCGGCGTTTTCTTCTGGGCCTTCCGTAGATTCGTGATCGCGAAAATTGGGGTTAGGGTTTTTATCTGAAGGAGAGGATCTCTCTTTTAGTGTATTTAAACGCCCAACGCAGGCCGGAACTCCACAGAAGGTTCGCCGCCATACGCAAAGTTGCAAAAGATCATCTCTTTGCTATTTTATTGCTCTTCGATCAGTTCTGCTCCGTCCTTGTGTCTATAACATGTATGTATTTATGCATACATTTATATTGATGGATTATGGGATGGGTAATCTAACCAAGATATGATATTTGGGTACGTGGGTACTCTAAACAGAGGGTTGGCTGCGATGATTATAAGAAAATTCCTCGTTCTGAATGCTATCGCCATGGCATGACAGACTCTTATACACCCATAGAATATGAGCACCACCCTCTTGGAAAATCTCATGGTTTTGTTGTTTGTTCTTGTTTTTACTTTCTTCTCTTCATTTAGCTTTTGAAATTGCTTGGCTTGAGATTACTGGCACAGGGGTCTTGATGTCAATGTGAGAACATTTTTCAGGAGTTGTTTTTGATTGACGAGGCAAGCAATTAGCCTGTAATTGCATTGCATTAGTTCAACTCCTAAATTTACTTGGTGGTGTTTAAAGCCCTAATTTGATGGAATGAACACTTCTATGGATTTTGGGTTACGCACACCTCCATATTCTCTGTATTATTTAGTTTTTTTTTCCTCTAATGGGATTTCTTCAAAAGTGGTTTATACTTTGTACTCCAATTTCTAGTCAGGCTAGTTACTTGCGCTTATATTCAAGAAAGAATTGGACTTTACTCCTTAGGCAAATCGTTACGCATAGGTAAAACCATGTCAAGTCAAATAACGAACAAGTTTTAGTTATGTTACTTCCAACCCATAATATCCAGAAGGCGAGTTCGAAAACCATCTGCCTTGCTGTTAGTTATGTTCATTCTTCCATTTTGCATGCAATCCACAAACAGGAGATTTACATAATACTATATATAAACCTGGAAATACAAAATGAAATGTCTTGTCAAAATCTTTTAAGGAAACTGCTGAGCTTAGACATACAACTCATTTATCACCTCTTCTCCTTTCATAAAACATTTCTAAAAGTTAAAAAGTTACAGGACAGGCAAATGAACTTGAGCCTTGTCGAGCTCATCGCACAAACTAGCACCTTCACTGTTCCTGTTATCTGCTCCAGGGCTGTGTCCTATACTACTGTTTGAAAGTGAAGCAAATGATGCCTTCTGTAAGACCCCAGTTGGCGAAGAGTTTAACCTAGGACTACTGTCCCATCCCTCCAACATGAGATTGAATGCTGATGAACTCTTGCACTCTCCTGAACCATTATTAATATTATGCAAAACCTCGCCAAGGGGACCGCCCATTGAAGTTTCCCATGCGATGGGGATCCAACTTGCTTGTCTTTGGTTTGGTTCGTTTAGTAAAGTACCAACTCCAAGTCCCATTTGTATTGGATCCATTTCGCAAGATGACCTTAGACCAGAGACGGTGGTTTTCCCACTGTTCGATGAGGAAGTCGAACACATATAGTCTGACGAAGCTATGGGAATTGAAATCGACAACTGAGTCCTTTCGGACTGAATATCAAGTTCGGGCCAAGTACCAATGGAGCGATCAGACTGGTTTTTCGGCCAATCATTCATGAATTGTCGAAGAGAACGTTGTGAAGCAGTTTCCTGGTCACTCAAGTTCTGGTAAGCTCCATAGTTTCTACCATTCATCAGGAAGGAGCTCTTATGTTGAGGGTTGAGAGAATCAAAGGTGCCAAGTCCTAACTCTTCATTAATGCATTTCCTGATATTAGAAAAAAAACAAGTTAATGGACAAATAACCACCTATCATGAAGTTCTCTGCTCAAGAATATTGAAGAAAAACAAGTAAATATCTATCACAAACCAATTTAAATGCTACATAAGTAGTTTTGACTTATGAATTCCTATCCCATTTACCTTCCGACGGGATTAGCAGAAAAAAGGTTAGAGGAACTAATAGTCTGCAACTGATGCTGTGCAATGGTGAGGTTATTTGTTGTGCCGCCGCGGCTGCTTCGGTGACTAACCACCACTGCAGATGGGGTGGAAGCCGTAACTATCGTCCTTGCACCGGAGGCGGTGGTTGTGGTGGTGCTGGTAGCGTTTGAATGGCCAGTTTGACCTTCCACAGGCTTTCTTGAACGATGGCGGCCTCTGTTCATATGCCGCTCGCAGTACTTTTGGTCAGCAACAGCGTCTCTCGAGCACCGCCATTTCTTTCCATCTGTTCTACGACACCGTCCTGGCTCTGGATCGGTGTTGCTCGAGAATCCCAGTTGGAAGCTACCCCATTGCACTGTCATTACAAGTGACACATAAGTATGGTAAACCAGTTATTATGCAGACTTGCAGTATACAAAGCGGCAATCTTTATGTGACTTGGAATGATTAGGCAGATGCAGACAGTAGAATACTTAAAAGGAAAAGGGTAAAAATCACATATAAAGGCATCAGCTCTCAGGAGAAAATTGACTTGGAACAAAATCAAGAAAATGTTGTGCACAGAAAACTTCTTACAAGTACTGGGTCTGAGAAATCGTCCTGGAAAGCTGTTGAGTCGAGCAGAATCAACAGCTTTCCTTATAGGAATAAGCAGATGGGAAGGTACAGGCACATTTGAAGTCAAGTATTTGTAGATCAAGGCCTGATGTTCAAGTTCCATCCACTGTGACTGAGTAAATGGCCCTTTTGCATCTGAGAAAACACCGTGCATAGTTCCAACGCTACTAAAGCTTCCACTGTTGTATCCTAAGAGAGCATAAAAAAGCAAGAGAAAAAGTGAAATTGCAGAAACAAAGAACCAGATGTTTCAAGGCATATTGGTACAAACTGTAATAAAACCTTTTCTCTGGGAAGGAAACAGATAAATAGAATTATAAAAAGGAAGTCATTAAATGCCCATAAAAAAACTTCCCTACAGTGTTTCAAGGAGAAAGCAATAGTAACAAATTGTTTGTCTTCCATACAAGGTAAGTAAGGTAAGAGAACCAGTAAAGGATTTGTGCTTTTTGTTCTGCACCACAGTAATTTTGGCTTCAAAGATCTTTCTTGTTTTGTCAATGAAGATCCTACTCTTGATTAGTAACAGAAACCAATCATCTCAAAACAGGAAGAGAAAGATTTGTGGGGAGAAAATGAAACCTTTTTTTCTCCTTCTTATTGACAAGACTTTCTAACTAAGACCACTCCTAGATTTGGTTGAAATGAACTCCCACCATTCCCCACAATCAAAATCCAAACAAGCAATAACATTTTATCTATAATACTAGAACGTGTTGTTCACAGAGCACCACCTAAAATTATTAGGAAGAGCCCACAAAAGAACAGTGACCAAAAGCTAAAACCATGTCCGAGAATAGTCTAAAGGCGTCCTGGAAACCCCTCTTCAGGCCGTTGTTTCCCCATAGGGAACCAATAAACCATGGCATAACTTAAAATCATTTCAAATAATGATTGATAGACATCCCATTCCCCAACACTCAATGTGCTTAATAGTACCTGTATTTCTACCGTAAGCAGAAGTAATGTGAAAGTAAGGAAATGCGACATGCTGAGATGTCTTCTCAGTTTCCGATTTGGAGCATGAGAAGCTTAGCATTTGTTCAGGTCGCTGTCCATCAGCGAATAGAGTACTATTCGATTTCAGCGACATGTTTCTCTGAAGATGAAGCATTGACTCAGTTTTGGCCTGTTTAGAGCTCCTCCAATCATCGTCAGTTGTGTCAGATCTGTCTTGCTTGAGAAACCCAGATCCGTGCCACTTCAGCTTCGTATCAGGATCTGCCCTAGTAAGAGTTGCAACTCCGCCAGTGCTAGTGTCCGAACCCACGAACCCGTCTAAACCCACCACCCCAAAATCCATGTGGAAACCAGCTATAAAACCTCTGAAGCGAAGAGATGATGAAACATTAGTGGATTGAAGAAAAGGACTGATGCTTGAAGCGGTAGTGCTGAAGAGGGAAGCATCATTTTAAGGTGGGTACGATATGTGTTTTTAAGTCTGAATACCAGATTGGTTTTTCTCTGAACAAGTTGATGCCCTTCGTAAAGATAAAATAATTGCAGAGAGATAAAGCGGCGGAAGAAAATAATTAGAGATTTATAAGAGAACTCGTGAAGCGAGCCGCAAGGGTGTTTTAAGACACAAAAGTGAACACAAAACCGCATGCATAGGAAGTCCTCTACCTTGTATGTGTCTTTTCCAGAGTCCACCCACTTTGATCAAACTCAACAGGCAACAATCTGACAAATAATTCTGCTTTCCTAATCCTAGTAAAACAGGTTGGTTAAGTCATATATAATAAGTGTTAAATAAGTGTTAAATTCTCGCCTAAATAAAACATAATTTATAACTTATAAATAATATTACAATAATAACATTACCAACATCCAGTAAAAATTCGTCTCCAAATATTTAATATACATAACTTTATTTTTAATTAATAAAAAGGTTATTTTAAAATGGCTCGTTGAAAATAAAATTACAATACATTTGAGTTATAATACGTATTTCAAAATTTTTATATGATAAAATCCTAATTTCACTTTTTACATATTAAGTATTTAATAATTGTTATTATTATTATTATTATTGTTATTATTGATGTTGTTTGTTTGTTTGTTGAGATGATGTTTATTAGGTCATCTCTCCTTTCTTAAAGTTGAAACGGTTGAAGATATGGTGTGGGTAGGGTGCGTGATGGAAGATGCATAGCCACGTGACAAACGTACGCCGCTCAAAATATCTGTCCTCACTTGTCCTGTACCAATCCTCTCCTACTCTTACACTATACCCACATGCCTCTCCCTCTGTTTCTTCTCGGTCTTCTTTCGTGGGTTTGGTCAAATTAGGCTCTCACTCTCCCACGCCTCTGTGTCCGCCTTCGGACAAAAACCCAACCTAAATTACCTCTGTGTTTTACTGTAGGACTTCAGTAAATAAATTTCACTGGATAATAATTAAAAATATTATATTTTAACGTTAAAATATTTTTAAAAAGTGGAATGAGGTATTTGTAGGCATATAGTAATAATAGTGGTGGTTGGTTACCTAGAGTTTAGGTCAAATTAGTACTTGTAGGTCAAAGATACTAATTTTGTCGTGTAACATTAAATTAAAATTAATAAAACTTATCTCACCCAATCTAAATTTACTGAAAAAAACCTGAATTAATCAAACTTCAATTTTGACTATTTGATTCGGAGATAAAAAAAATTTAATAAAATAATATTATTAATATATATTTAATCAAACTTAATTAAATTATATAGCAAGAAAAAATTTAATCAAAATAATATATTACACAAAATTTAATTACAACCAACCCTCCAAATAATAATTAAAATATATATACTTGGACCAAAAAAGGAGTATTTGTGTTAGCAATTTGGAAAAGAAATCTTAGACACAGTCCACCTTTATTTTGACTTGTCCCTGTTCCTGGCTAATAACTAAAAAGCAAACAATGGCACCTCAAGGAAAAGCTGAGCTCCATAGCTCAACTTCATAGCCTACAAACACAATTCACCAAACTCATGTCTCCTCGGCTCTTCCAAGTCATTTCCTTGGCATATTTTCATGTGATGTGTACAAATCCAATACGTGCATGCATCAATCGATCTTATCTTTATTTGGATATATATTGAGATATTTATAATAATACTTTAAATTTCTGTTGCTTACATCATCGGGAAATAATTGGTGGAATTATGAGAAATGGGAAAAGAGATAAAGAAAGCAAAGTGAAAAAAAAAAAAGTAAAAAGCAATCGAATATTATTTCATCATCTTGAAGTCACCCAATCCATATCTCCTCCACATTATGTTTGACATTGACGTGTGTGGCCTAGAAAGTGCCACGTGGGCCCACAATATGGGTTTCAATACCACCATCACCATTAGTACGACCAAAACCACACACGTATACTGTGAAATAAAATAAATAATAATAATAAGCGAAGATAGATGATGTTAGTTGGAGGTTGTGTTGGGCTTAGAGAGAGCGAGATGTGGATAGAGGAAGCTGGCTTCCCGTTCGCCGACAGCCCTCTCCTGGGCCCACCACATCCTCAATTGTCCCAACTTGCGTCCCCCACTCTCGTACCATCCCCCCGGGGCCTTGTCTATTTGTGGGCCCACCTCCGCGCCTTGTTCTTCCTTTGGTATTTTCGATGCGATGCTCAATCAAGCGGTGGACCTCCAGCGATTCCTCTTCACGAATCACCACTCTTTTTTCTTTTGCTTTTTTTTTATGTCGATAAATATGTTATTATTATTCGAATATTATTTTATATTTTTCCTTGTCAATGATTTAATTAAATGCCTTAATTTTTAACAATTGGATTATTAATATTTTATCTATAAGTATAATTAATATAATTTTTGAAATAAATACATAAGTAGTTGTTTATCTGATATTTAAACATTATTTTAGAAAATATATTACGTAATCTTTTTAAATGTCAATTTAGATTTTGTTCTCTCCATTATATTAATTACCGAAATATTAATAGAGATAATCTATTGAAGTGGGTTATTTAAATTTTAAAAATTTGAATACTTAATTACATTTTTTAAAAAAGTTGGATAATCAAATAAAAATATTAGAAATTTTTTAATTTATTTTCCCTTATTATTTTTGAAAAAATATTAGATAACAAATTATAAATTATTTATTTCTAGTAAAAACATACTATTATTAGCTTTGGTTATAAAAGGAAGCTAGGTTAGGGATTCTTTATAAGGGACCGCGTTTGGCTATTAAAAGAGTTGAATGATTGGATAAGAAAAGCAGTTTATTTCATGGGTGACAGACTGCAATAACATTTGCTCATGTTTGCAGTAGGGAGACATTTACGTGTAGTGAATAGCTGATGTCTTGCTTTTATGTATTGGTATTCAGAGGATAATTAAAAATTCCATGAAGTATTTATATGCTCGGTATAGAAAGAAAGACCTTAAGAATTAAGATTATAAAAAAATCAATGTAAAGATCTCTGTGTTTAAGTAACACAGTTTTATGGTTTAGACGAAAGAAGCATGTGGTCTATCAGTGCGTTTTTCGACTAGTCTCTTTCTGGAACGTACGTGTGGGTGCGTTAATGTCCTTACTGAGTGGATTCCTAGCCAGGCATTACTTAAGACTCTGAACGCAATTCGCCACTTTCGATTCAAAATAGTGGACATAATGCGAAGGCCGCCAAATCATGATGTCGTCCTTATATTTGGAAAATAACCGTTCGTGTTACAATTGAGATTAAATCTTACATTACATTTTGGTTAGATATGAGGAGCCCACTGGGCTCTTATAAAAGGTCTATACATTATAGGCCTACTGATAAAATATACTCGTGAGTCTTGACACCATGCTTTATCCTAAAAAGTTAAGACATTAGGTTTATAGGCTATTTCTACTTATATGCACCGCACTAGTTTCATCTCTTTCTAATATTAGACTCTCACTCACACTTGAAATCTCAACAATCTCCCCTTCAAGTATGAACTTTTACGCTCGGACTTTCTCTTGAGTAAAAGTCTTTTTCTTAACAACTTGAGTATATGGGATCATCAAGAGCTCTTTTACTCTACTGGTTTGAGCCCACCAGGAGTCTTTTTGCTCTTCTACATGGGGAGGCAACCACGAGATTTGACTACCGTCTCCATACTCGTTCCTTGCCGAACCATCGACTCTGATACTACTTGTTGGATCTAAGGAGCCCACTTTTATAAGATATCTACATCATGGACCTAGTGAGAAAACATACTCATAGTTCTTGACACCACACTTTAACCTAAAATTTTAAAACATTAGATTTATGGGTCCTTTCTACTTATATGTACTTCACTACTTTCGTCTTTTTCTAACGTGAATTCTCACCCCCCTTTAAAATCTCAACAATTTTTAAGGATTACGATGAACAGCATCTAATTTAGTGAATTGTTATCTATTTTAAGCAACTAACTTAACTTTATACATGAAAATTATGTTTGGAAGATACGCGCTACATCATTCACCCACTTCCTCACTATTGGAACAAATGTTTTCACTTTGTGACAGTTTTATCACTTATCATAACCCACTATTTCCATATTACAAGCATGTGTCACACCTTTAATTTAATAATCTTAAGCTATCTTTTACATGATCTGTCCAAATATGTTCAAGGTAATATTACAATTTCAATTTTTTTAAAAGCAATATTAACAATTTTTTAAATACAAATGATACATTTACATTTAATCAATAAAAAATGCTTGAAAAGTTAACCAAAGATGAACATCGATTACTTTATATCCGTTGTTTGCTAAATATTCCAAAACCAGTCAAAAGCATAAGAGTTGTGACAATTTGACGTGCAAGTTAAGTATCTAAACCCTTGGCCTTGTCTCTAACAAAGCATCCTTAAAGAATTAAACCTAGTAGTTGGAATTTGGAGTACTCCGCTCATGACGTCCATTAACGGTGCATCTGCAACCGTGACGGCACTAAACTCCATGAAAATGTATGCTTTCTATGAACACAGAGCACCGAGTATTACGTACGCCGGTGTGCTTTTGGCAACGAGAAGATGACAAACATGTATATAAGTTTTATGAGTGACGTTAGGCAAATCCCATAACACCTAGAGATGCCACGATCTGGTTGACGACGAGGGCACTTACTGCTTGAAGAAAACAATGACTTTACTGCTTGAAGAAAACAATCTTAACACAGTATTTCTTTCCAACAATTTAAAAATTTAATCTGCTTTAACAGTTGAATTATAAAAATTTTCAATTGATAATTTTTTATTTAATTTTTATTTTTTCAGTTTGATTTATTTTAATAATTTTTTTAAAAATTGACTAATTTATTAATTAATTAGTTAATGTTCGTAAATTAATAAATTTTTGTAAACTGAAATAATTAATTAATTTTTATTTAATATTCTTTTTTATTTAACTTCAATTTTTTCAAATGGCAAGGACAATCTCTTTTAATTATATTTCAAATTATTTAATTATATTCAAATTTTAACCAATTTTATTATGATCTAATATCGATTAAACCTTTTAAACTTTAAACTTTTTATGTTACAACTTTAAAACATTGATTTCATCGACTCCAAAACTTGATAAGTCTCGCATGTTAAATGCCCCATGTCAAGACTCAATATTGTTAGTAGCAATTTTGACTAGAGCATCACTCAACCCTTCTTTAAAATAACGTTAATTTTAGATTTTTTAAAAAACTTTTTATTTTAATTTATAAAATTTAAAAAACTTAAGCTTGAATTGTTATCATTTTAAGACAAAATAATATTTGAACATAATTGAAATTATCTTATAAAAATTAAGATCAAATTAGAGAATAAATTTGAATTAATATAAAATTTAAATTAAAATCAAATATTTAATTCAAAATATGATGTGAGTCCAATTTACAATTTTTAAATCATATTTATTATATGTTCTTTATAAAAAAAACTATTATTATTTATAACTCTTTCACGCGTTTTGTTCAAATATTTATAATTATTAATTCAAATTTTCAAAGATTCAATTTCGGAAAAGAAAATAATTTTTAATATTTGATGGAATTTATTTACGAGTAATATTGGCCCTGTTTGGTAAATGGCTTATCAGCCAAAAAACAACTGGTTGACCATGTTTAGCTTATTGACTAAGTTGAAAAGCTATTAATGGTGTTTGGTAATCAGCTGATTGGGTTGGCTGATTCAATCCAATCAACTGATTTTTGACAAGCTAAAGAGGGGTAGCGTTTTGAAAATAACTGATCAAAAAATGTCTATTATGCCCTTACTAAATTATGTGCATTTTTTGAGTTAATATTGATTTCCATTTATAACTAAATTATGCAAATGAACATGTAACATATAAAAAAAATTATATTAAGTCAATATCTT
>JAOQMM010000002.1:2668162-2682889 GCA_027563515.1 Erythroxylum platyclados
TTTTTAATAATTAAGTGTATTATTTATCTCCTACCTCTAAGTAATTTATAGTAATTCTCAAATTTAAACCAGCCAGCTTTTTTAGTAAAAAATTTTATACAATCATGAATAAAGGCAAAGTTATATGACTCCTTTAATTAGATTTTAATGATTTTTATTAGAATAATGTAATAATTATTTAGTAAACATTTTATTTTAGAACATATTATCATAAATTAATTTTGGATAATTTAAATTAATAAAATATTACTTCAAATAAAATCATAAGAAGGCTATGTATCCTTTACCTCCATTTTAACACCAAAACCCTCAACTGCTCTTGATTAAGAACAATTGATAATGATGAAGTTAGATATACCACTATAAGAGACACAAATAAAAGTTGGGTTCTAATTATTTTTTTAATCTCTCAATCTGATTAGTCATTTCCTACGAAGAATAATGAAACATTCTCAAAAAAATAATAAAGTATTTTTGCTTACAATTAGTTCTTTTAAAATTAGAGCGTTATTTTAAATTTAGTATGACCAAATCTAATAAAAAAATTTTAAAAAGGTAATAAATAAAATATAAGTTAATTGATTTTTAAATTATATTTAAAATTTTAAAATCTGTCTATTATAAAATTATAAAATTTAAGAAATTTTAAGTTCTTTAATTCAACAAAAAATTTCTTCAATTTAACATAAAACTTTATCAAGCTCATATTTTTTTGATTTATTTAAAAATTGAACAAAAACTTTTATTCATAGAGTTCTGTTCATAAGTTAAAAAATCTATCCGGTTTGGTCTGTTCAATCGTAAAAATTTTGAATTAACTTACTTTTCAGTTTGATTTACGTTAATAACTCTTATTATTAAAACTTCGATCAGTTTAATAAATAATAGGTCAATTTAATAAATTAATCATTTTTTATGAATCAAAATAAAATTTTAATATTTTTAATTAACTTTAAATTATTTAATTACAATCTTTTTTAATTATATTTTTAAAAATTTAAAATTATTTAATATTTAATTAATTTTATGATAATTTGATGTTTTTTAAACATCTAATTTTTTAATTTTTAGTTTAATTTTTAAAATATTGATAAAAATGGAATCCGGAATGTGACCGGCAAAAACTTGATGCCCTTCTCTTTACCATACACGAAACCTGTCATCGGATCTGAATCTGCGAGCTACAAGTACTGCTTGTTGGGTGGAATCGAATGATTGTTATTTTGACAAGATGAGTTGGGTGCAGCTATCATTTTTGTTCTTCTCATTAAGTTTCCATAACAGCAGCCTTTCTATCTTCCTTTTTCTTTCCGAAGCCACTTCAGCTATCATTACTTCTTCTCTGCGCATGCTTAGACCAAGAACTGGATTTTCCGTGAGATTGGAATCTTCCTATTATCCTCACCACTTGTGTGCTTGATTACATGTACCTTTGACCACCGACTAATATGATGCATAAAGTCTCTCGTTAACTGTCTTCTAATTCTAGGAGGTGCCTTCATTAGTGGCAGAAACTCTTTTAGGAGATTGTACTCTCAAGTAATTTCACATAAAAACTTTTAAAATAAGTGGATATTTATTGAAATATACAAATATTAACTTATACATAGTTAGTTTGTTTAAAACATATCTTTTATAATTTATTAAATAAAATATATAAATCTTTCTATAGTTAACAAACTTTTGAAAATTTTCTTAATCTTTAAAAATTTGAAAAAAATTCTTTCTATTTTTAGTTTTTTAATTTTTTATTAGATATCAGTTAAAAATAATAATAATAAAAAAATGCATAGTATGAATATTACACGTGTACTAATTAAATTTTGTTTACATGACGATTCAACTTGACTCTTAAGTTTAAATTGAATAATTAAATATGATTTAAATTAATAATTTATTATAATCATCTTAAATTATGAATTTAAATCATATTAAATTAGTTTATGTCAAATTTAAGAAAAGTAGAGTTAGGTTATTATATTAGTGACGTTTAATTAATCCACGTCTAATGTTCATACTACGTATATTTTATCATTTATTTTTAACTGAAGTTTAAGAGAATGATTTCTCTTAAAAATTAAAATAAAAAGAATCCTTTTGATAAATTTAAAAATCATAAATTTTTAAAAATTTTCTTAAATTAAAACATAAGTCTATATTGTTTACCTTAATTTATAATATATATATATATATAAACAATTATCAAATTAATATTTATTAAGAAAAATGACATAAAATAAACTCATAGGTTAGTTTTGGGCGACTTTTGAAGTGTCTATCTATGATGTGATTCCTCTGTAATTGGAAAACATAATTGTGTCCTCTACTTTCTCTGAAGTAGTGAAGCAAAAAGCTTTGTGTAAAAGTAAGCAAGCAGGGGGCATGGGAATGGAGACGTTAAGCTTTGTGTTATGTTTTAATCTTCTTTTATTAAAGAGTCAAGCCCGTGGGTGCGCTGTGAGATTCTTCCTCTTTCCTTTTCATTTTAGGTATATACCCATCATTGCTAATTTAGGCAGGACCACACCTTGTGGACCTAAAGATTGGCCCGCGCGAGCTAGGCACGTGCCACGCGCGTGATCGCCGTAACTTGCTTTTTGATTAACTTATCTTGATTGCTTATACAGTTTATGATTATCATTTGTTATATTGAGGATGAAACCTAATTGGCTTTATCCAACGGCTCTAAAATTTTCTTAAATATTTTAAATCGAGTAAGTTTTTAGTTTGTGTTATTTTAATAACTTTTATTATTAAAATCAATTAGTTTATTAATTAATCAGTTAATTTTTATAAATTAAAATAAATCAATTAATTTTTATTTAACAGCCTTTTTTACTAAATTTTAAATTTTTTATAATTAAGAATAATATTTTTAAATTATTTAAATTTTTTAATTTTTACTATACTAATTATATAACCGTCTAATAATAGTTAAACCTTTTAAACTTTAATTTTTTTATCTTATCGATTTAGTTTTTGATTTAATTTTAAATATTTTTATTTACTTATACTAATAATCTTGCTCTTATGAGTAAAAGGGTCAAGGGAAATTGTAATACTTGTGGTTAAAAATATAAAGTAAAAACTTTTGTGGTTAATAATATGTTTTTTTGAGAATTAAATTATAATTAGTTCATGGCTTTTGTCTCAATATAACAAGAGTTGGCATCGCTTTTCTAGAAGTGATTTAATTGGTAAAGCAAGTCGTCCTATTTTAAGATATTATCAATTTAAATTATATTTAAAAAATTCACATACTTTATTTTTAAAGAAAAGTAAATCTTAATAAATAAATAAATTTTAATTTCAACTAAATTTATTACTTCAAATTGATCTGTCAATTTATTAAATATTTTCAATGTATAATTATTAAATTAAATATTTATTTACATAATTTATGAATTAAATATTTATTTTATGGGTCATAAAAACAGTGTTCATATTATATTTTCACTAAATATTAATAACTCTCTCTTGAATATGCCGAAGGTATCAATCTTTGTAAGATAAATGGGCCCACAAAGATTAGTGGCTCCCTAAGCTCCGTAGAATCTTTTTGACAAGATTGAGATAAATCTGAGTGGACAATAGAATCAAACTCTATTGGCGTTTGACTGCTTTTTTTGTTTCATTTTTATTAGTTGAATTTATAAACTCCTACGTAAGGTTACGATTAAGAGCAATAGCTTTACAGCACCCGTAAAGTTTTTAATATCTTTTTAAAAATATAAAGGAAAGATGTAGTATATTACGAGTTTTTCATATCAATAAAGTGAAAAAAAATTTTAGATCACTCTCTGATGTTTGGAGTTAACGAACTTTGACGAATCTAGTTCGAATAAAGTAGAACTTTTATAAACAGTAAGCTCTTCCCACGAGTTATTTAAAGCGATTTTATTTTCAAGACTCGAATTCGAGACTTTAGTTAAGGATGAATGAGCCTAAATCACTCAACTACAACCCTCATGGGTATAAAGTGAAAAATTTTATGTATTAAGTTACAATTTATTTTTTTGTTTTACTAATATAATAATAATATAATTATTTTAGTATTCACACATATGTTAATTAATATTTTAGAAAATTGATAAACAAAAATTTAAAAATTAAAAATTTTAAAATATGATTGAAATAAATTATTCTTAATATTTAACTTTTAAATAAAAAATGATGTTGTTAAATAAAAAATTAATTAATACTAAATTTCTGATTAATTGATAAGTCTTTTTAATAATGAGAATTATAAAAATAAATTAAAAAAAACGGTGGGCTCAAAATTTGAACCGGTTAAATACTCTAATATACGTGGATAAAAAAGTAATAAAATTTTATATCCTAGATAAATTTTAAAACACAATTTTAATAAAGAACTTCTAAATAATAAATACTCAACAATCAACATCCAATATGGCCCCACATTTTCAATCGTACTCTGGAAGAACTATTCCCCGGGCAGGCACATTGACGATTTTGGTGTACCATTCCCAAATCTAGAACATATCTGCATACTAATTTTGACTCTGCACTTCTGCTCGGTTCACAGAGCGGGTCCCACTGACTTTGTACATGATATCAAGTCCTTTCAATCTCATCATCAAAAACCTATTTAGACATCATACGGTCTATGATTCCCCTTCTAAAATAGGACGTCCTACACTGGATCATAATCTTGGAAGCAAAATTGAGCCGTTAATCGTGGAACGGTTGCAATATTCCAGCAAGATCACAACCAGACATGTTGTTGACCAAATATAAATTTGGTTTGACCAGGTAGGCACTGCATCTACAGCTGGAAATATTGTATCAGGATTCAGGACACGAAGGTAAAATAATATTTGATTGATTAGATTCCATTATTCGTTCTGTTTAATATTTTAGAGTATTTAACTTTTAAAAATTATTATAAATATTAAATAAAATAAAAGAGAGAAGCCATCTAATCTAATGTACTTCGCGATCAGGGAATTCTGTCAGTTGTCTAATCACAGCCGCTCAATTGTCCTACTAGGTAACGAGAGATCGGCGAAGCCAATCCGAAGGAAAGGGATGTGTGAGGTGAGCATGTGGAACCCACGATTGCATTATTTTGGGGAAGAATGATTTAGTGGGGCTATGCATATCGATCTGATGGAGAGGGTTGTTCATGGAAGATGATGGAGGTGAGGTTCACAATAATGTACTACTTCTCAAAAGAAATGAAATTAGGAGGGGGTTGGTCTGGTTGGCACTGAGGAAAAAATGAGTGTGTAACAGCAAAGAGAGAGGGAGTATAGTTGGCAAGTGTGTCAGTTGAAAAAAATAATAAAAAGAAATGGAAAGTAGATTATGTCAAAGAAGCAAAGCAAAGCAAAGCGAAGCAAAGCTTGGGGTTGAAGAGAAGAACAAGAACCTCCCCAAAATATTATAGAAGTTCAAAAAACAATTTAAAATTCTCCAAAAAAGTGGAAAGAGAGAAAATTACAGGACGTAAAGTGATTAGGTTCTGTAATAATTTAGGAACAAGAGGGGGAGGTTAGAGTAGTTAGTTTGTCTTTTAAAATCATACTAACTTGGGTTGATTCAGCAGGTAAGCAAAAGAGCAATCTTTCTCTCTTTCTCTGCTTTAGGTACAGTATTTGTGTGTGTTTTTTTTCTGAGTGTCTCTCTAGGTTTATAGGTATCCATCAACATTGTCTGTGATCTAAGCTACTAAAGTTGGAACTTGATGCCTATTCTGTTGTTTGTGGAGGTATTCTTTTTTTTAATTTGGTTTTTCTCGCACAAGTTTAAGCTGGCATTGATGCTCTTCGGAGTACTACTGCTCACCCATTTTCAAGAGATTGTGACTGGAGCTCTGTCAGATTTCAGTTTTCCATAATTGACCTAGAATTTGACAACTTTTGGCCTTTTTCTGAACACCCATCTGAGAATATCTGAAAAGAAGCCTAAACAGCCTGCTTTTTCCTAGTTACTGGAATGTTGGGTGTTTGATTCAATACTTCAACCACTAGTCCTTTCCTTGTTGGGATTTCTCCGGCCCACCATTTGCTTGCTTTCTTCCCTGTTGCTCGGAGGTTGTAATAGTATCAAATTCCAATAACGTTGGTGTTGATCTGTTAGAGCTTGCAAGTTTTTAGTTCTCGTACAAGAAAAAGTGATAAAGCGAATCTACTTTTTCTTCGTTGAGCTGTTGTTAGCTAATGAACGTCTCTGCCTGAGTATGCTTTATGCTCTGAAAGGTTCACTTTTTTGAATGTAGCAAGCATTTCCAATTTTCCATCATGTCCTTGCATGTTCTGCTTGATCCTAGGGTTTCTGAAAGATGAGGTAAATAGCTGATATTGATTAGATTTTATGCTTCCACACTCTGCACCTATCTTTTTCACTTTGCGTCCATGGGATGCTTCTGTGAGTTGTTCTTTTAACTTTAGCACCCTCTCTCAGTTCTATAAAGCTGTCGACATTACTTGTTCTTTGTTGAGTCCTGCAAGATATCACTGCCTAATTTTGGTCAAATCCACTTTTTCTTTAACCTAGTTCCTTTTGTCCATTGTCACATTCGGTCTTATTCCTGTATAGGCTAGTTCCTCAACATTTGGGGTGGGTTAGTTGAATCTGGAAAATGGGTAGTGTTGGTGCTAACAATGATGATATGGGATTTCAAAGTGGAGATGAACACATTATCAATTGCTCATCATCGGGAATGGGTACAAATCCATACTTTGCTTCAGGTTGGGATCATCAAGTAGTTTCACTTGGTCAGCACGAGAACCTTGGAGGTTCGGCAATACTTTCTCAAAGTGAATTCACAAATTCCCCTTACTCTATTTTAGTTGAAAACCAAGGAATAAACAACAATGCTCATCTTGTAAACTATCCATCCGATTCAACCTTTGTTGAAATGGTGCCAAAACTTCCTTGCTTTGGAAGTGGGAACTTCTCTGATATGGTTGGTTCCTATGGTCTAACTGGGTCTGGTCAGATTGCCAGTAGTATATGCCCTCCAAATTACGCCCCTAACAAGGAAACGAGCACCCAGTGTCATGGTGATCTCCAGCTATTGGAAGAAGCTGCTTCCATTGCGAATAAAAGGAAACGAGTTCGGGAGTCCAATTCTCGTTTTGATCCCAACAAGGTACATCTGGATTATGTTTATCAGGTTCTGATTAGTTTTTCATAGAAATTGTAGCTGTTGGTCACTGCAAAATTTTCTCCCTGAAACTGGTGTGGAATTGGTTGTAGAATGGTGAAGGTGAGTTGCAAAAGGACACTGCAAGGGAGAGTTGTGATGTATCCACAGAACAGGATGAGAAGAAGCCAAAAAATGAACATTACACTGATACACATACACGGGGAAAAGAGGCAGCAAAGCAATCTAAGGATGATTCTAACAGTGGAGAAGCTCCACCTAAAGAGAACTACATTCACGTTAGAGCTAGGAGGGGTCAGGCAACCAATAGTCACAGTCTTGCAGAGAGGGTACATCTACAGATGCAATTTATAAACTATTGATAACGGCGCGGTTTCCTTTAATTTGAGGTTAGAATGTTTCATTGCAGGTGAGGAGAGAAAAGATCAGTGAGAGAATGAGATTGCTTCAAGACCTTGTTCCAGGATGCAATAAGGTACCTTCTTGGAGGTCTAATGTCTGAATAAAATGTTTTTGTATCAAATGAATAGAATAAGTGCTGATACTGTCTGAGTTTGCTCGTTTTATAAGATCACTGGGAAGGCAGTAATGCTTGATGAGATTATAAACTATGTGCAGTCGTTGCAACAGCAGGTTGAGGTATGCTATTTTGGTGCTTCAATCAAAATTCTAATAGTTTTGCTGATAACATATTTTGAATGTAAATTAAGAGTAAGTTCCTAACAAAATGAATATATTCCTGTTGCAGTTTCTGTCTATGAAACTTGCCACTGTCAATCCGGAGCTGAACTTTGATTTTGAAAGGCTTCTATCCAGAGATGTAAGTTAAAATTTGATGGCTGCAGAATAGACAACATTTTCCTCTGTCTAATGTTTGTTTTGTTTTATTCATGTTCTTGCCTTGCCTTGCCTCATATCTAGATGCTTCATCCACGAAGTGGTAATTCATCCTTGTCGGGATTTAGTCCGATGTTGAACTCTAATCCTTATTCTCACGGAGTTTTTCAACCAAACATAACCGCAATTCCGAACACGAATTTGCAGTTCCCTTCTATGGCTCAAGTAAGTAAAGACCTTTGTAGCAGACTTCCTGTGTCAACATCTTGTATATATGATGCTCAATTCAGGGTATCTTTTATTATTATACAGAATGCGTTAGACAATGAGCTACAAAACCTTTTCCAAATGGGATTTGATTCAGCCTCTGCCATTAACAGCTTGGCACCAAATGGTATTATAGCAAAGGCCCTTACACAGGAATCGTGTCGTTTTTATCATTTTCTTTTTCCTGTTCTTCACCTTCACTGTTCATGATTTCTGCAGGGCAATTGAAGCCTGAGGCCTAGCTTGTGGTTATGGAGTAGAAGAGAAATGGCTCTAGTTACTTCAAACAAAGAACTCAGGATTTTGTACCGTTAAAGCCATTAAGAGAAAAGGGATTAACCTGTTTGGTTGTATAGGTTTTTTGTTTACCTCCTAACTCTGATTGTTCTTCGAATTTTTAGTCGAAGAAGATGCCTTGTTAGAATCTCTTATACATGTAAATTTTCTCAGACAAAACTTATCATCTTCCTCTGTTAAGTTATTGGCTATTGAAATTACAGACGCTTCCAATGATGATTTGCGATTCATTTTTGATGAAATTATGTTTTTGAGTGTTATTTTTGTTTGTGTTTGTGAAAAAAATTTCGCTTGGGCTTTCAACCAACATTTCCATAACAAAAAGTGTATTATATAAATATTAAATATATTGAATATTATCCAATAATTAAAAAATTGAATCAGCTCATAAAAATTTTGAGTTGTCCATCTTAATGATTCATTTTTCAACTTTCGTGTTAATCAATTTATTAATTAATTAGTAAAATTTTATTAATTAATAAGTGTTTGTAAATTAAAATTAATTAATTTTTATTTAATAATTTTTTAATTAAATTTTAAATTCTTTGACATGTAAAGGTAATTTTTTTCAATTATATTTTAAATTCTTTAATTTTATTCAATTTTTAGTCAGTTATAAAACGGTCTAAAATCGGTTGAGCCTATTAAATCTTAAACTTTTTGTATTTAATTTGTGGTTCGGGGTTGAAAACATTGATATTATCACATATTCAAATATTAGATTACTTTGTACATAGTTTGTTTTTATGCATCAAATTGGTTTATAAGTTTTTGGTTCAATAAAAATAAAAAAATAAAAATCAGTCGAATAAATGTTTTATCAGATATTGAAATTTCCTATTGATTTGTCAATTTAAGTGTAAAATAATGCAAATACAAATTTAATAAAAAATTGCTTGATTATACGGATGACAATTGCTGGTTATAGGCCTAAATTTAGTTGTTTTTAATGGACCAATCTACAGGTTAGATCTAGGCCTAAATTGACTCGAGACCTAATTATTCTAAGCAAAACAACATAGATTTACTTAGAATAATTGAGTTTCAAATAACCATAGGCCTAGATAGTTAAGACTCGGATTCAATTTAAAAAATTAAATTGATCTATACTTTTAATTAAAAAAATTATTTAAAAAACTTAGCTGCCATTGCCATCCGTGCTTGATTAAAGTAAATTATTTGTAGATAATTCATTATAATTTTGCAAATTAGATTATAACTAATCAGTATAACTTAGATCTCTTTTTCTCTTTATAGGCATCTTAAAATTTGTCTAAACTGACCAATTATTTCCGGTATAACTTAGACCTCAGTCAGAAATTTTTTTTATGACTGAAACTAAGAATCAAGCTTTCGGCTAGAGAAAAGTTCAAAGAAAACTATAAGATAGAAAAGACACTGATATTATTGATGGTACTAGGCTCATATAAATTTCTTACACATGCAAATACAATAATACGACGCCGTAAACTCATAGCACGTTTGATTTCTATTTCTGTAAATAACCATAACTTTGCAAAGTCGGAGACAAATATTAAATTTCCAAGTGAAGATTTTCATTCGCTCGTAATTTCTGTAAGCCGGAGGCTCTCTTTCCCTTCCCTTTCTCACTCTGATACGAACCCTAACTATGGTTTCAATTTTGGGGGAAATTATTGATTGAAACGAAGTATGGGAGATGAAAACGTTAGTCGGAATAAGGATAAAGCGTGGCCCTATCCAAACAGTCCTCAAGAGAAAGACGAAGCAGATACGAAGCTTTGGGGCGTTTTCCTCTTCGGTCTCATTGGCGCCACCGCCACTACTTTCGCCGTCAGTTCTCTATTTTCTTTTACTTTCTATTTTCTTGTTAATTGTTGAATGCGGTTTGTTTGCATATATTTATGGAGTTATTGTTCAATACACTAGCTTAATTCTGTTCGGATTGTGGGATTTTATTATTTGGTTTTGCATGCCCAATCCAAAGGCGTGATTAGTTTGCTTGGAATTGCGGGAACTAGATTGGAGACTCTTGTGACGTGAGTTTCCTAGGAGGGATTTGCATAATTTTGCCAGAACTCGTCCCTAAGTTGTGTTTTGCTATCTTTTTTGGGACTCCGTTTTGATGATTAAACCAATATGGCAGGTTGGTCAGCTCCGGAGGACTGTTGATTGGTTTTATGTACAGGTAAACATAATTTATTTTGTAGGTGCTTTTCTTTTGTTATCTTAAGTTGATTTGGAGTAATCTTGAACTGGAAAAGTCTGAGTGTAGTGATCTGGTTGGTGTCTTGTTTACCTGTCATTTCCGAAACTTGCAAACTTTGTAATTTTTCCTAAACAGTTAACCAGGTCAGCAAAAGGAGGAAGTGGTGGTTCTTTTCGGTCAACTTTCCAGGAGGAAGCATGGAAAAGATATCAGCGTCGAATGCAAGAGGAGTACGAGGAAGAAATGGAGAGAGTGGTGAGTTCTCTGTCCTTGTGTTTTACTTTGTCATCTAATAATAACAGGTCGGAAGACTTTTGCATGTTTAAAATCAGTTGTTAGCTCTCATATTCCAACAGTCAATTCTTTCCCAGCAAGTTTATTGCCTTTTCGTGGTTCTGTTTGCAAATTATGTTGAAGATGGAGCGGAATATTTTATCAGAATCCCTTATGTGTTTACTTTCCTACTTGGTCAACCAACCTGTTGAAACACTTATCGTCAGGGGAGGATAGAATGACTTCTCCTGAGGAATTTCAGGAGAGATATCTGTTTTCACTGATTTCATGTAACTTAGGTTGCAATTTCGGCTACTACCCTAAACACCTATTCTGCAACATTCTTCCCTTTTCTATGCATTAACTTCTTAACTGTAATGAATGGTTAAACTAAAGACTGGCATAAGCTTGGGGTATCTACAATTTTCATTTTTCGAGTTGATTGCATTAATTTCTCCTGGTCTCGCTGAGTTTTGCTAACATTTTTGTTCTATTGTTTTACCCTTGTCTTGACATGCATTAAAGTTATCCCCTGTAGTGTTTTGCTTGTGGTTTTTTATGTATTTCTGAATGCACTTTGCTTTATTGTTTTGCATCCCTTCATGATTGCATGTCATTTTTGTAGGAACGGATAAGGCGAATGCAAAGTGTTTTTAATCGCGAAAGGAACAAGTACAAAAGAGGTTATGAAAGCTGGAGGGAAAATGATCAGGGTGCTTTTCACCATCATTTTCAGCGAGATGATTGGTATTGGAAGACTGATACATCCTTCAGAGATCAGAGGACTAATAATTTCAGAAGAACTCCTCGAGATAGTACTGGTTATCCATTATCACATCACTACTCTGTCTTGGGACTTGACAGGTACTATTTTGAGCCCTGAATTGCTGAATATGATGCACATTATATTTATTACTAATTCAAATGGTTCATTAAATGATTGTGTAGATCAACTTTCTTTACCGTTAAGCATAAAGCCCTTGTGACATGCAAATTTTCATTTTCAGTTTGTGTATTTTAAAAGGTCTGTTTGCGGTTGGACTGAAGATCTATAGGGAAAAATAACTGTTAAACCCTGAAACTGTCCAATGAATACCAATTGTTTGTATAAGATATGTTTCAAGGCAAAACGAGACCATCATTGTGATTTTGGAAAGTATAATTTGAAGTTCATACTCTCTTTGGTATCAAATTATTTGGATAAAGATTAAGGCATCATCTAGAACTATGAAAAGTCTATAGTAGAGGCATTAGATAAAAATAAAGATATTGGACCAACTCGAAATTAACATCTTCATGTTATCAACACGACATAAGCTGAAAAAAGCTAGCTGGCCAAGGTTTGTTTACCTGAATAATCTCTTACCAGATTTACAATATCCATTACGTCTATATCACCTTAAATTTTCCTTAGTTATTGCAGGAACATTGATCTGCAATTTTTTTCAAAATTAAGATTTTTGTTTCAGTGGTCTAATATGATACGATCTCTTCTTATGAAACAGGTCCAGAGGAACGCCATATACAGATACTGAAATTAAGGTACTATTTTTTGGATAAAGACTCCGTATTTCAGTATAGATTGATGATCATGTCTGATACAAAGAACATTAACTTCATCATTGCAGGCGGCATTCAGGGCCAAGGCATTGGAGTTTCACCCAGATCAGAACCAAGATAACAAAGGTTGGATGTTGTTGGCTGCTTTTAATCAGGTCTTACTGCTAAAAAAGTTGTGGCCTAACACTCTATTGACACATCTTTTTACAGAGGTAGCTGAGGCGAAGTTCAAAGAGGTGATGACTTCTTATGAAGCAATTAAACGAGAAAGAAAGGATATGAGATCTTGAACCGGCTAATATGATTGGATGCTTAGTGGATACTGCTGGATTACATTGAATTGAGTTTAGTTTTTCACTAAATCTTTATCTTGTATTATGATTTTACCTTTTGCAGATTAATCTGCTTGTATTGTTAGGTCGCTAATGAGTGAGGAAAATGCTTTCGCCGAAATATGATGTACAAATCTTAGAGAAAATTTAGCTGAATAAAGATAGAAACTTGTAAAATTTTCGTGGATTGATTCCACCGGTAAAATTCTGTAATTCTATATATGTATACACATTCATCTGTTAAATTCTTATATCTGTATATATATATAAGGAACTGCTTTTAATTTATTTGGTTAATATTTTTAAACCATAATTTTATTAAAAAACAGTCTCTTCAAATTCGTGAGTTTCGAAAAAAGACTAGGCTATATGTTTTAAAGCATGCACTAGGAAATTATTGATCCCTATAATCACTATATTAAGTTTCTCGTAAGTATTTCATATTTATTGAATATTATATAATGTGATTGCTAGCATTTTTTGCCGTAACAAAGTAATGGATTAATATCAATATTTAGTAGAAAGTTAAATTTATAAGATAAGAGATTTAAGATTTTAAAAGGTTGAATCGATATTAGGTTGTTTTAAATTGGTTAAAAACTGAATAAATTTGAAGAATTTGAAAAATAATTGAAAAATATTATCTTTACTTTATTAAAAAATTAATATTTAATTAAAAAATTATTAAATAAAAATTAACTAGTTAATAAAAATTAATTAGTTTACAAAAATTAGCCAATTAATTTTAATCAAATAATTTACTTAAATTACATCTTATTCAAAATAAATTATTTATAAACTTTACATTTACATCATAATCTATCAATTGACTATCCAAAAATTAGTTATGAGATATTTTGTTATTAAAAAGATAGAATATAAATCACACGTCATCTAATTAAAATTAAGATTAAAATATAATTAATAAATCACCACACTTTTTGAGTTCTTATTTATTTTAGGAATCTTAATTCATTTCCGTTCAAAATTTTCAAAGGAACCACGTGGGAAGAGAAATCAAACGCGTTTGTGTTCTTCATTGAATGGGAAAGCCAAATTAAAAGTTCAGATTCCAATTCACGGATACCTTCTGCAAATGATTACTCTGAAGTCTGAACCATCAATCTTCAACCACTCATTCCTTAGAATTCGGGCGTAAGGAAAGGGGCTTTTAAAAGAATTCCTTTAGCTGGTCTTTAGGATAAAAGAAAGTCTTTAGATGTCATTAGTCAAATGCTCCGTCCCCATTCATAAAATTACCTACCAAACTACTGCTTTTTGGGTGTTATGAGGTCCAGAGTACTTCCATGATCTACGTCTCTTTCTTAAAGTTGTACTCTACATCCAACAAAGCTTTGCTGGATCATGAGTGAAAGCTCCGTCAGCCACACAACAAGGTGCGGTGTTTAAATAATTTAGTAAACGTCGTGGAAAGCAACCTTGTTGTAATGTTTTGAAAGAACCATTAGGCTATCGTGGAAGTTTGTGTAAAATGGTATTAAGATCTCTGGTTGAAGTTTTATATGGATTCTCAGTGATGGGAGAGAAATTAGGAGTTAATTAGAGACAAAGGGCTTAAGATTATTACACAAGAAAGGACAAACAAATTGAGATATTTAGAACTCACTGATAATTTCAAAACCCCTCTTCTTTTTCTTCAATTTTTAGGATAGAGATTTACAATATTGCACAGTTCTTCGTTACATTACAGAACATTCAACTTTGGTGTAAACCATGAGCTAGGGAAGGGATGAAAGACAAAGTGAATTGTACGGGTTTGCCTGAGCTATATATGCATTGCCTGTTTTATTAAAGGTTTATGGTCAAATTTAGAGTAAGTT
>JAOQMM010000002.1:2682989-2694269 GCA_027563515.1 Erythroxylum platyclados
CTGGAACAGTTGCAGGGAAGAACATTTGCCTTACCCCTTCTGCCTTGATAATTGGGAAGATGATCCCTGATGCACCCTGCAATAAGAAGGGTTAAATATTGGAAATGGAAAAGAGAAACTACTTCCAAAAGGATCAATGGAATCAATGGGGGAAATCAAGACGAGAAGCATATTGACAGAGAAGAGATACAGACCGAAATCAGCCTAGCTCCAATCCAGATGCGTTTAGGTGAAGGGAATGGCAGTAACAAGCGACCAACACCATAGATCGCAACTGCAAAGAAATGTGCCACTAAACTCAATGGACGAGGGTTTAACCCAGAGAGCAAAGAGACTGGTCCAGCTGCGCATAGACCACCAAGACTCAAATAATCAAAGCAAGCGTCACGCATTTCCTTCCGAGCTTGATCAGGTGAAGCACAAAAGACCTTGTAGAGAGCACCAGCGAGTGTGTTGATTGTAGATGCCACAGGCTGCATCAGAAATATCAGAGATTATGAGTTCAGTTGACCGAAGAATGTAAAATTTTGTTTCATGAATCCTCTGCCAAAGAAAACACTAAAGAACGAAATTTTCTCATTAAAATGTTTGTACCAAGAGAGAGCATAATTTTAAAGATAGAGATAAGACAGCTTGCCTTACGCAAAGTGTAAAAACTTTCAAGATATTTGCTGAGTGAAGATGAATCATGAAGGTCACGCAATGGTCTTAGAAGATCTCGCAACACCACAATGTCTGAGAGTGCCACAGTCATCCCTCCACCTGTTAGAGGATGACGCATGTTGAACGCATCACCCATTAACAGGGCACCAGGGGTAGGATGTGGTGCAGCTGGCATGCTTCTGTTCGGCATTGTCCTAATGTTACCTTTGTCAACAGCTGCTACGAAAGCATCATAAATTTCTGGGGGAATCTGCAACACCCATTCTATGAGGTCAGCTGAGACATAAATGAGATAGAAAGTAAAAAATGGACACAATTTTAACACAACATGATCCTTAAGAATGCCATCGCAAATGGCAGGTCAACCAAATAGTTGGGAATGCATAGATGGCAAAAGATATCAACCTGAGGTGCCACCACAGTCTTCAAATAATTTGCCATTTCTCCATTTGAAATGGATGGAACCTTCTGACCAGGAACATCAACCAGACAGCGTACTTCTGAGCTGCTGATAGGATAGAATAAAATGGGAGAAGGATCTGCTAGTATAACATGGCCATGATTTGCATATGGAAGTTGGCAATTCTCCAAAACCAAACCAACAAAACAAGAGGGCACATCCACCTGCATATAATGTTTCAAAGTCCTATTCAGAACTAAAATCTAACAAAGAAATTGGAACCTCGTACTGGTTTGTCTGCACCGATAACACAAATAACACTACTACTCACTAACTAGAGAGCTACATTAGAAAAAAGCTCAAGAGTCTTCACCTTTGGTTCACAAAGGGAGCGGCGCAAGTTTGAGAAACAACCATCACAAACAATTGTCAAAGGTGCAAACTTTGTTAGCTCTTGGCCTGATTTGGTTTTATACTGAACACCTTTGATAGTTCCTTTTTCCTCTAATAGAGAAGTGACAGTTCCTTGCTCCAGTCGCACACTAGAAAGTAAAATAATAAGCATGGATACTGAACAAGAAGAAAAACTTAATATATATTTACATTAGGAAACAAAAGCAGAACATAAAACTTTTTTGAGTTATGAATTGAAATCATGAAAACCTATGATTTTGCGGAACCATTCAAAGTATTACGAACATTAGCACAAATGTACAGCAGCAAGAAGCGCAAACATACTTAGGAAGGGATGCTGCTTTTTGCCGCATTCTTTGTATGAAACGCCCATTATGAAAGCTTCTCCCTGAAACATCAGAGTGAAACTTCTCCAGTGGATAAGAGAGTTGAGTATGCTTTCCATCCTTGAAAAGAGCATAACCAAACACCCTTTGAGCATCAATTTCCTTAACGCAATCTGCATACATACAAATATCCTATGAATAGATCTGTGTAGCTAGAAGATTCTCAATATAGCTATAATGTTTGATCTGAACGTACCTTCAAGACCCAACTCAATCAACTTTAGGTAACCTCCTGGTTGTAGCAGTTCACCAACAATTCTGTCAGGTTCGGTTAGGTCTCTTTCAATAACATGCACTCGACGCCCATCCTGTTTTTGAAACACGTTAATGTCAATTGATATAATTTGCAGTTGGGACATTCTGAATATAAAAACAGATATGCTGTCAACGTCTATGATCAACTAAGAATTTTGTTTAGGTACAAGCACCCACATAACAATAGGACAAAACAGGTTTTGTTGATTAGTGCAATAAGTACTTATATAACGCTGTAAGCTTCTCTCTATGCTGGATATTATAAACGTACAAGAATATATTACAAATATTAAATAACTCCATTTAATAGATCCCTACAGATATGATCAACTCAGAAAGAAAATACAAATGCAAGGACCACAGCTTCAAAATGATGTTATATTGAGTTGCTTGGCCCATTACAATAAATCAGCACGCAAAAATAATTAGGATTGTGGGACAACAGAATGAAAATCAACTTCAGAAAGAGTTCAATAATCATGTCATACAAGACACATATCCTCACTTCGTAGTAACAGAAACATTTCATTCTTAACTGACCAATCACAGAAAATTAATATTTCAATTTACTACTTTCTCATCAACCGTCCAAAACGGCATCTTTGCAAAAGACTAAAACCATCTACAGGAGTTGGTCCCCACTCAAGTTGCAAATTTGACCAAAACCATCAGCAGGAGTTGGTCCCCACTCAAGTTGCAAATTTACTAACAATTAAAAGAAAACATTCAAATAGAAACTAAATATGTGAAAATATTAAAATGAGATTAAAACGTAATAATCCCCATAAACTAGTTCAACAAGTAAAGATTACGAAAGCTAGACAGTAACTACACAGAACCCCCCCAGAAAGAGAAAAGAGAAAAGTCTACGAAATTCCAAACTAAACTACTCCTGAAAAGCAGTGCTCTTTACAGCTCGCCGTCCACACGAAGTAGAGGCCAACCAAAAGTTGGATGTAATGCGAAAGCTAATGTCAACAGTTCAAGAATTTTCTCAACAAAATACCCAACGAATTCGAAATGCCCCAAATTAACCCGTCAATTATATACAAGTGTAATTTTAATAATCAACTACATATCATCTAAATATCAAGGGAATTGGAATCTGCGAAAATGATGAGCCTCCGTCGCACAAAAAGCACAAAAAAAGAAAACAAAATTTGAAAAGACAAGAAAGTAGTTCTAAAATATACATACATTCACAGGTGTTGTGCACAAAGCATAAATAGAACATCTCTTCATGTTAGCCAAAAATTCAAATAATAACAACGCCCAGGTTATTTTTTTCCGTATAATTGGCTACAATATTCCGAAAATTTTTAAATTTCTCTAGAAAAGTAAAAGAATCTACGTAACTCGTTTGGAGTTTGGACACCGAAAAAATACAGGAAACCAAAGCCAAAAACACAACAAAATGGACCGATAAGATACATCCAAAAAGCTCACCTTGCCGAGAGTGTGGGCCAGAGCGGCACCGGCGACACCAGCCCCAACAATGATTACGTCCGTGTCGGAAGCGTCACCGGATCTGCATTCGCCGTTGGTAGTGGCTACGCTATTAACGACCTGAGACGAACCTGGCGGGCAGCGGTCTCTCTTCTTAGCCGTCAAGTGGCGGACAACAGCGAACAGAGCTACAACGGAGGCGAAGATCCAGGCGAGCACGCACTGATCCGCCATTATTCTAACCGGAAAGTGCACTGAGAGATAGAGACGTAAAATGACGGTGCCTTTTTCTCACGCTGTGTCAGTTTAGCAACGAAATGGATTCGTTGCGTGTGCGCGTTCTGTTAGGCTAACTTGCACGTCGGCGACGGAGAGCTTCGCTGGCAAATGCCTATTTGAGTCTTTTTATATATATATATTATTATGTGAAGAAACAGAACAGTTTTCCCGTTTCAAGTTATGAACCAGAAAATGGGTTTTGTTTCAGTGACAAACGGAGACTAGCTAAACTCACGACGGTTTTCTTTTTTTCTCGACGAGTGCGTGCGTGTTGAAGAGGAAGTGAGATTTAAGATTTAACCACCACAGCTCATACGTGTACGCCACACAGCTAACGTGCGCCTCGTGTCATTTTTTATTCTGATAATAATTTTATTTATTTTATTTTTTGTGGAAAGGAAAAAACAAAAAAAAAGAAGAACAAAAGGATCGGTAATTAATTCTTACTTACGCGATGGACTGTCGTTACGGCGTTCAAATCACTCGTCTCTGTTATATAATTATTCATCTATTTAATAAATAAGATTGGATAGAGAGATGCTCAATCAGATGCTATTTTCAATGTTAAGTTTGTTACTATGTCTTTTTAATTGAGAACATATGTATCTAATTAGTAATTAATTAAGTTGGTTCCTAAATTTAACGACATTATCCGTTTTCATAATTCAATTATAAATTTTGGTCATTTTCAAATTTTACAAGCAATAATCTATTAGTTCAAAAGTTAGCCTATTCTAATACAAGAAATCACATTTTGTCAAACATGTTCTTGTCACGCAAGTAGAAACTGATTAAGCTTAACCCTATTGATCTTACTAGATTTCTTGATCTAATGTACGACTATTTGAAATTTTAGGAAATACCTATTACACGTTAATAAAATTATTCAAATGAGTACTAAATTAATTTTTATAAAGTGGCTAATTCTAAGAATTAATTACCAATAAATCAAACATTGTACTCAATCGTGAAAGATTTAATTTGATATCCGCCCTTATTTGGTATGTCAGGTAAATTAATATAAATAATATATACTTTCTATTTAACAAACAAAATGATAAAATGATTATTTTTAAAAAACATTGTTTTGTTAAAGAGTAAATTAATAATAGAGATATCAAAAATGATCTTAAATTTTTTTATCAAAGGTTAGTGGACAAATTAAATCTTTTATCTTATAATAGAGTAAATTTAGGAAATTCAAGTCAAAAATTTGATCAAGTATTTTTTTTAATTTATTTAATTATCTAATCTAAAGCTTCATCGTGGTGACCTTTTATTTAGTGTCAAACACTTGAGAGATAAAATCTTTAATATAATTTACAATTTTGTAAACCACGACGTTTAATATTTTACGAGAGATATACGTTTATTGATATGACATAACTTATCATTTACACAAGTAGATATGTATTATAAAAGATGAATGCATATGAATGTACAATTTTAGAAATATATAATTCAAAATTTATCAAAACATGCAGTACAATAATACGATAATTTGTAACCTTTTCTTGGCACATCATGTGGTCCTTTTATTTTCTAGTAAATTCTATGGTAAAGTTGGCTTCAGGTTTTAAAGACATGACAACATGTGGTCCAGAAAGTGTGAACTACAATCTCACGTCCCCTTCATTATAATTGTGTAGTCTGGATTTCACTAATAATGATCTCCCACTTGTTTTCTTACTTGTAAGACAAGAATCACACATATTTTAAATTTTAAAAATTAGAAATGTTTAGAAACTGGCTTTTAATAAATTAAAAATTAGATACATATATAAACCCTCCTCCTCTAGATAAAAATATTAATTTGCTTTAAAGGATGGTGTTAGACTTTTTTTACATTATCTAAATTTTATATATGAGAATATTCAAAGAAATACTAAGATTTAATACTGATGTCTTTATAAATCATTTTTTTAAGTTATGCTCTTATAAATAATTTTACACATAAACAGTTAATAGTAAATAGTTAATTTTACCAAATATTTTTAAATAAGTAGCTAACTTTATCCACTGATCAAATAATCTATATTAATTTACTGTTAGTTAAATGTTGATAAAATCAGCTAACAACTAATGTAACTCGTTGATTGTAAATTAAGTTCATTGTTTTATAAGTTTTGTATGCGAAACGAAATCCTCTGTTCCTAAATGGGTGTTATAATTCTGTGTTATTTAATTTTGTCCACGCATTTGTGTAGACTTTACATAAATATGTGGATAAAATTTAATGAAATAGAGTAGGAACTGAGTAATCAAAACAGAAGATCTAATCTCATTGTAGGCATGTTTTTAAATTATGGTTACTGAAAAGGGCGTTGACGCAGCATGAACAAAGGACTTAAGTCAACCGTCAAAAGTCAAACCAGGAGAGGGTGAAACTTCACTGTTTTTGGTAAACAATTGTAATTGTAAGGTTTTACCAAAAAAACTTTGTATAATATTCCGTTAAATTTTTTAATGGAAAATATCGTAGATTGGTGGTGGTTGCTCGTTGGCTGGTGTGTATTAATGTCTTGCAATTAAATTCCAGCTAGGCGATTCTTTACTCTGTTGGAAAAAATCAAAGCCCCTGGTCAACGTCTGTCGTTGTTTACTCATCGTCATCTAGGCTGCTTGTTTAGTTGTTTTGCTTGACTTCTTGACCGGTGAGTTATGTTTTGGTTAAGGACGTAAAAGCTTCACTAATCAATGGAGACTTGATCCTTTTCACAAAAGATGATTACCGAGAAAATTTCAAAATTTTATATAAAAGAAATAGTCTTAATCTTCTCATTATTTACTTTTTTGATATATTTTATTTATTCGATAAGAATCTACATAACTAATAAGACCGAACAAAAAATCTTATGTCATGACTATGGATTAAATAGTATAGACTATTTACGAGACACATTATGAATATTTAATTAATATATAAATTCTCTCTTTTGTTATTTCACGGTGCTTATTAAATCATTTAGTCTTCCAAAAATGTAATTATTATTATTTATGAATGAATTAAATAAATAATACGATACACATTATTATATGTAAAATTTATTTTTAAAATAAATTATCTAATAAAAATTTTAATATTGAATGACAACTTCGATATAAATTTGTTCTTTTAAGAATTTAATTAAAAATTTTTAGAGAATCTCTAATATTATTTTTGTTTTTTGTTCTCCTTATCCTTATAACAAGAATTTCTAAAGATGATGGAAGCAAGCAACTCAATGTCAAAAACTAACAATGAAGAAACGCTCTCTAGTTCGCGTACGAAAACTAACTTGGCTGTATACAATTGATAGATGAACTAAAAGCTTCAAAATCATTCACTATAGTCTATCATCAGTTTCGTAACATTCATATCATACACTATATAAAGTCCCTCCCCAACTGCCAAGTCCCATCAAGGATTTAATGAATAGAGATATTCATATATCCGATGGATGAAATAGGCTGTTTTAGCTTCTAAGTTAATTGATTAAGCTCAACTGTATATGCTTTTTTTTCAGCTGCCAAAAGCTAACTTCGGTCAGAGTAGAGGACACCGTTACGTTCCTTTATTGTTGTTCACACGATTCTTGCCTATTTTTATACTATCTTAATTATATATATATATATATATATATAAGGACTCTTAAAAATTTATACAACTTAGAATCCAAACACTAAGATTAAAGAAATTTTGAAATTATTTAAGTCGACTTATAAAGCACTTGCCAGGTTTATTGCTAGCCATTTAAGATGATAGATCACTTAAATAAATAGGAGACATATAAATTGAATTAGTGGATGCTCGCGGAAACGAAAAACAGGGGATGTAAGTATGTAACCCCACCACAGGAAGATATCGACGAGGGAATTGCCACAAGGTTCGAGACTGGAGTTATGGCTTTTGTTTGAGTGCGCAAGTGCCGCATCATCCTCCATGGACTTATTAGTTTGCTGACCTTTCCCTCAGCGGATCACAACATCCACCAGTTCTAAGATTTAAAATTTGCTCCGGCTGGTATCATACGAGATTTAAGAAATACAATCCTCGATTTTTGAAAGGTGCGGAAATTCACAAAATAATTCTGGTAAATAAAATTTATTAACAAATTAAAAATTAATATACGATGGAGATAAGAGCTTATTTATCAATAAAAAATTGATGTGTGAAGAATATTCTGGATACGTTTCATTAACAAACCCACAACCTTTTTCTCTTCTTTTGTCGAGTTCGGAAGGGTATGAATTCTGAATTGATGTATATCACCACAAAATGTCACCATCTTTTATTTTCTGTTAAAATCATTGCATTAGATCACGTGGAATGACTTTTTTATTTCATTTATCATATTTTAAAAAATATTAATTATTTTATATAATATTATTTAATAATTATATAACCATTTTATCGTAGTTAATTAGTTTTTAATACGGAATAATTACAAGTATAATTTTTGGTTCTTTATAATGGAAAAAAGTGCGGATCTTTTAATATCTTAAATGTTCCTATTTGTCTAAGTTACAATAAGTAAAGGAGCGGACCTGCTCCAGGCCAACGTGGAAAATAAAAAAGAACAAACTAAACAAAGTAGAAGCGTCCCGACAACAAAGACGACAACATCGAAAAGAGATGGCCGTTCTAAAGGTGCTCGTCGATTTACCCAAAGATAATGGGTAATCAAAAGTCAAAACGCACTTGCACTGCTTTGGAGGGTGGCACCCCGTTTATGCGGTGCTCGTGCTTCGATGTAAATTGTGAAAGTGAAAGATGTTAAATTGTGACTCCGCAGAAAATATCGTGACTAAACTCCAATCGCATAAAAATCAAATAAAAAACTAAAGCGGTTTGCTGCTTCAATGTGAAAATTCTTGAACAGTTCAATTTTTGAGCAATTTCAATAATGAGTTTATTAATATTCTAGATAGAGTAGATGCTATCACACATAAAATTATACTCAATTTGACGGATTTGTTTGTATTATCATAATCTTTTTTTTTTAAAGAATTGCCAATACATTAATCTTTAATAAAAAATAGATCGCACGAATCCATTGACACAAATACTCCTGTTGTTATAACTAGTCAATTTGTATAAATTAATAAGTTCTTATAAACTAAAATAAATTAATTACTTTTTATTTAACAATCTCATTTTTCAATTAAACTTCAAATTCTTTAATAGATAAGGATAATTTCTTTAAATCATATTTCAAATTCTTTAATTTTATTCAATTTTTAACCAACTTTATGATAGTCTAATATCTATTAAACCTTGTAAACTTTAAATCTCTTGTCTAACCAGTTTAACTTACGGGTCTATTTTTCAAAATATTGATAAAAATAAATATGTGTTGTTTGTGTAACTAAACTCCAATTGCATAAAAATCTAAACAAAAACAACATAATTTGATTCAATATCAATAATTAAAGCCTAGTTTATTCAAGATTTAGGCCGAATTAGAGTTGAAAAATTCTGTTTCCAAGTTCTAGGTTGATTTTAGACTAAAGCTTTACAACTCATTTTTATTATCTCGAATCAATTAATAAAAATATTATCATTTCATTAAATAAATAAAAAACAAAAATAGATTCATTTTATTTAATAAAATAAAAATTATGTTCAAAGTTTGATGGTTAAAAAAAAGGTCCTATTCATTACTATTTTTAATAAAGTCTCTCCTTATTCATAAATTTTAAAATTTTATAATGCGATTTTAGACTCAAATTTTATAATTCATGGGAGGATATAAGTTGTTGACAAATTGGGGATAGTTCTTGGAACATCGGGACTCTTACAAGGAAGTCACTGAAATTAATAGAGATTTTAGATAAATATAAGGTTTATGTAGCATGCATCTATGAGACAAAGCGAGTGAGGGCTAAAGCGCAAGAGGTCAATGGATTCAAATTTTAGTATTCAGGGTATTCAAGTCAAGGAAATGGTGTATGTATTTTGGTTGTTAATAAACTCGTACATCATATTGTAGGGATAAAGAATACCAATGATATGATTTTATCCTTAATGATTGTGGTGAAAGATGTTGTTTTCAATTTAGTGCGTGCTTATACACCCCAAACAGGATTAGAAGAATAACTTAAATGTCAATTCTGGGCAGAGTTAGATGAGATGATTAAGCAAATTCTCCCTGACGAGAAATTATTATGGGAGGATACTTTAATGATCATATAAGAGCGAACTTGGATGGGTATTCTTGTGCTCAACAGGGTTTCGAGTACGGGGATAAGAATAATAGTATGACTACTTTGTTAGAATTTTAAGTAGCATTTGATTTAGTGATAGCCAACTCATTCTTGAACAAAGAGGAGCACTTGGTGACTTTTAGTAATAGAACCAGGAAGACTCAGATCAACTACTTTCTCGTAAGGCGAACCGATCAACCAAGTTGTAAGAACTGCAAGTGATAACGCATGCTTGTTAACTCACCATAGATTGTTAGTCATGGTTCTTATAATTAAGGATTGAAGAAAGAAGAGCAGTTATTAGAACTACACTAGAGTTAAATGGTGAAATCTAAAAAGGGTCACTGTGGAACAATTTAAAGATAGAATAATGCCTATAGAAGAATGGAAACTGAAAGGAGGTGTTGATTAGATGTGGGAGGTAGTCGCAACTCTTTTAAGAAATGTCACTAAGGAGATCATAGGAGTTCCTAAAGAGCTTAAAAATACTAAGAAGGAGTTGTGGTGGTAGAATGAAGGCATATAGAAAAGGTGAAGATCAAGAAGGCTGCCTATAAATCTTTGTTAGATAACAACACGAATAAAAAGTAGTTAATAGATAGATTTACAAACTAGCAAATAAAGAGGCGAGGAAGATAGTTTTGGAAGCTAAAATTAGAGCCTACAAGAACTTATATCAATCATTGGAAACTAAGGATGAAGAAAATCATATATTTAACTTGGCAAGAGCTAGGACATGAAAAATGAGAGACTTGGATCAAGTTAGTTGTATAAAGGATGAAACTGGATAAGTACTCATAGATGAAAATAATATTAAGAGAAGATAATAGAGATACTTCTATAACTTTTTTAATGAAGGTGGAAAGGATAATATTTTTTGGATAACCTTAACATTTATGAGAAATATCGTATCTTTACTTATTGCCAACAGATCATGAAAGAAGAAATTAAAAGAGATTTAAGAAAGATGAAGAATGGAAAGGTAGGAGATCCTAATAAGTTGCCTATGCATGTGAGGAAGAGCTTAAGAGAAGAGGGTCTTACTTAGTTAACCAAGCTTTTTAATTCGATCCTTAAGTTCATTAAAATATCAGATGTGTGGAGGCTTAGCATATTATCCCTCTCTACAAGAATAAAGAGGACATCCAAAGCTGCAAGCCTGTAACAATTATAGATGTAGCATCCCACCCTCAGAGGACACCCACCCGACATTCTGATGAACGTCCGAGTAAGTACCCTACAAGGGTGGAA
>JAOQMM010000002.1:2740115-2752984 GCA_027563515.1 Erythroxylum platyclados
AATTTCTTAATTTTATTTAATCTTTAACTGATTTTATGACGATCTAATTTTAATCAAACTTTTTAAACCTTAGACTTCTTACTTTACTGATTTGACTTTGAATCCGAATGTTAAAACAATGGAAGTATTTGTGTTTGGGCTTTAAGAAAGAAGAAATTGCAAAAATCTCTTACTGGTTAATCACACAAAATTCGTTATTAAACTTCCGGGAAAACATAACCATCGAATACCTAAATAACTTACCCAAATTATACTTCACTTAAAAAGGATGCAACTTTAATTTCTAACAATTACTCATGCTTCATTCATACAGGACTAGCATTGGCAATGGTCAGGTTAGGATTAGACATGACAAAAAAAAATTGGTTCGTTTGATTTGGCCTAAAATCAATAAATTAAATTTATATTAATTGAACTACAATCGAGCTCGGGCTTAAGGGATTGGTCCACAACCCAAATTCACAATATAAAGCAATATCGTTTTGAGTTATTCGAGCGAACTTGCATCTAATCAAACTCTAATCCGACTTGATCTAGTTGTTGGTACTCTTAATCAAAGTCAAGGGCATAAAATTTAAATTCTAACTTAAGTTTTTAAAAAATATTTTTTATTAAATTTACATATATAATTTTAAATCTCACTAAATATGACTTTATCATATGATTTTAATTCGAGTATAAGTTAAACTAATTTTTTATAATAAAGTCATATTTAATGAGATTTAAATATAATTTTATTTGATATTTTTATGTTCAGGTAGCTTGAATCTAAACTCGAGTCAAAACCTAAAAATTTTAAAAATATCCGAGTTTAATTCGAAGTTCGATTAACTCAATCTCGAAATATTGCTTTTGATTCAGCCGGACTCATTGACTTTGGTCCAACGGATTATGTTGGGCAAAAATTGTTGCCCCTATTTAAATAGGTAGAATTATTCTATATAAAAATTATAAGAAAGTATTTTTGAATTAATGAATAATAAGAACAGTAACGAAAAAATTACTTAAATTCTAGGATTATTTCTGGAAACCAATGCAGCGAACAGAAATAACACCAGTCTGAATGTTACCAGTAACAAACGCTACTGAATTTCGATAGTCCAGCCATTCACATCCTCAATAACGCCAGTCTGAATTCCCAGGAGAGTTGAATACAGTTGATGCGAGACGGATTCAAGGCCTGTTCTGAACCCAATTCTGCAATCAAACAGGAATAGTAATAGATAATACATAATTCCAGACAAGCCAAGAAACAATTAAAATTAAAATGGTACTCCTCCGTGCTTTAAGAAATGAAGATTGATCAAGTAGTTGCAATTACCTATTGGCTTGATAGGTAACGCTGCCCACCGGCGCAACAACTACGGCGGTTCCGGTGCAAAAAACTTCATCAGCATTCATCAATTCGTCTATGGAGATAACACGTTCCTCGACCTGACACGTTTTGAAAGTTCACAATGTTACGCGTGAGATGAACAAATGTTCACAATGTTAGCAATTCCGATTTTACCTTATAACCATTATGACGAGCAACGTCTATAATGCTTTTTCTAGTGATCCCTGGAAGGATAGTCCCATTCGTAGCAGGAGTAGAAATAATGTCACCCTAATTAAAATAAAGAATGTCAGGCACAAGGTCTATCTGAAACCGAAGATAAATAAGTTTAATGTAAAGGGTGTTCGAAAAGATAAGAAAATACCTTTACAATAAATATATTAGAACAGGTGACCTCCTCCAAGTATTTCTTTTCCACAGAGTCAAGGTACAAAACATCAGAAAATCCCCTACTCTTAGCTCTACCTGATGCTTTCAGACCCTACAAACGAAGAAGGAGAAGAAAAATCAGAGAGGTAACAGCCTGTTGGAACAGTAAACACACTAGATAATGGGATTAAACATTCACTGACTTGGGCATAGTTGCTTATTGCTTTTACGAATCCAGTTCCACCACTAGTAGCTCGGTGATATTCCTCCTCAACGTACAAGTCCAAAGGTGCCATGCCACTCTGTGTAGGAAAATAATGCATATTTGAACCTGTGAGTTGGTGAGATATTGCTACTTGAACTTTTAGTTAGGAATAGATACACACCTTGAAGTAATTACCAACAGGTGCAGCATATACAAGGAATGTGTACTCAGGTGCGGGAGCCAATCCCAAAACAGGACCACTTCCCATGAGCAAAGGTCTAATGTATAAAGATCCTTTGCCTGGAGGAGGAACCTGATCAATACGTGGGCAAAGTACTTAAAAGTCTTAAACCATATTATTTGCATTTGTGTACAATTGCATACTCTCAAACAAAGTAGAGATATTACCCAACGTTCATTAGCAATGACAGTTTCTTTGACGGCATCAACAAATTGATCAACTGAGGGACAAGGCATGCACAGTCTCTCGGCACCAACCCTCATGCGAATGGCATTTTGATCCGGACGAAAGAGAAGAAGGTTTCCATTTTCTTTTCTGTACGCTTTTGTTCCTTCAAGCAATCCCTGAACAAATGTTAACGCTTTTGCTCAGCATGTTCAAGAGTGGCTGCATCCAAATCAAGGAAAAAGGAAACTAAGGTGGCTTGCCTGCCCATAGTTTATGACTCCTGCGAAGGGGCTTAGTTCAATGTTCTGGTAGCGAGTAAGGAGGCCTTGTTCAAAATTCCCTTCCTTAGCACATTTCATCGTGTACATGTAGTCAGTTGGCATGAGACCAAACCCAAGGTTATCCCAATCGACGTCGACGCACTCATCCACATCACTGTCGTCCATTCAGAAAGATTAAGGATAAGATTAAAGACCGAGCACTTGTACAAAAGCAGGAAACAAAACGCAAATCAGTGTCTTGTGTCTGGAACAACAACGAAAAACCTGTAGGTAGATGATTCACTTTCTTGTTGCAAAGAAGATGCAGCAGAAGAAGTGTAATGAGAGTAGGATCCAATCTAAGAACATGCATAACATGATATTAGTGAATGGGTACTTGCAAATAAACTCACTCAAATAAAGTACGATCAAACAGGACCAACCTTTGATGAAAAAGAGCCAACTCTCAGAGATCGAGCCAGACTGCATAAATTCGCACTTCTTTGAACCATTGTTGCCGCCATCGTTGGTTTCCTTGGTTCTTAGTTGCAAGCTAGTTGAAAGCAATAAGGATACAAGGAAAATAACTATTGTAATAGGTGGCTACTGGCTGTAAATGAAGTGGAAGGCAGCCTATAATATCCTACCACATCATTAACTGAAGACAGTAAATTTTCAACTACATCCCTGCAACAGAGATTACGACATCATCAATATCTTCTCATCGCAATATCTAAACAGCTGGCTTGAAACAAGATTCCAATATGAACGTGACTCAATGCATATTAGATTATGCAATTCGAGGTCTGGAAACTTGAAGCTATGCAAATGCGTGCTACAGAAATGGTTCTTTAAGCTATACTTGGCAGGTGTATTTAGATTTCTTAGTCACACTTGCATTCAACAACCATCATCATTTAGGCAAATCTTGCAGTGTCGTTGAGAGAGATTCGAGTGTATTTATGTTGTATCTGTAGGATATAAATTGTTGGATGAGTATCTCTTTTCCTACGAGTTGATGCGATATTTTACTACAAGTAAATGAGTAATATTAAAGAAACACTTCGTTAGTATTTACATTAATTCAACAATTTCAACCTGATGATAGTATTAGAATTGTAAGAAAGTACGAAAGGGTCAAAGTAACCCTGACTCAACTAAGTCGACGTGATATCAGTGAAATTATTTTTCAATATTTTAAGAAAAATAATGATTTATATATAAAAAATCTTGTACCTTAAATTAAATTAAATTATATATTATAACTTATTTTTCATATAAATTAGTTTTTCTCAGTTGTGAAGAAAGATTTGTTTTTTTATTTTAATTAATATTTTATATGTCAAAAATTACTACAAACTCATATTTTATTCAAAATTTATAAATATATTTTATTTGAACATCTTGATTGAAGTATATATTAATTTAAATTATTGTTTGAATATCAGATTTTATCATAATAATAGCTTTTATGATTGGTTTGTTAAAAATTTGTAATTATTTTTGTTTTTATTTTTAAAAGAATGAGTGATTTATGTATAAAAAATTTATATCTTAATTTAAAATTTTGAAATAATAAATTATTATTATTTTTGCATTCACGTTTGACATGACATTTATTAATTATTTCAAGAACATCTGACCCCCAGTCCGTCGACAATGATTACTACTTTTCAGGCATATGATGTGATTAAAATTTTCAAGGACTAACACTGCCCTTTTCTGCTGAAGTTTGAATACCAGAACTCTTATTCGGAATCGGAACTATAATCGTAAAGATACTATCACGTGTTCTGATACGATAACGTGATAATGTATATTATCAGAATAATGAAGTACCAAACCACCGACAAGGCCAAACTTTCCATGTCATGTCAGTTACATATTCTTTTTGATAATATTAAAAAGTCTAGCTAGTAGCACACATCCACGTTCTTGCTTCTTTAAAACGGGATGAGATGAGAATTGAGATTTCAGAAATTATTTTTTTCCAACTCAATCACGTGGTATGTTGATAAAATAATAAATTATTGGATGTAGCTCTCTTTAGATATAACGGGTGATTCCCTAATTATTAAAATTTAAAAATATATTAAATAATTTATAAAATAACTCCATTATAATATTAAGAACTTCACGAACGAGACGAGTCACTTCCAAAGTGTTTCCAACTAACGACCGTGACATGTTTTGTACGCCAAGAATTCTGAAGGCTGGAAGCCATGCCGTCAACGATGAATCAAAGGAAGAGCCGATTACAGAAGAGGCTGTATTCAGATCCTTATAGGACCCCACGGTCAATTATCGGAGGCCATTATTGTTCAGAATTGTTTCAACGAATTATCAGACATAGCCACCGTTCTAAATATTTTCTGTCCTAGCAACAACGGTAGATAGATAGCTTTAAATAATGTATTAGTGTGCACGACGACGATAGTAGCAGTGTCTCCTGAAAAGGTTCCATATTGTCCCTCAGGATATGGCTCAAGTCTGCGTTTTTGATATCGCCTAATAAAGGAGTGGTATGAACTATGAAGAATAAATAGCAAGAGAATGCATGCGTAGGTGTTGTGAAATAAAAGAGTGTAGAGTGGAAGATGAGTGTTCATTGTGAAAAAATTTAATGTTATATGTTTTTAAGTTATAAATTAATATTTATAAATTATATTTGTATCACAACTCTTTTTTTTTACTCATATTATATTAATTGTCCTAACTTATCTCAATTTTAATTGAGTTGTGATCTTATTCTATCCTCTTAATTATTTTGATAGGTAGTATCATAACCTACTTAAGGTGTATATATTCCTCATGGTATGTTTTGTGATTGTGATTATAAATGAATCCTTTCTATCAAAAAATAAGTTATATATTACTCATTATTTGAATAAACTGAGTACTATTCATGTAAAATAGTGCGAGTTATTTTTCTTAACTCAAAATAGTTTAAGGTAAAAGTAATGACAATCAAATTTAAAATTGAGAAGTTAAACAAAAATAATTTCTTATTATAGAAGTTGAAAATGAAAATTCCTTACAAAGGATAGTTGTCTTGGAATCATTAGCAAAATGCAAATGGACTTCATAGATGACGTCAAATGGAATCAAACAAATGTGAATGTCACTGTAAATCTTCATCTAGCTTTTTCTGAAAAAGTTTTGCTAAAAGCAAAAAAAAACAAAACAGTAAAAGTGACATGAGATTATCTTAAAAATTTGTACAAGGTCAAGTCATTACACAATAAAATTTATCTTAAGAAAAAAATTTACACTCTTCAGATGTATTAGAATTCATTTAGGTGATTAAGTGTGAATAATTTGACTACTCTATTTTCTCATCTCACATTGTTGGGTTATAAAGTAGATTAACATGATTGCAATAACTTCTATTTCAAAGTCTAATTGATTCGTATGATCAACTTACCATCAAATTAACTAATAATCTTCTTACAAATAACCTAGTCTTTGATTGCATAATAACTATGGTTTTGGAGAAATAAAATCGATGAAAGAATAAGAAAGACAGATAATGTGCTTCACACTAAGTTGAAACCTTGACGATGACAAAGGGAAATGAACAAAATGTAGCCCATGTGAGAATTGAAATCATAGTAGGTCAAAATCAACAAGTAAGAAGATTTTAAAATACTAAAAATATGAAAAGATCACTTGAAAAGGACAAGAATTAATATAAGAATAGTTTTAGTCCTCAAGTAAATTTTGCAAATACTTTAAACAATGACAATGTTCTATATTCTCAAGTAGCAATTACAATTAAAAGTATGAAATCACTACTTATTGTATATCTCTTTAACTCAGGAGCTACTCTTCATATAACCTCTAGAAGAGAAAAGTTCCATCATTATGAATATATCTTCAAAATATTTTTGTTCAACTGTTACAATTATCCTCTAAAGGTTAATGGTATTAAAATTATGTTGAAGATGTATGATGATACAATTTGTACTCTTCAAGAGGTGCAGCACCTAGAGGGCATGAAGAATAATTTCTTGTTTAGGATAACTAGATGATCTTGGGTATAAAATAGAAATTATAAAAAAATTAAGATAAGTTAAGGTGCCCTTGTACTTATTAAGGAAAAAAAGATAGGTGAAAATTTACACAAGTTAAAGAGAAAGACATTGCTCAAAACAGAAGCATCAATCGCTTCAAATAGTCTAAGTGAAAGATCTTTAATATTATGACATAATAAGCTAGGAAATATATACAGAAAAAAGAATGATCCTTATTTAGCAAAAGCTACTTCCTGCACTTACAAAGGTATCACTATCCTTTTGTGAGCATTATCTACAAGAAAACAACAATGTATAAAATTTAATACATTAAATTCAAGAAGTAAGGTTATTTTTGAATTGGTTCACTTTAATGTGTGACAAGAACCAGTTCCATACATGAAAGGAGAAAATATCAAATTCATTGATGATTATTCTAGGAGGTGTTGAGGCATACCATGTCAAGAGAAAAGCATATATATTGCTAGTTTTCAAAAATTTTAAAGCTCGTGCTAAACTTGATTATGCTTAAAAAATATAGTGTTTATAGACATATAATGGAGATAAATATGTTGGAAATGAATTTAATGCATTTTGTACGAAGGCATCAAAAGACAATGCATATTGTATGCACTACTCAATAAAATAGAGTGGCATAGTGGATGGACACAATTCTGTTAGAAAGTACAAAAGCAAATTGATAGTTGTAAGCTTAAATAAAACCTTTTATATAGAAGTAGTTAATATTACCTATTATAGGATTAACAGGCTTTCATCAACTGCAATTGAGTTGAGGACGTCGATGGAGATGTAGAAAAAAAGCTAACAAATTGTTCTTAACTTTCTTATAGTTGGAAGTCTTGTATTCTTAATGTATATTGCTAAAGAATCCACAACACCAGATCTAAAATCCATATATTGCTTATTTTCTAAATATGCTAATAGAATGAAGGCATATCACCTGTGGGATCCCACTTTTTATAAGGTTATTGTCAATAGAGACATGACTTTATAGAAAATATATCACATAAGGAAGAGGAAGACAATCAACACTTTATAAAGAAACTTAGCTAAATGGGTGAAAAAGAAATTTCAAACTTCTTTTAAAGGAGCATCGAAGCAAGATGTTCAAGAATCATTTAGTCCAAAACTCTAGAAATTTATTGATTAGATTACATAAAAAGACCACCAAATTGACTCTCAAATTATGTAATGTAGAGCAATAAAGAATACTTCCTTTTAACAAAGGATAGAAAGACATTAACTCTTTAAGAAACACTTAATAATTCATATATTTCTTAATGGATGGCGACAATGTAGTAAGAAATTGAATCTCTTCATAAAAAACCTGGGAACTTATACCATTACCACATGGAAAGAAGTCAATTGTAATAAATAGATCTTTAAGGTCAAAAGAAGGAATTGACTTTAATAAAAATATTTTTCATGTGATTTGACATACTACTATCATAGTAATCTTAATAATATGTATTATGTTTGACTTATATCTAAAACAACTAGATGTTAAAACTACTTTCTTCGTGGAAATCTTGAAAAATTTTTTAAGTTCTTCAACTAGAAGGTTTCAATGAAAAAGAAAACTTGGTTTATATGTTAAATAAATCTTTGTATGGTCTTAAATAGGCATTAGGGTATTGATATTAGATATTTGATTATTATATCCCGAGCCTTAGTTATAAGAAACTTAATATATGCCCTTATATATTTTTTAAGAGAATTGGTGATAATGATTTCATGATCTTGTTATTATATGTAGACGACATGTTTGTTATAGAACCTATAAAGATTATATTGAAGAGTTAAAGGCCCAATATAAGATTTTAGGCATGTAAATTTATCAAAACAAAAATAATAAGAAGATTATACTTTATTATGAAAACTACTTAAAGAAGGATTTGTAGCTTTTTAATATGTAAAACAACGTCAAGATCTACCTGTCTTCTTCTTGTTCATTCTAAGTTATCTTCTAATTTAAGTCCTAGCAATGAAGATGAGAGGATAAAAATGTCTCGAGTACCATATACATCTACAACAGGGAGTTTAATGCTCATCATGATTTGTACAAATCTGGACATTACATATACAGTAAAAGTAGTTAGTTATTATACGACAAATCTTGGTAAAAAGCATTTGAATGATGTAAAGAAAATCCCAAGATTTATTAAAGGGACCTATGATGTTACGTTATAATATAAAGGATCAGAACTTATTGTCAAGGAATATGTTTATTATGATTATGCATGTAATTCTAATAAAAGTAAATCTAATAAAAGTTATGTCCACACTTATTGATGGGCTTATAAATTAGGTTTTAAAGATAAAACCATATATAGTTATGTTAACAACAGAAGAAGAAATTATGACAGTTACACATGCTAGTAAAAAAGTTGTTCGGTTGAAAATTGGTATTAGAAGAACTCAAACACGAATAACAAAAGGTTTTGTTGTTTTACGACTTTCAAAATAACATGCATCTAGTAAATAATCTAACATTTCATTCAAAAATCAAGTACGTATAAGCTCAATTTTACTTTTTTCATAAGAAAGTGGAAGAAAATGTGTGGATATGCAAAAAAGTTTATACTAATTACTAAAGATCATCACGTGGATCGACAAAAATGTAAGCAATATATAATGATAAGGTGGTGTAATGATTGATTAGTTTTCAATCAAATCTTAAGATAAGAGATTAATAGAAAAATATAAATATTGCTTTTAATATCTATATATTATTCCTATTAAAAAATTTAAACATTATATATAAAATATGTAAACAAAGATTAAAAAAATTATGATGCAAGAGTAAATATTACAATTTTTGAGAATTAGAACAAATTGAAACATATAGCTATAATTGTTTGAGTCACCTATAAATATTAATCCATTTTATTAATTCATGCTCAAGAAACAAATCCAAGCACCCGATAAATAGAATTTGTGAGGATACCAATTTTAAATGTTATAAGTTACAAATTAATATTTATAACTTATAATTAGAATTGTTTATAAACTCCTTTTCTTTTTCCTTATAATATTATCTTGCACATTCTATTTCTTTTAATCTTAACTAGTTAGCGGTTTTGCTCATTCTCCTAATCATTTCATAACTAAAACCTTCCAACCTCAGGCAACGATAGTAAAGCTTTCATGATCTTGAGCTATCTTCCCAGCTGAGGACCAAGCAAAACAATTAACGACTAATGCATAACTTTACTAGAAATGTGATGCACAAGTACAAATATCAAATTTTTACAAGCTAAATTATGAATAAAAATTAATTAATGATCCCAAAGAATTGATTAAGTGTCGGAAAATTTTAAAGTAACGGTGGCAATAACTCATCTCAATTTTAATGATAATAGTTAATCAGAAGAAGAGATATATTAAAAAATATAAATACTATTTAGAGATCGGGTTCATTCCTAAATTTTAAGAAGTTGGATAGTTAAATAGTTTAATATAAACATGTTATTTATAAGATATTGCATGCATTGATAATTATCTACTACATATCAAAAAGGTATTAATTAAATATATTAATGAATTTCAACCATCCAGCTATTTCCTAACTATCATATTGATAGTTCTCCTAATCATTGTGACAAATATTTATTAGATTATCTCAATAAATGAGTTGAAGCTTCTAAATTTTTCCTTTATGACATTCAGATTTTACCTCTAGCAGTACTCCTCTGTTCAATCAATTTCCTAAAATTTTACAAGCTCCTGATGCTGAGAAATGTAACAGATCGAGTGGTAGGTTTATATGATCATTATTCCTTTTTTCATTTACCGAGAGAGGACTAGTTTTGGAGATTACTTCCTTGATCACATGTAATAATCTTTTTATAAAATATAAAAAAGTTACATATAATTAATATTTCTAATTCTTAGAAAACGGGAAATCTTGTATGTTAGAGGTGTTGTTGTTGTTATAATTATTTTATGAAATGCTATAAATCCCTGTAATTTTTTAAAAAAACGGAACCTTTCTCGAGTCTGACATAGACTAGCTTCTCAATCTCATCACATCAAATTTACTAATAATCAAGTCTTTATAATTGACTGGAAAAATCCGAACATGTTGCCAGCGCAACAAGACATCAGGAAAACGGCCAAAGTTTGCGAGTACGAACCACCATTTCGTTTCACAGAATAGAGCAGAGGGAAGACGAGTAGACGACCCAGGACCACTGGCGTCGAGATTATTGGGATCCACACCGGACCATCGACGGAAGAGACAACTTTGACTTTAGGTAGGCCCTCGTAAACGGAACTTGACGTACCCTCCACTGCCACTGCCACTGCCAGTCTGCCACCGCATGTTTTGTCGCGAGTTGACGCAACTGACCTGGCAACGCACGTCTCTCTATGTGCACAGTCTTCTTTACCATAGTAGAACTCCAAAAAGCTGTTTTTATTAAACATGTATAAAATTATTTTAATAGAAATATCATGTAATTATCTGTCGTTCATATCATAAAGTTTATATAATTAATAATTATTTTACATCAAATGTAATAGTAATTTTTTAAATAATTAAAAAATAATATGACAAAGTGTTTTTAACTTGTTTAAAATAATAAAATTATACAAAATTAGTAAAACTATATTATTCTTTTTGGGCTCTCATGCCATACGATTCGTGACAATATTGTTGGTCCGATGAGCCCTACCCATGGTGTGAAGAATAAGCCATCAACCCGCTAACCCATCGTTTCAAGTATGGGTTAGCTACAATCACTGGTGTTGCATTATGTGGATCTACTGCATCATGGGTGCGTTTGGACTCCTTGGATCGACGAATAGGGGGGAAGCAACATAAAAAATTACATATTCTATAGAAGTTTCAAATTTTATCAAAATAAAATAAAATGTAGAACTTCATTTGCAGCGTTAAAAAATTGAAATTTTGTAAATTCGTATTCAATTAAAAATTTGAAATTAGTTTGAAAAATTCGAGTTTAATAAAATTTTAAATTTTATATCAAAATTGAAAATTTGATCTAAATTGGAGTCAGTATCAGACCTTTTTACCAGTTCCAACTGCCCCTCCTTCCACAGTATTTAAAGGGCAAGGCAGCGGTGTGCTCCCATTTGAATGCCATGTCCCACTCCAAAAATAGTGGAGAGTGAAGGCAATCCTGAGTGGGGTAAGCTGAACCTTAGCTTTATGAAAAGTCGGTGGCATGCTGATTAAAATCAAGGGTGGATTATGTTAATCTGACTAGACTCACTTGGAATTTACTTCCTCAAAAGTCGCACAACGTGCCATTCTCAAATTACTACACTTTTGGCCCCTAACATCAACAGATAACCATTCTTGGAAAATGAAAACACAAATGGTGGTCAAGTCCCGTGGCGGTGGGGTATTTTTTCTATCTTTTCTTCGAGTTCAGGTCAGTCGTGTCAACTGGTCTAGTCTAGTTCCGTAAACATATCACAGGTGTCTCTGGTTGCACAACTTAGCTCACTTTGAAGTATTTTATTGTAAATTACGTGGCCTAAAATAAAGAGCCAACCAGAATTGATTATGCCGTCAGTGACACGACTAGTCCAATCCTTGTTTAGTTTACTACTAATAAAATAGTTGATTAGAAGAGATGAAGCAAAATTGGAGTTGAATTGCTAAGGTTGACTAATGGACAAACTTATGGTTTCTTCTTCTTAAATCTATCCATGTAGCCTATTCAGGAAAGAAGCCAAAGTTACCCTACAGAATCATAATAGAATAAGCCTAATAATTTATTATGAAGAGGTAGATATGCCAATGATAATGCTTAAAGTGTACCGAGTGGCTAACGTAGATTACAATCAATAACCAAATTGCAATGGAGATTAGGGACAAAGGTAGTGGCTTTCATCGATATGGACGGTTTGGTGTGACTAAGAAATTGAAAGAACAAAAGGGAATGTGCAAAAAAGCCAAACAAAGTCCACAATCCCTCATTCCCACTGGTTGGCTAAGCCATAAAGCCCGGAAACACACATCTGAAACCTTATCTCCACACTCCATCATTTGCCAACTTCTACAAACCCATTATTATGTTATAGAATCGAATGATCCATCATGCTAAATCATTTGTGATTGCGGGTCGTGGTCATATGCCACTGAGTAGTTACCTTCAACAACTATAAGACCAACACTAGTAGATTTTCTACGCATCCTTTGTTTATTATACGTTTCCCTTTTCACTTTACTTTGTCGTTTGGGTTCATGTCTGATTAGGAGAAATATTAAACTAATGGCAAACTT
>JAOQMM010000002.1:2774373-2786692 GCA_027563515.1 Erythroxylum platyclados
ATTTTATTAAAATAAATAATTTAATAAGTAAAAACTATTTAAAATTTCATGTTTATTAATATATAATTTAATTTTGAAATTTATGCTTTTAAAGATATTTTAAAAATAAAGTATAATTATTAAATATTATATTATATTATATTAATCATTATACTTATTAGTAACTTACATATTTAATTAAGTTATGACAATAAAATAAAAACAAAATATATATATCAATTTTTATAGTTTTCATAAATTATAAAATCAAAAAATCAAATTTAAAAAATTAAAATTAAAAACTTAAATCAATAAGTTTTTTATAAATTTAAAATTAAAAACAATCAAACTCTTCCTTATAAAGATTAACAGTAGAGAATCTCTCGCTTTTTGGCACTTTAGATATGCATCATCATAACACAGATTTCAACTACTCAGCAACCAAATTCACACCAACAAAAAGCAAACAAATTTTATTTTCAATGCCCTTAAAGTATTATTTATAAAATGTAATTTCAATGATTAGACTGAACCCTAATAATATCTTATCTTATTAAATTCAACTGTCGTATGTTAGTGCCGAAGAAAGCAAAGGAGTAGTAGTAAATGGGTAAGATTCAGACAACAAGACAATTATTCTTAAATCCATTTTCCGGTTCAAAGTTCCATACTTCAGGGTCGTACCATGGTTGACTTACGTTTTAAGTAGAAACTTTTGTTTGAATTATATATTGCCTCGACTGTAGTGGATTATCAGAACATGAAACATAAAACATTCTCTAAAGTTGTCAAGCACGAGCTGAAGAAGATAAACTTTCATTATAGTTTTCCTTGTGTACAGTTTTCATCATCAACGTTAAAAGGGTAGTCAAAGAAGATTGTCCCCATGTTTGATAAATACATAAATATCTGTGTCTTACTACATATACAAAACATTAAAAATATGGTGAGTAAATTATTTATTTCTTATTTGATAAAACCTAAACTGAAATAGAGAATGCAATTAGTTGAATATTGAATCTACTTCTGGTTCCTATTTAATATCTAATTTAGGAGTTTGGTTGCATGTTAAAGAAAATCACATAATGATCCTTTTTCTTGAATTAATTGCTTTTTTATGTTATCTGTAAGGGTTTAATCTAATAATGGATTAAATAAAATAAATTAGAACTAACTCTCTATTTATTTTATCTGAAATTTTTAATCATTGTAGTAAAAGAAATGAGGGTGAGTCTTGGAACAATTGATAAAATTGCTTCTTTGTGCATATCGTAAGATCATATGTTCAAGTTATAGAAACAACATCTTTATAAAAATACAAAATGAAGGTTAAGTATATTATGATCCTTCCCGGATCAACTTTTTGTAGTAAAAAAAATGTTTTTATGAATCCTTACTTATTATAATATAATTAAAGATATCTTATAATATTATTCAATAAAGATAACATTCAGAGTAAACCAATTTAACTAATATTATAATCTTATAATATTATTCAATAAAGATAACATTAAGAGTAAACCAATTTAACTAATTACCAAATATAAAAAATTAAGGTTATGAAAAATTAAAGCTATTTAAAAGCATAAAAGGTCTCAATATAATTGTTCATAAGAATACTAAAGAGTAAAAAATGTAGAGCTTTACGGTAATTTAATTAACTATAGAAAAATCTCCAAATTTAAAAGATTTAAGAAAAAACAATTTTCTTTATTTTTTGTTAAAGAATAATGGTAGAATATACATGAAATAAATAAAACGTATGAGTAAATAAAATGTTATTAATAAAGTCATACAACTTGACCTAATTTAAATTAATTAAAATTTATATAAATTAATAATTTAAGATAATAATAATAAATTATTAATTTGAATTAGATTTAATTGATTTTAATTAAATTTAAAAATTAAATTAAATCATTGTGTCAATAAAATTTAATTAGTTCATATGAATTGATTACATTACACATAATTTTTTAATTAATTTTAATTAAAAATTTAAAATTAGTAATTTTAAAATGTAATAAAACTTTTAAAATTAGCTAACTCACAAACCCGTTTCTTTTATCTAACAATAAATATGTACGTCGTTGATGTAACAACAATGACAAATAATAAACACAGAGCAGAAGCATACAGAGGGAAGGGAGGCAGTAATGTCACTGATGTGAGTGGGCTAAGTGGCAGGTGGTGGAGGAGAAAGTGATGGATGAAGGTGAAGGTGAAGGTGAAGGCGAAGCCGAGGACGAAGGTGGGTCTGTCTGTCTGTTCAGAGGCGCGCGAAAACAGCGCGGGAGCTGTTTCCCGATGCAGTCAGACATCATATTACTCAGTGGTGGCTCCACTGCCCTTCACTCCCCACCCCACATTTTGCATTCAACCATTTTATTATTGGAATCACGAATTATAAACTATTAAAATCTTCTTTTTTTTAAAAAAAATCAAGAGGGTCAAAATTATATTAATAAAAATGAATGATTACTTAACTTTTTAAAATATTAATTTTTTATATAAAACAAGTTTAAAAATATTTGATAATAAGATAGAAATTAAAAAATATTTTTAATCAGTTAATTTTTTATTACATATACGGGTCCACATATTATATGATAATACAAATGTTCACATATTTCAACATCAACCTAATATTTTTTTGATTGAAAATGATAGATAGATAAGATAATTGAGAGAAAATCATACATACATACGTGTACAAGTATTGTTGAGCGAATTTACATTGATGGAGGCCTAACTTGGTAATGTGGATCCCATTCCCTGTATATCCCATGTTAACTGCTCTGTGAAGGGAATGGAAGAGAAACAGAGAATGGTTTTACTATGCACCCATGTGGGAATAGGGTCCATGAGGACCTAGTATCCCAGACAGGGATAGACTGTTTTGGGGTCCTCTCTTCCATCACCAAAGTGATCGAGGGACGTTTGTTGTTTTTGATTTAGTAAAAATTGGCCGTTGCAGGCGATTGAGTGAGACAGGCGGTGGATGGTGGGAGTCTATCGAATTGATGTGATGGGCTGATGTAATAATTATTTTTTAATGTCTATCAAATATAGTAACATAGAAGAATGATAACTGATTTACAATTATTAAATACATGAATTGATGTTTTGGTCCCTTACCTGAAATCTATATCTGAATGATTAAAGTTATTGACATAATTCATTTACAAAAGATAGGTTAGCTCATGGATTATCCCAAGGAAATGAAAGGCAAAGAGCCTAATGTCACTCATCATCAATAAATCAATCCTAACGTATGTAGAAATTTAAAAATGGGTTTTATTTTATTTTTCTTGGTTGATGAGATGGTAGAATCTTAAATTAAGGGTCCCAGTGTGAAGGATTCAAGAACTTTTACCTTTGTCACATACCTAACTTCCCTCTTAAGTTGAAGATAATTGGACAGCTGGTTTATTCCCATTTGCTGTTCCATTTTTGTCTTCTTTTTTTTTTGGTGTTCGTTCCATTTTTGTCTTTAACATAAGAGCAGAAACTTTGTTTTCTACTGTTGAATTGGGCCATTCGGTTTAGCTTTGAATTGGTCTTTGTTTAAATGCGGGCCAAGTTTAGCTTTTCATGACGAAGTCTGTATCCAATTGGTTGAACGTATATATAACATTGCAAACAAGTGATTTTATTGATACGTCTCAATGTTACAGTGTAGAATCACAAGTATTACATGTGTAGAGATATCTGTGTATGTTGTGCCAAAAGCACCTGTTCTTGTTATGTTTTTACAAGGAGATATGAACACGAAGGAGACCATGAGTGTCTCTTTATTAGTGAAGGAGCAAATGAGTTTGGGAACTCAGATATCTATGGAGATCACAAGAGGAGAGTCATCCTTTTCAACAACAAATGTTTTTGTAACCTTTTTGGAAGCAGTGAAAATTTCCAGACTGTAAGTGCCATGAAAACCTCTGAATGTGTATTGTCCTTGGTCATCAAGATGCCCGTGACAATGTGTCAGCCACTCACTTTTAAGATCAAGGTACCTTCTACCAGCTTCATTCAGTTCACCTTCTGCATTGACCAGATGTGAATTTTCTCGACTCATGAATAGCTCCCAAAATCCCCAAAGCATAATTCCCTCTACTGCAGGATGAGCGTAAGCTTCTCGTAGCATAACTTCCAAGTCATCTGCTCTAATGTACTCATTGATGGAGGACACATCAAGTTCTGTAAACCAGATTGGAAGACCAAGAATTCCCAGTTTATCCAGGGCAGAAGATACTATAGGGCCAACAGGACTATCTATATGTCCTTGAATTCCAATTCCTCCAACAGGTGCACCCTGCTCTTGCAAACCAAGGATGTGATCAATATACTTTTCTGGAGATGATCTAGGGTCATTTCCATCCTCTACGTGATAATCATTCACAAACAGAACGGCAGATGGATCCAATTGATTTGCAGTCTTGAACATATACGGTCTGATATCTTTTCCCAATCGATCAGGATAAAATGATCCATGCATCATCTCATTGTTAACATCATAATGCATGAATTTTCCCTTATAGCGTGTGAGAAGTCCTGTTAGACGATTCTGAACAGCAGTCATCAAGTCATTTTTGTTCAAAGCTTTGATCCATGACTGGACTGCACCATCCACATCCCAAAAAATACAGTGACCTCGGGTCTGTATGTTATTTTTCTTGCACAAATCCAACATATCATCAGCATCTTTGTAGTTTAAATTTCCCTGTTGTGGCTCTGTCCAATACCACTTCAACTCATTTCCAAACACAGCCCAATTGAAATGTTTGACAAAGAAATCAACAAAATCTTCATTGTCTATGTTTGTCCTGTTAATGCATGATCCGAAGGGGAATGTGTTTTGTATTTGTCTTATTCTTACCAAGGTGCCAAGCAAACCACCAGTGTCCACTCCATTGAATTTCAATGTGACATCACGCTTACGGATCTAGAATCGCAGAATACAATAGCAGAGCAGACAACAAGAGAATTCATTAAATTAATTTAGTGAAACTAAGGAACATAATAAACAGTTATTGCAAGAAATTCAAATGATACATCTTTAGGGACTAATAGATCAGTTATATTCCAGTGAAACAATTATAGCAACAGCTCTGATAATGGTAATGCCAGATTGTCCTGGCGTTCAGTTTTGCAATACATGAAACTAAGATATCAAAAGACAGAGCAGCAGCCACAGGAGAATAGCAATCAGAGATTTTCTAAAATAATCATGCTCAGGGCCCAGCATGTGCATACTGAAACCATTTCAATAATTTTTGGAACTTGCATGGAGCCTATTGATTTGGGGCAGAACATTTTCTTTCTTATAGTTATATGCCTGAGTGACCATACACTCTGCAAGCTAAGTTATCTATTAAGCTGGATCAAGTTATAAAAGAATAATTTGTTTTGTTATGTCTTGTTAGAGTAATTGTGGTTACTATGTATCGGTCTGTTTTATGTTTGGTTTACACCCATAATAGCAAGTTAATTAGGAATCTCAGAAATCACAGCCACACATTACCTTGTCAATCTGCCTCCTCAAATGTCTGAATCTTGCTTCCCGGTTAACAGCAAAAATCTGAAGTCCACCAAGCATAAGGTCAACACCTGTAGCTGGACCCTGGACATAAACCATGACCCTGGATGGTTGTTTCTCAATTCTGAAGGATCCAACAATCTCATGCCATCTGTCATCATTAATTTCAACCTGTCCTCCATTGACCCATTGACTGTCCACACCAAGTGCAACATTCACATTTTGAGGACCAGTTGATCCAGAACCAATCTTAACCCAAGCTGAAACCTGGTATGTCAAGAAAAGCTTGACTTTGTCCGTGATCAACTGTGCAGGCCCCATCCAAGTTTGAGTGCGTTTAGTCACAAGGATACAGCGACCACTTAAAGGTTCGTGAGGTCCAAGAGATTCTCTAGCCACTGGAGGAAGTACATGTGGCGAACCAGTTGCAACACTAAGAGTACAATTACCGAGAGGAAACCATCCGTTGGTTCCATCATTGAGATTGCTATTCTGAATTATATTGACCCCGTAAGCTGGATCCTGTGAAATAAAAACCAATATAATGGGCTCTTTAAACCATTACAATTCAATTAAACAATAGATAAAATTTCTATAGAAGCTAAATAAATCATTTGTAGAATCAGAAAGAAATTGAAGGTGAAATGAATTATCAAACCACATAAAAAATTTCTCATTCTGCAAGAATTGGAATTCAAGAATCCATAATCAAAATATCAATGTGAAAACAGAAAAACAAAGATATTTAAGTTTAAATTACTCGTCGACTAACCTCAATAACTGGAGGAGGTGAGGGAGGGATCTTCTTTGCATGCTTTATGATTAAACTGTTGAGAAGAATATCTGTGCCTGCAGGTGGGCCTTCCATATAAACGACCACTCTTTTAGGGGAACCATTTAGAAGAAACTTGCCCTGTAACTGTGCCCAGTCCTTATCTGTTGCCTGCACACTGCATATCAGAGCAGATGTAATTATAGACATTAGCATACTAACCATGACAAAGCTGATTGTATCATTTATCACATATGGCACAACTACTGGATAAAATATTCAAATTGAAGAAAAAGACTAGTAGCTCAACATGGAAAGGACCCATGTATGAATTAAGGGTTAAGTTATTTACTAATTACTTTGTCAAAATTGCACAACCTAACGTACTAAATGACAGCTCCATGGATTTAAAGCAGAGAAAGAAACTAACTTGGCAATGCCTATATATTGTTCTCGGAGCTCTGGCGTTTGAACCCACAAGGTGGCTCTCACATCAGCACTTGTGACATTGTTACCATATATCCGAACTACAGCAGTAACCTCATAAGCTAGCTTTCTTTGCACTTTTGCAGTTATCTCCTGTTGAATACCATTCCAGCTCTGTGTGCGCTCTGTTGCAGCAGCAAAAGCTTTTCCAGACTGGGGGACGATTTTCCCGTCTGCCATAGAATCATGTAACACAATCTTGCAACCTCTACCGGACCAATTATTCAATCCATCATCAAAGTTGGGGTTTAGGATAATGTTCTCATCATCATCTCCAGAACAGACAAGACTGGTGCTTGTATTCTTTTAAAGCAAAAAGAAAAGAGTTATTCCACCACTTTCATCTATAATGCAAAATCTTTTTAAGAGATAAGTGCATATGTATGCACAGATATGTCCAAAATCCTATAAAGAAAATAAGAATGAGTTTAAATTTTAGTGAAAACTTGAGAATGTACTATCCATCAAATGGAAATGCATGTAATGAATATAGCCAAAAGCTTCTAACATGCCATTACCAACCCATTATCCCATACGCCAAAAACCAACAGTTATATTTTATTGCTGGTATGTACCAAAATCCTATATTTTGAGGTGGAGTAAGGAGAATAGGGTAAGATGAATGTATACATTCAACTCGCTGGGATTCAAACAGGTGATAGCAACTGATTCAATCAGTAGGTCCACTCCAGGAGATGGCCCTTCCAAGTAAAAAACCACTCGGTTCGGCATGGTTGACAACAAGAATGTGCCTTCCAACTTTTCCCACCTCTCCTTTGATGCAGAAGTTCTGCAATGATATTAATCATCAAGGTCACCTGATTTTTTAAATAGGAGATGCAGTGAAATGGGGTAATAGTATCATTACTTTCCAACGAAAAAATAGCTCGTAGCTGAATCATGATACTCCAACTTCAAAGTTGCAATAATATCAGCAGATCCCTGAAAAGCCCCTGATACCCCCACTCGTGCGGAAACTGAATATGAAGACCCTGGGAAAACTCTATCTGTAATATCCTGTTCCAAGCCCTGCCAGCATTCCTTTCTATTTGAAACAACGGCATAGTAACAACTTGAAGTTGGTAAAAATCCTTGAGGACGTGAATCTGATGAAACCACAAAGGCGTCACAGCAATTTGGGTGCCAAGAATGCAACCCCTGAGAGAAATCATGGTTTGCCAAGATATTGGGGGCTGTACAATCACTTGAATCACTTATATTTTGGTTGGCAGCCTGTTAAGAGCAGAATAACTTAGTTACACATTAATAATTGGTCTGCTGATTATCTGGTCCACAAAATTAGTTCAACAGCTTCACAAAATTCAAACGAGTGCAGTCAATCATATATGTTCTAATTTGAGTTCCATGAATCTAAAATGAGTGACTTAAATATATCCAAAAACCTATAGAGAAAATGAAGAATGAATGAATTTAACTTTTTAGTAAAAACCTGAGATTGCATCATCCATCAAATGTGAATGAATGCAATGAATATTGCCAAAAATATGTACCATAACCTCCCATTGTTCCTTATGTCAAAAATCAACAGCTATATTATCGCTTGCATGTAACAAAGTCCTATAAATTGAGGTGAAGTAAGGAGAAGAGGGTAAGATGAATGTTTACATTCGACTCGCTGGGATTCAAAGAGGTGATATAGACTGATCCAATCAGTAGGTCCACTCCAGGCGGCGGCCCTTCAAAGTAAAAAACCACCCGATTTGGTATGGTTGTCAACAAGAATGTGCCTTCCAACTTTTCCCATCTCTCCTTATATGCAGAAGTTCTGCAAAGATATCAATCATCAAAGTGACCTAATGTTTTTGAAAAGGAGATGCAGTTAAACGGGGTAATATTATTATTACTTTCCAATGAACATATAGCTACTAGTTGAATCATGCTCCAACTTCAAAGTTGCAATAACATCAGCAGATCCTTGAATTGACCCTGAGACACCAACTCGTGCGGAAACTGAATATGAATATCCTGTAGAAACTCTGTTTGTAATATCCTGCTCCAATCCCTGCCAGCATTCCTTTCTATTTGAAACAACAGCATAATGACCACCTGAAGTGGCTAAAAATCCTTCAGGACCTGACTCTGATGAAACCACAAAGGCATCACAGCAATTTGGGTGCCAAGAATGCAACCCTTGAGAGAAATCATGGTTTGCCAAGATATTGGGGGCGGTACGATCACTTGAATCAATTATATCTTGGTTGCCAGCCTGTCAAGAGCAGAAAAACTTGGTTACATATTAACACTCAGTCAAGAGATTATCTGCTCCACAAAATTAATTCAACAGCTTCATAACAGTTCAACGAGTATAGTCAATCATATATGTTCTTCGAGTTCCGGGGATCTAAAATGAGTGACTTAGGCAGATGTCTGGACATTGATTTAAATCTGCAAGCATTTCGTTGCTGGTACTCAACAAGAAAGAGGAAATAAGATTTAAGAGACGAATTTTAATGCATTCACTAGCAAACAATTCACAGAAAAATAATGCTCGTCATGAAATTCCAAAATGCAGTATTGTATAAAAGGTTAAATGTCCCTGGAATGATTGCACAATCGACTCCCATCCAGTTCAAGAAAAGAATAAAGCAACAACGAAACCCCAGTTAGAATTTACTCACATATTCTAAAATGCGAAACCTGACATCACTAATCAAAGCCATACCTCAGACTTTTCTTTGCCATTATACGGTTGTTGGTTCTCCATGGACGCTTCCGATCTCTGCACAACACAAGCAGCAAAGACGAGATGAAAACAAAGAATGGGTTTTAGTTCCAAAATCGAGTCGACGTCGATAGAATGCAGAAAGTGAGTACCTGATCCTGAAGTTGTTTTAACTCTCGATTTCTCTTGGAGGCTTGACTGGTGAAACAACAAGTGGAGAACTTCCCCATTATATAGGCAAACCGTTTCTGAGATATTCAAGTGAAAGCTACGAAAAGCGCGGGACCGAACACACCAAACAGCCAATCAGATTTCTGCTGACAAAATTCCTCTTTTTAGCTTCATGTTCCAGTTATGTTTTGTCGGGGTTTATCCAAACCAAAGAATCACGACAACAAACAATCTTGTTCCTCATTCTCTGAAAACCCCCAAGAAAAATCTCCGTTTTCTAATTCATTTTTGGCATTTTCTTTTTCCATCACTGGAAGTAATTGCTTTGTCTTGCAGATTGGTCTACCCCCCTACCTCCCCTTTTGCCTCTTTGTATGCTTGAATTGGAATAGAAGGTTTAGGGGGTTGGAGATGCTTGTATGATTAAACTTTTAACACAATTTGCAGTTTTCTATCAAAATCTTAGATAATAAGGAACATGTTTATAGATTTAGATGAAGTTAGGTGAAGGGTTAGCATTCTACTTCAACATAACAATGGTGGAATATGACGTTATATCCATTTCTCGGCTAAATTCATTTGAAACACTGATCACAGTTTCTGTGCTATGCGGGTTTGACTCGCTCGGTCTTGATTGGAAGGGACAAGCAGAAGTCAAAAGGACCGACACGATTCTGGACCTGAAACCATAACCAAGATGCCCAATCTTAAACATGGGCTGGACTCGGAAAACGGAAAAACCAGCGTAGCTCAGTGGTGCCCCTAAAGCCCCCTCTCTCTCATCTTGCTCGCTTTATCATCTAGTCTCTGAAGTTATGAATAATGAATTACATTTGTTGTACCTTTTTAGCTTTTAATTTTAATGCTTAATTTAAAAAATAGATATTTTAATGATATAATCAGGAAAATACATAAAATCTAATATTTAAAAAATTATTCGACATTTTTCTTTTTTTGATAACTTTTTAGCATCAAATAATAGTATTTTAAATGTAATTATTACAAAATATTTAGAAAAAAGTTACATAATCTGACTAAATACTAATTTTTATATATTTTATTAATCTTATTGATAGCAATAATATTTTAAATTGAAATATCAAAAATTTGAAAATTTAAATACTTAAAATCTTCAAAAAATTAAAAAAATTTAACAATTCTTAATTTGTTATAATATAAATCTAATTATAGCACTGTAATTTTATTCTCACTTAAATAGTTTCTTTTTTCATGAAAAATAACTCAAATCGTTATCATCAGCATTTATTATTGTAACTCCAATATAAATCTCTCTGATACAAGAGATCTAAAGAGGTCTAGTAGTACGCAGCGTTGCTCCTAATTAGTAGAGAGGCTAACTCTATTTGATGAATGTGACCAATCAATTTCATTTTTAAGCATAAAGTTTTTTATTTTTTAGTATTTTTAGGACAAAAATATTTTCAATTGTTTAAAACGTTATTCTTATATTTCGTAACTTTATATTTGACTTTGTTATTCATTTTATGTAAAAAGATCTATTAATGTCTATCGATAAGACTTGTACGTGGCACACTTTTAATTATATATCCAACTTAAGTTCTCTTGATAATTATTTCTCCAGCAAAGCTATGTAAGTGATGAAATGGATGGACAATTTCAGCGAAGTAATCATTTCACAGAGGTTTTAATTCAAAGAATGCTCTCCAGAAGGCTTGAAATTTTTCAAGGATCTAGCCTTGAACAATCTTTTTGTTTTCTATACTCCGGTGAAAGGAAGTCACCTGATACATTATCATAAAGAGTCGGACAATAAGGAAAAGGACAGAGGACAAGGACGTTAACCTAGACAGCTAGACTTGGAAGTTAACGGTTCCTGTCAACTACGTGCATGTGTTCCATAAACCTTATACCAATCCTTGCCCAGGTTTTAGTTTTACATTTGGCTTTTTAAGTTGTTTCAGAGTTGCCTTAGTGTGGAAATAAAGAACAAACAAGAGATGACGAAAGACTTTTTGTATTTTTTTTGTATGTTCTATGTTATGTACATCCACCTAGTTATACATTTTAGGTGACTCTTATTAAAGAAACAAAATCAACTAAATAATTACATTTTATTCACGTACATGATTCTAAGAGAAAATTAAGGCTACATATATGTTGATGTCTAACTTCCGAAAATTATGTTAATAGCACCCCTCAAACTCGAGGTAGTAGTGAAGACGATAACTTGAGTTTAGTGAAGACGATAATTTGAATTTGAAGAGAAGATCTTGAATATGTTGAGGTGAATGTGATTTGGATTTATAATTAAGATGAAATTGAGACAAGTTGTATAGTGCCTTGAAGCAAATGATAACGAACAAGATGATAATCGATATCGATTTGTTTAGTTCGCTTATGAAAGACATTATTATCTGTATGGCTCCATGATTATCACAAAAAAGAGGAGCCGTTGAATAAAAAGAGATACCTATGTCTTGAAGGAAGCCATCCTAACCATCAAAGTTCAAAGGTAGTATTAGTTAGGCCTCAGTATTCTACTTTAGTGCTTAAATGAGAGACAATATTTTTCTTCTTGCTGTACCAAGAAATAACAGACATGTTAAGAAAGAAACAGTAGCCAATAGTAGATTCGTGATCAATTGGGTCTCTACCCCAATCGGCATAAGAGTATGCACGCAAGTCTAATAAAGATGAATTACTGAAGTGA
>JAOQMM010000002.1:2796062-2811924 GCA_027563515.1 Erythroxylum platyclados
TATTCTTCATAAAGTTCACCATTGAGAAAGACATTCTTGACATTCATTTGGAACAATTCCTAATGCTTGCTATATACTATTGCAATAAGACTGCTAATTGAAGTCAGGCGAGCGACTGTAGCAAAGGTCTCATCATAGTTAATTCCATATTCTTGAGTAAATCCCTTTACAACCAACCATGCTTTGTATCTTTTAACTGATCCATCAGCTCGAGTCTTGATCTTAAAGACCTATTTACTGCCAATAACAGACTTATCTATAGGTAGGTTAACTAAATCTCAAGTTTTGGTGTTGAAGAGAGCCTGCAGTTCTTCTACCATAAAGGTTTAAAACTGGCCTTGCGATAGGTCTGAGGTTCAAAAAAAGAGACAATAGTGGAATAAACATAGAAGTCTTTAAGACGAATAGATGATTGACTTATTCAAGAGGATAGACGAGGGGTTATTGAGACTTGGTAGATTCTAGTGAATGAATAGAAGGGGAAGAGTTGTTTGATGAAAGAGGGGGATCTGCAGTCGGAGATGATACAATAGAATCAAATATCGATTGTGATAAACCGTTAAAGTGGTAAGACTGACCTGCAGAAGAAATATCAGGAAACAAAGATAAAGTAGGGTTAAGAAAAAAATTTGTGTGAGGGTTAGTTGACTCAAAATTTTGGTATTGTGGAAAAAAAATTATATTCCAAAAAAGTGACATGTCGAGAGATTTGAAGTCTTTAAGATAGTGGATCTTTTGTGCTTTATGATAAACAATATAAATGCACTCTTGGTTCTAGTTTGGTGTGCTCATGAAGTTGTAAAAGAACAAAGCATGTACATCCAAAAACTTTAAGAGACTGATAGTCAGAAGCACGATTGTATAAACACTCATAGGAAGAGATATTACCTATGATAGGAGAAGGAATATGATTGATAGTATAAACAGTAGTAAAGGTTGCTTCTCCCCAAAGGGTTTCAGGACAAGAAAATGATATAAGAAGGGCTCAAACAGTGTCAAGAATATGTCTATGTATGCATTCAGTTTGACCATTTTGTTGAGATGTGTTTGGACATGATCTCTAAATGATAGTCCCATGTTGATTAAGGAAGTTGAAGAATTTTGTGTCTTTGTATTCCATAACATTATCAATCCGAAATAATTTAATCTTTGCAAAAAACTGAGTTTGAATCATATTAATAAAATGAGAGCAAATAGGGAATAGTTCAAATTTATGTCGCATTAGATAAATCTATGTATAGCGAGAAAAATCATCAATAATAATCACATAATACCTGATGCCATCTATAGTTTCATAAGGTGCAAGACCACAAATATCATAATGAATTAGATCAAAAGGTGATAAAGAGATAGGATCGTTAAGAGAAAAAGGTAAAGTATGACTTTAGATAGTTGATAAGGGACACAATCAAAATGTTCAGTCTTAACATAACCTACAGTATTTGCCAGAGATTAAAGATTCTAAACTACAGGTAGAAAGATGACCCAAGAGAGAGTGTCATGTATGAGAAGTGACAACACTAATAACAAGCTTTGAAGGAATATTTAGTAAAGTAAGCTCAAACAGTTGTCCAACCTTATGACCTCTCCTAAGGATCTCGCCCGTCTGTAGATCCTACGTAATGCAACCACGACTCAAAAAGGATAATTTAATATCAAGTTCACATAATTGTCCAATATAAATAAGATTTAATGAGAGTTTGGAAATAAGAAAGGTTTCAGGTAAATGTAATTTGGATGTCTGAACAGTACCTATATGTTATAAATCTATAGTAGTATAGTAGAATTATAGGCAAAGTGAACAATGTGTGAAATAGATGGTATTGTTAAAGATTTAAGAATGGAAGAGTCAGAGATTATATGATTGCAACAAGCAGAATCGAGATACCAAGAATTTGAGGTACTTGAAGTGACATATAGGGCAAAGCAGGAGACTGTACCAAAATCTGGTTGAAGTAGTTAGGGATGGCATTGGGCCAGACTCAAACTGACCCAGACATGTCGGGCTCGGTACAGAATCTGGTTGAAGTAGTTAGGGATGGCACTAGGCCAGGCCTGACCTGACCCGTGACATGTTGGGCTCGGTTCTGGCCTGTGGCCAGATCAGGTTAGGACCACTTAACCCTACCTAGGGCTGGGGCTCGGCCACAGGCCGACCTGATTTATTATTATTTTCTAAATTTCAAAAAACAACATCATTTTGTCGCTCTCGATAGAGCCATAAGCTGGGCTACCCCTGGTCTGGTAGGGCCAAGAAATCCTGACTCGTGGCTCGGTCAACTTGGGCCTAGCTTGTTGACTTTGAGCCTGGCCGGGCTGAGCCCAGGTCAGATTGCCATGCCTAGAAGTAGTTGAAGAAGGGCGTGAAGTTCCTTTAAAGAGAATTTGAGAGAGATGCTTTCTATTGGCCCCTTAGTGGCAGCAGCAGCAATAGAAGCAGGCTAAAGAGATTTAGAAGAATTACCTTGTCCAGAGTTCTGTTTGAGTCGTTTTCTACATTTAAAGATGTGATGTTTGAGCTTTTTATGGTAGCTATAAGATCTTTTATATAACTTCTTACCAGAGTTATAAGAAGTTGGAGAAGAGGTATGAGTTGCAAGAATAACATCAGTAGGTGGGACAGATTTTTCCATGCAGATCATATTAAGGCAACTTTCCACAAAGATGAACTCCTTATAATGTTGAAACTAGGTAGAGTTTCTTTATGAAGAAGAGAGCTGCAAATGAGTCCAAAGTCATCATTGAGAGTCATCAGTAAATGCCATATATGTTAACGATCTCAAAGATTTATGTAGATCACAGTAACATTAGAACTAGGCCAGGTAGGATTGTCGATGCCAGTTGATCCTAAAGTTCTTGTAATTCAGACACATAACTATGTATTGTTTGTCCATATTGTTGTTATATACCATAAAGTCTCCTATATAATTAAAATTGGTGGACATCATTAGATACAGAATAATAATTTTTTTAGAAAATTCCATACCTCTTGAGTTGTGTCAAAATGTCAAAAGTCAAGTTTGATAGCTTTGACACATATATTTCGAAACTATGTTAAGATTTGATGATTCATTCCATCTCATGCCACCAATCGTTTAGTGAATACATAAATGTCTTTATCTTTCTTTTAAGTGAGTTTAGGTATTTTTCTAGTAACAATACAACAAATGAGTTTCCCTTAAAAAAGCTATACATTTCCTCAGCCCAAAGATTATAGTTGGAATCATAAAAAATGATGTGAATAGAAGTGAGAATGTATTAGGAAAGTTTAGAGACATCCATAGTGAATGAAGACAATAAAATAAGATAAAACTTGCTTATAAAGATAGAATTTGATTATTATGACCTCAGAATTGGATTTGTAACATCAAAAAACTTTAGGAATTGGTCTGACTTGTAGAGAAACCAAATAAAAATATGCTAAATCAGGAGGTCAAAGTATTGGTCCACTCTTTTTAAACCGAATGGAACCAAACCAATTGATCTGAGAAGAGGAGACACGTGGACAAATCAAGTAACGACATGTGAAAAACTGACATGTTATTTGCTAAGATGACAACGAGTTGGTAAATGATGTGGCAACTAATGTGTATGCTAACGTTGCACAAGATGACTTGGCATTGTCTAGGATGTTGGATGATGTGGCCGGTGCTTACGATTATATGGCAAATGATGCAGTCCCACAAAATTTCTAACCTTTTGTTACTAAATGACATTATTTTGATCTTCTTCTTCCTCTAAACACCTGCACCTAGGGTTTCAAAGTTTAATAACTTTTCTTGGCATGTGACAACATGTGGTCATGCTTACAGAGATGATTTTTGCATTGTTGTAATCTACACAAGAAGAGAAATAATTTGGTATATGAAAAACTATTTTTGGAACAAATTTAGAAAGTCAGAATATAAAAGCAGAATGATATGGAAAAAAAATAAAGAAAGCTGCAGAATTTTAACTCCTTTTATTACAAAGGAGCCTTTGATATCATGTGAAAATAAAGAACAAAAAGGAAATGATGAAAGACTTTGTGTATTTTTGTATATGTTTAATATTATATACATCCATCTATTTATATATTTTAGATGACTCTAACTAAAGAAATAAAATCAAATAAATAATTACATAATATTAACGTACATAATTCCAGGAAAATTTTTGGCTATTATATGTTAATGTTTGAGTTTTGAAGATTACGTTAATAATTAGTAACAGAAACATTGAAACAATATAGGCAGCCAAGACCGTCCACGGCAAAGAAGTCAAAGAATTACACATCAGCATTTGGCGGCTACCCAAGTCGCTTGACTGTCCGTCACAATTAACCTATCCAGCGATCAGGATCTCACGGAGACCCAGTCAACAAAATAACACAACCTCAGAGGAGAACTTTGAAATGACGAAGCTGACGTGGCTTAGACATATTTGAAAAGTAAAACTGTTCTAGAATTCCTATATACCGCCATCTCACCAACTCTTTGCTTAACTTTCTCAATTCCATTTTTCTCCCTTCTTATACTTCGTAAGCACGATGGGTGGGTCGTAAATAAGGTGAAACAAAAGTCTTATGTCTGGAAAATGCCCCTTCTCTTCTCTGACCCCCAGTCTTCGTACGTATACAATTATGTACATGCGAGGACAGCTTCACGTGAAGTCGAGCTGGGACGCATAAGTATTTAAGCCGCTTATTCATTTCTTAATGAACCAAAGCTCCGTTGACTCAACAATTTCCATAGCTGCTCCGATTAGCCTTAGTTAGTTGGTTCCGATATGAGCTCTGCTGTTGTCGGAGACGGTGCTAGGACGTTACAGGAAACTCCGATGAGAGACTCTAATGGGGTCAATGACATAGCAGCGAAGAGTAGTGGTGGTGGTGGTAGGAATAAAAAGAAGAGTAGGAACAATAAGTATATGCCAAAATTTGATTGCTTTAGAGTGGAAAATGAAAAAGAAGGGAGTTTTGACATACGGGTCGATAGGATCGGAGAGCCCTCGAATCCTAATCACCTGGTTGTTATGGTTAACGGTATTATTGGCAGGTGGGACTAAGCCTCATTGGATCTCAGTTTTGTTTGTTTATAAGCATCTCTTTTCCATGCTTTGTTGGAAAGTTTTAATCTTTACTTTTACGATCTCTCACAGTGCGACGGATTGGAAATATGGCGCAAAGCAGCTTTTGAGAAAGTACCCCAGAGACATTGTTGTTCACTGTGAGTCCTGTTAATTTACAGCTTTCTGGGAATAGAAACGTGGAAACTGTTTCAGTTACCCTGTTTCAATCACAATGACTGTGGTCAAATGGTTAATGCAGGTAGCAAAGTTAATACTCGGATGTCGACATTACATGGGGTTGATATGATGGGATGTAGATTAGCTGAAGAGGTGGGTTATGAACTGATTTTTGGTTGGCACTTGAGCAGTAAGTTATTTCCGTCCTCAGGACGACTCAGAGGTTGTTAACGAGTTTCTTTCAGGTCATATCGGTGATTCAACGCCACCCATCTGTCCAAAAGATCTCATTCGTGGGACATTCATTAGGTGGAGTGATTGCAAGATATGCGATCGCTAAGCTCTATGGGAGAGGCACTAGAAAGGCAATTTCTCAAGGAAATGGAGAGCGTAAAGATGATGAATTTGAAGAAACATCCCCAGGGAAGATTGCTGGGCTGGAACCTATGAATTTCATAACTTTTGCTACTCCGCACCTTGGTTCAAGGTGGCATAAACAGGTCCTCTGTTCTACCCCTATTAAAACCCCTGCATTTCGCATTTTCTTTCACGAGATAGAAACTTAGAATCCAGACTATTTGAAACCTGTTTTTTCATTTTTGAAGAAGCTTGAAATCCTCGTGTTGGTACAGGTACCATTATTTTGCGGTTTCTACTGTCTGGAAAGTGTAGCTGCTCGTATTTCAGGGTTTCTTGGCAGAACTGGAAAACATCTGTTCTTAGCAGATGGTCGTAATGGAAGGCCTCCTCTGCTTCTTCAGATGGTTGCGGATTCTGAAGATCTCAAATTTATGTTAGTTTCGCCAAACTTTCATTATCCTCAAAACCAAACCTACTTTCTTCAGATGAGAACAAGAGAATAAAATTCTTCCCTTTTCCTCTCTCTCTTTGTTAATCTGTTTCTGCTTTGTCACTGTAGATCTGCTTTGGAATCCTTCAAGCGCCGTGTTGCATATGCAAATGTACGTTTTGACCGTATCCTCATTCTTCTATGTAATTATGGATAATTATTAGTTAGAGTTTCCTTAGACACTTCAGATGAAATGTCTTGAAGAATTAATGGTGATGATGGTGATAAAGAATTAGAAAGTTTCCTAATTTACGTGATGAACTTAACTCTCTTAAAGATCTTGTTGGTTGGAGCACATCATCACTGCGCCATCGTACTGAGCTTCCAAAGGTAATTGTTTAACTGTGAGGATTGCTTTACTCCTTTTTCCGGAGAATGATAGCATCTTCTGATGCCCTTCTCCATTTACCAGAGACGTCATCTTTCAAAAGATAGCAAGTACCCTCATATTGTTTATGTCGATTCATCAAAAGTTGCAAGAACTCGTGATGCTAGAATTAATGGATGCAAAACTACTGACATGGAAGGTTTGGTATTTAGTTGTCTCTCCTAATGACTAATAACGACTTCTTAATATTAAACTAGCGATTTTGAAGCCAATCTTGTGTTAATTACTTGTAGAGGAAATGCTAAGAGGTTTGACAAAAGTGAGTTGGGAAAGGGTTGATGTTTACTTCAAAGAAGGTGCACAATGGTTTGGATCACACAATACCATTCAGGTAAAAGTATTCTTCTTGAGCTTTCTCTTTAAACGGGAATTAAAAGATATAACACAGTTCTCTGCTCGTACTCTGTTATCTGGGTTACAGAGTGCAGACATGACAGTCCCTAATTTTACCCTCGTCTATGTTCAGGTAAATGGTACATGTATGAATTCCGATGGGGCTGACGTTATCCAACACATGGTCGACAATTTTCTTCTATAGAAGCTCAATTGCTTGTAAAGGTCATTGTAATGTTTCCAATGTAAGTTGTATAGATGAAAAAAAACAGAGAAGCAAAGAATTGTTGACAAGTTTTCTTCTGGTATTTTCTTGTTAAACCGTCTTCACCAAAAACACTCTAAAATTGCATTTCGTATGTATGAGTATACGTAACATATTACCGATTCAACTTACTGCCATGATGGTCCCAATCTGGCGGCATTCAGAAACCAGACCATCGAAGAACTTACTTTATATACTATTTCGATACGGTAAACACATATGTGAACGCATATATCACCGACACCTCACACCCACATTAAAAAAATGTTTGTGTGTACGTTGGACATACTACAAATTACAGAGCACGAGTCAAACGGTTTTGCAGCTTTTCCCCAAGAAACGGCGTGGCTTGTAGATAAAAACCACACTGATTGCCGTACTCAGAAGATACAGAACTTTCCTCTTATGGCTTCTCAAGCAAAATATGTAGTCCATGCTCTACATTCTAGATGCCTATCCGCAAATAGTATGCTCCTTGGGAGCAATAGATTCATGCTCTACTCAATAGACAAAAAGGAAAGCGACTTGACGTATCAAATTGAAATTTGCTTACTATTCAATTCTCAAGTACTCGCTCTCTCAAATCTGAGCCAACACAAGCTTGAGGAAGACCAAACGAGAAACTACAAATCTTTGTCGCTGTGTTTGTATTGTTTCGCAGCTCAAATTAACTTTCTTCTTTTCTTCTCCTGTTTTCCTTCTCTGCTCTGCCACTGCTGCTATTTTTATAGGACTAGCACAGGCTTTCCTTTTGCAGAGACGAGTGAATTGGTTTTGCGTTGGCTCATGTTACGAGGTCGAGGTCCTTCCCCTTTGTCCTTTAGGTTGGCTACATCTCTTCTTTGTCACACGCACACGTTCATGTGATCAGAGTTGAAGAGTGAAAAAAAGCTTCCTCTTTTAGCATTTCAGGAGGTGGAATTCAGAGTTTTCAGGATTGTGATTCTACTTCCTTTCTGAGACTACCTGTAAATTCCAGCTCTTCTTTCTGCTGATTCACTCTGCTTTAATGGACAGTGCTGGAGTTTGTATCTATTGCAAGAGAAACAGACATGTTATGATTTCCTTCCTGTTTTTCTTGACATTTGTGAGGCCTATGGCTGCAGGTAAGTACATCCCAATGTATAAATTCCAAAGGAGTCTTAGAAGAGCAAAGTTAACTGAACTTTTGAAATTCCAATTTTTGCAGGAAGATCACTTGCCAAGCTGATTGACAGTTCCCAGGTAGGTAACCGTTCTCCCTGAAAGACTATTACTTATTCTATGATAAGCGTTTTGATTTCACTTCTAAACCAGTTTGTAGAAGTTCTTCTTCAAACAATTTACTCTTACAGGTAGGAATTAAAGAGGAGAAGCTGGTGGCAGTTAGAGCTCATACAATAGGGTCAGCACCACCAAGGTGTGAGAGAAGCTGTGGCTCTTGTGGACACTGTGAGGCAGTTCAAGTTCCTGTAACAACAGAAGCCCCAGGACAAAGAACTCATTTCTCTGAAGCAATTGCCTCCGTTGCATACTCTAGAGGGGATGCTATCTCCAATTATAAGCCCATGTGTTGGAAGTGCAAGTGTGGCAACTTGTTTTTCAATCCTTGACTGCTACTGTGGATATGTAGAAAGTTAACTATATCACTTGCTTCTCTCTTTATTCTGTACTAATCAAATTCTACATTTTCCTTATAGTTGTGCTTGTAAGAAGTTCTATTTCCTATATATTTTTAAGGGTAAGCATGAAAAAGTTCAGGGACTTGTTCTCAGGTTTGAGGTCTGGATCATCAGACCGGGAAAGATCCTGGAGGCGGTCAAGCATTTTCTTCCAGTAAAACACAAATCCTCCTCTATGCTATTCTTATGTAATGACTTGAGCAAAACAGAGGTAAAATAGAATGAACACCTGAAACTTGGTGCTTTTCTTTTACTTTATTTTCCATCTCAGGGAAGGTTAGGACATAGGAGGAAGAAGATTAAAGTCTGATGATGAGTGACGACATGAATTGTGATTTTAAGAGAAAAAGTATGTCAGACAGTTCTGTTTTCGTATCTTACAAGATTTATACATCAGAAGAAAAGCTTTCTGCTCACCTCGAACCCATAAATAATATTAACCAACATTCATCCATACTTGACCCGTTTTTCCTCTCCTGCTCGTATCCATAAAAGTAGGCATTTGATCTTAGTAGAAGATATCAACTCATCGTCTGAGTTTTATTTGCCTTTGAAAAGAAAGTTAAATTAGTTTGCAACTGTTATAATAGTTTGCATAGTTTTCTTTTTGGCAACATTTATATGCTGTAATAGTTTACAGCATATAAATGCAGCAACAATACCATAGCTATCTATAACATTTGGAGGGAAAGAAATCGACAAAGGTTTACTGACAAGAAGGAGAACAAATATCAGCTGGCAGGCAAAATAATAAATCACATTAGAGTTGGTATATTTGCTAAACAAGGGCATCATTCCCTTTCCGTGGATATGAAAAGCAGATGGCAACTGTGATTTGATGATTTTGATTATGATATAGCATTTAAATTTCACTCTTAGACTCTTTTAGATTCTCTGTAATCTTAAGGTTGGGCTTGCTAGCCTTGATCATATTATTTTTGTAATGATGTAATAGTTTTATCTAAAATAATATATCATTCAATTTAAAAAAAAAACAAACATCTTGCGATTTTTTATTTGTCACTCAACTATTAAATAGACAATTCTTGTTAAGTTGATATTGGATTTTAGGATGTTACTTCACTGAGGATATACACCTAATGCCTTTAGAAATGGAACTTTATAATTTATAGGCTATTGTAAATGAATTGATTGTGGTTAAGCCTGTTTATTTGCCATGAGAAATGGTTCCAGTCTCAGCCTCATTTGTAGCATTGTCATTACAAGCTTGTTCCTTTTATGGGCTTAACACATATAGGAGTAGATTTTTTATAAGTTGGATATATGTCTATGCTAATACTTGTATTAATAATTTGAAAAAACAAAAAAAGAGTATGTTATTGATTAATGACTATCAAACTCTTGTTATAAATTTGCATATGGAATTCTCAACATCCAACAGCTCTAATTATAATATTGTTTACAAAGTAGTTTGCTATTGTGGACTGGACGCTTGTTTAAGGACATTATGAAATGCTAATAATCTAAATAGAAGATTTTTGGGATACCCTAATTAACCCATTGGTAATTGTGAATTTTTTTTAGTGGTTCGATAAGCAATTTTCGAAGAGAGCTACTTAGGCAATTAAAAAATTAAAGAATGAAATGTCTACACTGAATAAGGATACCGAAAGAAGAAGTATATATGGACCAAAAGAAGATGACATGCAATTGAAAATTATGAAGCAAGACATTGAGATGTTCACTAAAGAGAAAAAAGAGTTAAAGTTGATGTTATTAAATATAATTGTAGGGTTTATTTTAATTGTTGTTTCATTATTCATCTTCTATATGGTTGTAAAATTAAAATTTTAGTATAACTAGTATGAATGTACTTATGTTTTATTATTGAATGGAGGTAATACTTTATAAGCCATTAAATACACCAACTTCCATTACTAGCTTACTAGATGAACTTATGAAAAATGGAGCGGAAGGCATATATACAACCTAGTGGAACTAAAACTATATAATACAACCTACTTGTCATTCAAATAATATCAAATCTCCCTTCATGTAAGATATGTCATATGTAAACATGTATCATGTATTTATCATAAATACAACAATCCTCTAAGCAAAATAATAATTTAGTTACAAAATACATCAAATCAATTGTCCTAGATTGAAATACATTAATACACCAAATCAAGTGTTTGGTTTGTCAACTTGTTGGTTGCTAGTCCTAATTGTCACTCTCCTCCTACTTACAATAGCTTGTAATTGTCTAGAGGTTATGCTAGACTTACCCTTAAATTTAAGATCCTAGGGTTTAAATGACAATTTAAAAGATCTTGAATCAGATTGTTAATATTTCCTTTGAGTAGTGCTTGTGGAACGAACAACTTGTGGACCAACTTGTTAGTGAACATTCATATGAGTTTAAAATTGATCAACATGCTAATGAATGCATAAGAGTTTATAATTAGTACAACTAATAATAATGCTTTATTAACTAGGAAGACATTCACTAATAGCTGACATGAAACCTTGAATTTAGTTTTGTTGAACATAAATTAGATGAAATGAGTAGCATTGTAATCTGTAAGATATAAGAATCATTTGGTTAGCATTATACAGTTACCTATAACAATTCTCTAACATAAGACCCTTTAGTTAAACCTATTTCAACCTACAAAATAACATACATAATGCTAAATTGTTAATTAAATTAAAATTAAAAAAGATAAAAATATTAATCAATTACATTGGCATATTGTTTGTTAGGTCTTGATACATAACACGTTCTATTGTTGTGTCCAACTGAACTATATTTCTTACATTTTTTCAATTATCCCTTTTGTGACACCTTACTTGCACTTGAGACTTTCATTAGTTCATTTTTATCTTTCTTCCTTACCTTTTTTGGCCTTCCTGGCATCACCCTCTTAGTTGGTAGATGTATTTCTTCCAAATCATTTAATGGTCAAAAGATCAGTCCTTTAATAGGATACAACACTTGATCATACACTCTGAAAAATGTAGCCTTTTGTAGCAGTCAGCCACAAATGCCTTATATTTTTCTTTAGAGGGATTAATAACACTTACGACATGTTTGCATGGGTAACCATATAGGTCCCACACTTTGCAGCTACAATAATTGTCCCTTTAAAGTCATATAATATGCTTTTTATCCCCTTTACTCACCTTATATGCTCCATTATTGTTCCACACAATTCTTCGCTGCATTGCCTCCTTATTTTTTCTAGCTTCTTCACAATTTTAAGTGCAAGATCTGATTTTCATACATATGCATATACCTTCCTTTTAGCAAGCATCCTCATCACCATTTTCCTTATAGTTTCTAACATACTGATCACTGGTTTGACTTTTACTAGGAGGATCCACCCGTTGAAAGTCTCACTCAGGTTATTGTTAATGATTGGATACTTTGACTAAAATGATTGGTATAACCTAGCCAAACTCTCTTGTGGATACTCAAGTAACATAGAAACACATATAGGTTTAATTATGTCCAATTTCTTCAATTGCTCATTAAAGTCTTTGATGTATGTTGAACATGCACAAGTCCAAAATTATCTCCTCAAGTCTTTGTCACTCCATTGTCTATGATAATTACGGTAACTATGTCTGACACACATTCTATGACATGCAATTGGAAGCATCTCCTTAATAACTCTTATTAATCCTTCGATACATAAGTTGTAAAATAATGTCAAATAACGAATTATAATGACATATCATACAAATAACACAAGTAAAAAAACTAACTACACTTTGCTTGTCAGAAATTATTATAACTCTATCTTCATCTTCCAACTCTAAATCAGAAAATAGGAACAACAAGAACCAACTCTATAAATCAATATTTTCAACTTCATTAATTGCCCATGCTACAGGATGCATACACCTATCTCCATCCCTTCTAATTGCATTGATTAATTGCCTTTGAAATTAAGTTTTCAAGAAATGGTCATCATTCCTATGTATGGGCCTCAAATGTCTCCATCCTTCTTTCATAGTTTCAAAAAAAATGTATAACCTCTTGAACTGTAACAATGAGGTTTTTTATTTTTAGATAATTTCAATTCCACTGTTGATATGAAATTGCTATGTTTTAACTCTTAGATATAACCTTGTAGCTGCGAATATTCACACTTATAGTCTAATGCTTGCTCCTTGCTTAACTTCCTCTTTGCAACCCTGCACATAGTAGAATTCACAAATATGCTCAATTTTCCTCTGCATTATTTAACCATCTTCTCAGAGGTAATGCTAGACTTCTCTAGAATTCTTTCTCAGAATTGTCTAGTCAGGAACTTTGCTGATACCATCTTAGCTTATTTATTATGGAACATGTATGCTTAGACCAATATGTTTTTATTTTGAAACATCTTTCAATATTATCATAGGCTGCATATAATTTCCACTTGGATCTTTTAATGCGTCCAAATCTAATTCGCTTAGACTCGTTTTCCTTCCACTAAACATTAAAGGTTGTTGCTATTGAATAATTAATAACAACATCTTTGAACTCAGTAGCATTAGCAAACTCCATACAAGTGTCTAATTTAATGAACTACCACTTGCTTTATGTCTAACACTTATGCTAAGTCTTCTAATTGGCTTCCCAGGCTCCTCTATACTAAGGTACTCATCACTATAAATGAAACTTTCATAATCACTAGAATTAATCTCCATTGATTGGTGTCCATCTATAATTAAAACATCAATTATATTGCGTACACCTTTAGCATCATCGTCTCCTTTAGATCATTAACACCTTCAGTTTCATCACCACCTTCAACTTCATTAACACCTTCAACTTCATCATTACCTTTAGCTTTATTAACACCTTTAACTTCATTATCATAAGTGCCCATATCCCCATCATTTCTATTGTCTTCTTTATTGATATCTACATCAACTTCTTAATGTATAACATCCTCATTATTACCTGATATAATCAAAACTTCTAGAGTCATAATTAGATCATCAGGTTTGTGTGTGAGATACACCTCAATTGTCTCATGTATTTTTAAAAGGTTAACTAACCTAATGCAACTTTCATTACATTCAATGAGCCTTAAAGAGTCGTTAAATCTAAAACCCAAAATTCTATAATATGCCTTCTCAACATCTAAGTATCCAAGATCCACTTTATTAAATAACTTGACAATCCACACTCATAACTCAGCTGTTATTTTGCATGTATTTTCAAATAATATATGCTCTTAAACTAATTTGCTAAGTGAACAACAAGAAAAGATTAAGAACATTTATTCATGTACAATAAAACAATGAACGGCATTATGTAATCAACGTTAGATTATGCTAGTAGTTCTTATTTGGTTGTCTTTTAGTTTCAGCCTTATAATGTACATCTAATAACAATCAAAAGAAATTAAAAAGGGTATTTGGAGATTCCTAGGCATCCTTATTGGAGCTTGTGAACTCAATAAGGCCCATTAAATACTATAAAAACTTAAGTTCATATTGCTGAAGACAACTAGGATTAGACGTATACAAAGTTAGTAGAACCATGCCAATCTCCAACTTACTAATGGGTTTTTATCCCTCATTATCAAAAATGAGATATAGCATTAGCTCTTCCTCTGCAGTAGTTGCATATAATTGACTAGCTTCACCTTCATCCAATCATAGAATTAACAATCACTACCACCATTGTGTGTGAACTAAAGGTTCCCTGTCCTTATTATCATTAATGGACATGGAAATAATCGACAATAGTAATTTTTCTCTCATAAATTTCATTCTTCTGCTTTGTAACAAGTTTCAGTGGCTACCACCACTTGAGTGGCTAACAATAGATGCAAGAATTGACAAATGTTAGATACTATGGAACTGAAACTTGGAAGAGAGGAGGAGAACAAGTTAAATAGGTATGAAGTTTTTTAGTATTTTCAATCCAAGTATCTACTAAAGTTTTATCAGCATTTCGTTTTATTACGACTAAATAGACAGTTGAGTAAGGAATATTCGATTTTCTGCTCCATTATCTATTAGCTCTCTCATTCTCCAAGAAACCATCACATCCTCATGCATATAAAATCTGATCTTTAACCTTACTTGATCAGAGCAATGATGAAAGTTCTACGATAAATTTTATCAGTATACAACAACTTGCATTCTTGGCGGACCATCTTCAATAATATGCAAGGCATATAAACACACCAATAAATAGACAAATAATAAGTTATCGAGGGACAACATGTTACCTCTACTCTACCACAAAACACAATGAGTCCACCTCTATTGCATTTCTCTTACAGCACTCTTTATGTTTAGAAATGACAGTGGCTCAGGTTGGGCTCGTGTTCCCTTAGTCCAAAAATTTATCGCCATGTTTATAAAATTATGTTACTTCTACTTTTACCTAGGTGTTTGTTAGGATGTAAATATGATATCAGTTCGAAAATTAGAATAGATTATTTTCTCTAATATCGGAGGGTAGCAATGTGCGTTTTCCATTAATTGAATTCCAATAGCTCCATGAGTAGTCTTAATTTGGAATTCACGTCCAAGAGAAAAAGGAAAACTGAAGAACAGACAAAGAGCAAGTCAAGTGAATTTGGAAGAACATAACTATTCTAGCTCAGGTTAGGTTGGGCTATAGGTCAATTGTCATGAAGCAGAACTAGCGTAACAAGTTGAGGTTCTCATTTGTAGTGGGTCGGAGCGCTTGAGGGGTCGCAGTTAATGGGGTTGTTGTGGCTTCTGACAAGGTTTTGCGTTCAGAAATTGTGTCTGCTTGTCCTTGCTACTTCATCAGACTCAAGAGGGAGCATACCACAGAAACAACAACTCCTACAATGACCGGTGTTTTGTTTGTTTCTTCAGGTTCTGAAATCAAAAAGCCAATTGAAATTGGAAGAGTCCTGGCAATCAATGAATATTTGTTTCTTACCTTCACACCGAGTTCTGGCACCTGAAAAAGAGGCATTCTTAGTTGGCTTATCAATATTTTATTTTAAACACAAGCTCACAAGAGAAAGGATAACAAGCATACTTGAGCATACAGATATTGCAGAAATAAGAGGACCGTAATTGCCTCTTGAGGGAATGCAAGTCGTCCCTTTCCCTGCCCAATATAGACGAATTTCCAATGTATTATCTGTCACACTAACGTTAAACTCTCTGGTGGCAACTTTATTGGA
>JAOQMM010000002.1:2812024-2825068 GCA_027563515.1 Erythroxylum platyclados
TTAATGCATCTAGTTGATCATTTCCGGGTATAGGTGTTTTGACATGATTATTGTGAAAATGTGCATTTTGGTGGCTTATAAACTACTAACAAGTCGATGACGGGCTCCAGAATCATTAAATTTGAATGACTAGGAAGTGTACTAATTCCACAGGAAATTGAATGATATCCAACACTTTTGGTAGTTAACTGATGGGCGAATCGTCAAAGTTCTGGTTTTAAAAATTAAAATGGCAGTTGGGAAAAAACCCGTTTGCGAGTAGAAACATTAAGTGGATGAGAAAGACGATCCAGCTTCATTTCTGCTCCGAGAATAGAGTTAAATCTTATGCACAATGCGGCAATTTCTTACGATTTATGCATCATGGTCATGCATTTAAGATGTGGTATCATTTCCCTTCTTAATTGAATATGTCTCTCACATATGCCTATCGATTAGGGTTGGCAAAATCTATTGGTAGACTCTGGTCTAAATTGAACAAGTTAGGTTCAAATTTATTAAAATTTGGATTAAACTTGATTCTTTTTATTTTAAAATTTCAAACTTTGAGTTGAGCTTAGATTCGAGTTGTTTAAGTCAAAACTTAAAATTTTCAAATAAAACAAAAACGATATTGTTTTTAATTTTAAAATTTTAAAAATATTTAACCTGAGTCTAGTTAATTTTTAGGTTATTTAAACTCAGTCGAGCTCAAACTCGAACTTAAGATTAGAGCCTCTGACGAGATCAGGCTTCAAACTGAGTATGAACCTAAAAATAAATTTTTGGGTTGAACTCGAGCCTAATCTAATCCATTATCAAACTTATTGTTAATTTAAAAGATTAGTTTTGACCTACGATTAAAATATATAATTTACTTCAAAATTTTGAAATATTAATTTATAAAAGTGAAGAAATATAAAATTTGTAAATATTAATTGAATTAAAATATTGTGATTTATTGTAAATAATTTATTAAAAATATATAACTTGTAAATAATAATATATATTTAAAACACGATCAAATTATAAAAAATATATTATTTAAGTTACCTTATCAACATGTTCAATAATTTATTTATAATACGTAGTTATTAAATATATTTAAAGATCTATTCAATATATATTAAAAATTACAATATAAGTTTTTATTATAAAAAAGAAAAAAAATCAAATGTTGATTTATGCTATTGTAATTTACCATAAATATAATAAATTTAACGCTCTTTTAATATTGAATATCTTTTCACCAAAATTATGTTAATCCGTACTACCTAGTTCATTAATGTCAAACTTACCTGTCATTAATGTGTTCAACTACAAAACTTAAAAAATGAATAAATCGAAACGACGTCGTTTCGGATCCAGGTAACTTGAACATTAGCTTTGATCCTATTTGGCTAAAGTAGAACATGAAAACAACAGTAAGGGTCAGAATGAGGTGCCGACATCTCCGTGTCTTGGTCTGTGAGCACTCACACACACATAAGACTCGAACACGGACCCTCTCTCTTGCGCACTGTGTGAGTAGCACCAAAACAAGACACTGTGAGAGATAGAGAAACAACATTCATACCGCTTAACCGCTCACACTTCTCTTCGCTTCCCATATTTAGCCAAGTGGTTGCGTATCTGTGCTCTCCCGCTAACCATTTCTTTGGAGCACAAGTGAACAAAGTTGTTACTGGTTTGCCCACTTCCTAAAAACATTGTTACACACGTATGTTGTGTCTGTTACGTGGCAAGATCCTTACTTTTTTTTATGTCTTTGATTGTTCATTCTTTGTTCCAGGATCTGCAGCTAGTTTTCTCCAAGTTACTGCCACACTCTTTTCTTTTCTCTTCGCTTTTATCCACCCGATTTGTATGAGTTCTTCTTTGTTCGTACTGGCTCTGTTGTTGTTCAGTGATCTATTTGCTGCTTCTTTCTGTTGTTCTTTTTATGGTTTCATTTTGGTGTTGCTACTTGATAAGTTGATTTCTTGATCAAATAATGCGATTGTTGGTATGGGTGTCAACTGGATTGCATGCCCTTCATTGGCTTTGTTGTGGGGTTTTTTAACTTTTTAGTGAGTTATTGTTTGGAGAAAAAACCTGTCCGTACTGCCTTTTGTGTATTCCCTTCAGATTTTTCACCAGTTTACTGGGACTAGCTTGGTTACTCTGATTAGAAAGGTATCAGCTTTGTCCTTTTCAATTGCTACAAGCTGAGATTTCGTCTTTCTTACTTGTAGTTAATCCAGTTCCTAGATATTTCTTGCTGTGAATATATGTCCTTGAACAGTATCATAATAAATGGATTCCTTCCTTCTATTATTGGAACCATAATCTATGCATTGACATTATGTATGGTAGAAGATGCTTTTATAGGTTGAAAATGCTCCGCTGATAGGTGCAGCAAAATTTCATTTCTTGATGAATGTTTTAACCCAATTTAGTTATAACTCTCTTGTTGACATACTTCTGTTGTAGTTTTCTTCTCTGGAATAGCACCGTTTCCAGCAGAGTAGAAAAGGATTGAATATTGACGATCCATCCGCAGCATCTTAGTAGATGCTAGAGGACTAGACCTGTTGTCTGAGTGCTAGGTTTATACCTATGGCTGTGTTGTCGTGCCCAGAGGGTCGATTATTTCTGCATGAACTGATGATTGATGATTGTATTTAAGGTGGTAACTTCCGCCTGCCTGAACTGATGATTGTATTTGTAAGTCAATACCTATGATTGTTTATAGTGGTAACTTTCATTTCTGATGATCTGGTTCTGGTTGTCTTTTTCCACCTTCAGATCGGACTTAACTGATTGCTACTGATGCTTTAAGCGGAGTCACTCTTCTAAGTCGTGTACTATGTTGAAGCCATCACCTAGTAGAAATCAGAGGTCAAAAGGATTTAAGGTGAAGCATGTCCTTAAGATAATTTTATTGCTTGCAATTGCTGTCTGGCTACTGAATCAATGTAAGCACTCCTATGATGAGAAGGAGGGAGTTAAAGACAGCTCTGAAAATATATCAGAAGTGCAAGGCGAGAATGATAACTTAAAACTTGGAAGGAAAGGCCTCCGTCCTCGAGAAGAAACAGCCTTGAATTTTGAAGGTGAAAGTGAAAAGGAAGAATTGGAAGAAGAAACTGAAGATATTAAATCTGAAGAAATTGAAGAAGAGGGAAGAGGTGGTGGAGATGATGAAATTGACGGGCATGACCAGGAGAGAGCAGAGGAAGAAGAACCTGAGGAAATTGAGGATCTCATTGATGTTGATGACGGAGAAAAAGACGGGAGTTCGGAGCAAGGAAATGAATCACTAGTTGATCGAGCACACTTTGCAGGTGAAAGGAGCTTTCAAGAGTTAAGAGAGGAGCGGTTCAAAAGTTATGATATATACAGTGATGTGAACCAGGAAACAGAAATATCAAGTAACAAATCTGAAATTGGAACTATAAGAAAAGTGAAGGTAAATGAAATGGAGGATGATCATAATGTCAATATAGAGCAAGAGAATAAAAGCCACAGCAGGTGGGAGTCGAGTGCTGAAGTGATTGATTTAGGTCTGAAGATAAGAAACAAGATGAATGAAAATGGTGATCGTGGAATCAATGCGAGTGGGAAAGAAGCACATGACGAATCTAGTTCTTCCATTCCAGATTCCTTCAGAAATAAAGAACTAAAAACTAACACTCAAGCAATTCCTGAAGAAAGTCTGCAGGATGGAAATGGCATAGGAGTGTCGTCAATTCACCGGGATGAGATTGCTGAAGAAAAGCAAATTGATATGCAGGCTGGTTCTGGAGTGCAAAAATGGAAGCTCTGATGGGACCGTAGAGAAAACGCAAACATATGGTAAATCAACCCTTCTCGAAAAGAATGAGAATTTAGACGCAATTGGCATAGATTCTGTTGTGTCTACTGCTGCTTCAGGTGGCGGCTTTTAGTTTACATCTATCAGCAAGAATGTTGATGCACTTCATAGTGGTGACGCAGTATCTTTCCAAACTGAAACCACGGACAATTCAAAGGAAGCTTCACATTAGTGACAAATAGCCATGACTCAGAATAAGGACTTGCATCTTCCAGTTCCTCTAGGCATAAGGTATGCAGGATAAGGTTCTCTCTAGATCCTGGTTTGGAGCCATAAGTGATGAAGTATCAACTCTTGGTGTCAAACCTGCTAATAGGCCAAAACTTTGGTGATGGAGAACTTGGAACTTGGAGGTGCTTTAGACTATTCACGCAAATGTAAATATACGTGCTTTGTTTTGCTTATGTATTTCATGTAATAGTACTTCCAATGCCGCAAGACTTGGAAAAAACAAATAATTATTTTCATAATTTCAGCTAAAAATAATATGCAGTGCTTTCCAATTTAAGGTGAAAATATGAAAGCTCGTTCTCAGTTCTCACTCTGTTAATCTCAAATATATGGTGATTCCTAAATGTTTTAGAATTTTCAATTAATCTGATTAATATGGCGTTATTAAAATTTAATATTATGCACTTTTGTCTATTCAAATTGTTTTACGTTGCATATGAAGTTAACAAGACGTATTGAACATAAAGATTAAAGAGTAGCGTTACACTTAAACCTTCAGGGTTTCTTTTACTTTTCACTAAAAGTAAACCTGAGAGCTTATTTTATTTTTCCCTTGTTACTAATGAGTAATATCACGAATAAGATTTCATAAGTAAAAATATTTCTCTTTCAGCTTCCTTTAGCAGGAATCCGATGATAAATGTTGCGAATAAGCAAATCCTACATCATTAGTCCCATGAGAAAACCATTGCTTCATGAAAAATCCAGAGTACATGCATTGCACTAAGACCTCAGTTAGAAGCTAAATTCCAAGAGAAGGATCAAATTCTTATCTTCTCAGGAACTCTTGGGACGGGTCTTTTCATGTGCATTCCATTGCAGAAGCATCCATACAATTGATGTGCCTGATTCAATTCCAACAATAAGTTATTTCAAAGATTATTCGTTTGACATAAGCCTTCAAAAGATTAGTACACTAAAGAAACCAGAAATGTAAAAAGAATCTACAATGGAAGCAACAAACTGGTAACCAAGAGCACAAAAACATTTTCCTTGGAGATTTTTATATACTAAATTTTACCCAGGACAGGAGCAATGATCATGTCAAAACTTGAATTACTGAGGGATAACGAATTGTCTGAGACTGTCAAGCTAGTATACATAGAAGTGAAAAGATAAGTTTTGATCTGATCTGCAAGCTTGGAAAACAATACTTGAAGATTAATGCTATTTTGGTTTCCATGTTAAAAGAAAAGAATGACGCAAGGTTTGGCGTTAAGTAGTCTACCTGCAATGATGGTGACAGTTGTCAGGTTTCCAAGGGTCATTGTCTGGTATATCAGACATTCAGACAAGAAATGGCCCAAGGCATAGATGAATGACAAGAAGGTAGCTGTATAAAGTGGCTTGCTATTGAGGTTGAATGCGCAGAGAAAGCAAAGCGTGCAAGTTAAAAGTGTCCATACTGCAAATGTTCTCCCATGCACTTCAGTCACTACATAAGAGTTATCAAAGGAAGGAAATTAGTACATGGATAGAACTGTCGTAAATGGAAGGTACCATACTTCATCACCATACTTCATCACAGGGGAAAACAGAAGTAAAGAAAATGTCACAGTTAAAAGCATCACTGATTTATTCAAATAGCTGAATCTAGTTTTTATCTTTCCTTGTTCCACTGGGACATTATCATCTGCACTAGAAGTCCATGAAAGTTGCAATCTATTGAAAAGAGAAAATTTTGTTAGTTTTAGAACATGGGATTGCTATGCCAGATTCTTTTTGGCAATTTATAGTTACCTTATTAAGAAAGCTTGGTCATTAGAAAGTATTTTTCCGTAAAATGGAATTAAGTCAATTTCCCCTTACTTTCATTGCAAAAATTGTATTTAAGTATTGATGTATTAATCAGCAAATTACAGAAATCCAGCTGACTGGATGTTAGAATACCAATCAGCACACCTTTTCAATCTGAAAATTCATTTTATTAACATTAATATCATCAGAGGATAAATTTAAAGTAAGAAGTATTTAGGCAACTATCGCAGTATTAAACATCAGACTTCACAATAACCACATTAATTCTAAAAGCAAACTCCACTTCAAACACACAATTTCTAGTGCATGTACCTAAAATGGACTATGTTGCAGATTCTGCAAAGGACAAAGCAAATTTTTATCGGTGGTATTCATTGTCTATCACAATGAAATTAACTGTCTTCTTAACTAATCTAATTCCTCCCTGAATCTCTACTCAAAATCCAATATTCTTTCTAGAGAAAGAGGTGCACCCTCTACTCCCAACAAGATCTAACATCTAAAAACAAACAATGGCTCATACATGAATCCAGACCTTTCATTTTGCAAGGATCTGAATACAAATCCTCATTGTGCTTGCCAAATTCATCTTTTTCCATTATACTTGAAAATCGAGTATCTTATATCTGTTTTGGCATTGGAGTCAAACTCAATTTTGACGAGATACAGGCCCCCAGTTTTTTCTTCTAATAACTATCATTTAATAAATTTACTTGCATAATCATGATTCACAATTTCACATGCTCCTTACAATTGTTTGAATGAATAAGGTTTGGATTTCCAAAAGGTGAATCTCTTGGTTTTGCAAATCGAACCACAATTCTCAGATCCTCCTCAAATCACTAACCAAGATTCACTTAAAATGCAAATCATAGAACTTATATTTCAAGAAAAGCAGTGTTGTCGAGACCAACACTATAATACAATGCATCATCTCCCTTATCATACATGATTAGCACTTGATATTTTTAATAGAATAAAGCATCTTCTTTAGAAGAAATACAGGAGTAAAAGTCATGCTCGTAAAATGTCACGATAATTAGATTGCTTGCCAAAGAATTTTGGGAATTAAAATGAGTTCCATCACAAAAGCAACACATACAGTTCTCAAATCTCGAATCTCTGCCAAAACTTTCCTTTTTTTTTTCCAAAGAATTCCTTTTAACATGCATTCGAGACAGGTGCAAGCAACATTGAGATCCCCAATTTTGACCCAGAAACAGTTACTCCCAACTTGAGACACGCAGTTCTCACATGCACTAACATTATCAGTAACTTCTCTACAGATCCCGCCGAATCAGAATCCTCTTCAACAAAAAGACGCCAACTTGATGGGTTTCCTATACGAAACAAAATCACCCTTCTCTAACCAAGAAACAAGGAACTCATAGTAGCAAGACAACCTTAGTATTGTACCGTGAATTAAGGTAGAGAAGTAGACAGAAATAGGAACGAGTAACAATTTGGAGTGGTAAAGAGAAAGACATAGAGAAGAAGAGAAACTTACTAGTGGATTTCGTGTAGACAGCAACTTGAAGAGCCCAAAGGTCGAAGAAACCGAACCAAACTGACGCTAATCGAAGTGAACCCACCAGCATCAGCCACCATCCTAGTGCCTTCATCTTCCTCGATTTTCACTGTCTGTCTGTCTCTGCTCTCTGGCTTCGCCTGGGAACCAAAAAAATGGAACCACCTTTGACTTACGTTTTGTCAGCCCGTTAGGAGTTAGTGGCTTTGCCGTACATCAATTTAGAACAATTTCAATATCTGTTATATTCAAAATATTAAAAGGTCAAATTAAGACATAAAAATCTTGTTTGTCAATCAACTAATTATACTGGCTGTTAGCTGATTCTATCAGCGGTTTGTTAACAGTTGATTATATTAGCTGATTTGACCAGTGGATAACATCAGCTGTTTATTAAAGATGTTTGGTAAAATTAACTGTTTAATATTAGCTGTTTATGTGTAAAATGACTTATAAGGATATAACTTAAAAAAAAATTATAATGACATGAGTATTATATTTTAATACTTCTCTTAATATTTTTCATAAGAATTTAAATTTTAGATATTTAATTTTACAAAAATTAAGTTTATAAATTTATTATATAGAACATATAATAATAATAATAATAATGATAATGATAATGATGATATTGGTAAATACTTTTTTTCTCCTTTCGTAATTTTAAATTAATGATAGATACTTAACATAGGTCCAAAATTAATAATTATTGCAAAAAGAAGAAGGTTTCATCAATAATTAGATATACAACTTATAAGATTGGGAAGAAGTAACAAAGAAAAAAAAATTTTGGTTCATTTTGGTCTTAGAATCTAAAAGAGAGGCAAATAAACTCATTTGATGTCTGTAGGTTTTGAAGAGGTACAATGTTGCTGTTTATGGGTTTGAAAGAGGGCAAAATCTGTCATTTGTAATAAGCTGAAGCAAAAAGCTATTCCTCTTGAGCTTTTTAAAAATCAGCTGATTGGGTTCAATCAGCTGATTACCAAACACTAAAAACAGCTGGTCAAATAAAGCCAACCAACTAAATTCATTCAACCAGCTATTTTTTAGCTGATCAGCCAGTAACCAAACATGGCCAAGGTCTTCTTTATTTTTCTAAACCAGAATGTTAAACGGTTTATAAAATTTAAACCAAAAAAAAAAAAGAGGTAAATTCAAGTAAGATACACTTAAAATTTGACCAAGTAGGAAGGAAAAGTTAGCTCCATTAAATTTTTAAAAAGATTTTTAAGTTAAAACTTGAAATTTTTTGGGTTAAAATTTAGTACTTATTAATGTTTTAAAAACTGAACCATAATTTAAGCCAGTAAAGCAAGAGGTTTCAGATTAAAAAGGTTTGTATTAAACTATCATAAAATTGACTAAAAATTAAATAATTTAAAATATTATTGAAAGTAATTGTCTTTACCTATCGAAGAATTTGAAGTTTAATTGAAAAAAGAGATTGATAAATAAAAATTAATAATTTATTTTAGTTTATAAAAACTTATTAATTTACTAAAAATGTCCGATTAATTAATAAATTGATCGATTTTTAACAACAATATTTATTAAAGTAAATTGAACGGAAAAATTAAAAACCAAACTAAAAAATTAGACGGTTCAAGATTTTTACGACTGAATCAGCCGAACCGATTGAGTTGAGTTTTTTAATCAATGATACTCATCAATTTTCAAAATATATATTAATGTACATTACAAATTAAATCAAAAAAAGTATATTACAAATTGTATAAATTAATATTTTACAAATTCATAATCTCTATTATACAATAATTTTTTTAATTCTAGATAAATTAAATTAATGTATTTTAGTTTATTTCAAATATTGTTGCTTATAAAATTTTTTCAGGGTTTTAATATGTATATAAGCTAATTTCTTATTTGGGTTAAATTTGGCCATTTTCATTTTAATTCTCATATTTAAAAAATTATTACTTAAATTTTATAATATTATTTTATACATTGTTTAATATATTTTATTAGTTATTTATTTATTTTAAAAATATAATATCAAAAATAGATAAATAATTAAAATTTTAAAATATAAATATTAAAATAGAAAAATAAATTCAAGGAGTCGTCCAATGTATTTAATTCTTCTTAATAATTTCTTCTTGATCCTAAAGTTGACACCTAAGAGTGCAAATGACGGAAATGCCCCTTGATGATAGCACATATTTCAAAAATCAATCACTAAACATTTATCATCCAAGAAGACGAGCCCATATTTCCACTCCTACGCCGGTTCTCTGGTCTAGAGTTAAAAAATAATAAAAAAAGGTCCTCCTTAAGGAGTGACCCTTAGAATCCCAGTTAGGAATAAATGGATTTCGTCCAAAGGCCAAACCCATACCTGTAAAGTTCAACTTTCTTGTACTTTTTTACCCAAAATAGAATGACGTTTGTGGTAGATGATAACTCTCCCATCTGTCATACAAGCGCTGAGCTTGAGTGGTCGTACAAAACAAAGTTCACGTTAATAAAATTTTTAGGACGTTGTTATTTTTGGTCTTTAATTAAGTTGCTTAAAATAATATGAACGACAATAACAATAAAAATTTACTGATACGAGAGATTTGAAGAGATCCAGTAATATAAATAATTTGACCTCTAACTAATAAAAAGATTGTTTCTAAATAACTCACATTAAAAATATAATAATAATAATAATAAGTAATAAACTAAATAATTAGATAAAGATAGACTGTGAGCAAAAAGAAAATAAATAAATCAAACAAATTATTACAAAAAAATAATAGAAATAATAATAATAATAATAATTAGAGAAATGTTTAGGACAAATCATTAAGAGATAAGTACTACATATTTAAATATTTAGACTAAATACAAGAGAAAAATGTTAAAAAACTTATGAGAACGATAAGAATCTCTTTACTTGAGATAATTTATCCGTATTTTAGTACAACAAAGTTTTCTATAATGGGTTGTATATTCGGTAAGTTTAAGCAGAGTTATATCATTTTTCATCACCACCCCTTAGTTCTTCTTAGGTTTTCTTTTTTTTTCCCCCTTATAGTATCTAAGTACAATCCTCTCGCATCTTTTCATTGGAACGTCTCCTCTTAACATGTTTAAACTACTTAAGCCTTATTTCTCTTAAATTTTCAATAATATTAGTCACCTTTAATATGTTTTTTACCATTACATTCATGATTTTATCTCTTCCAATAAAATTACATATCTAACAGAGCATCTTTAACTGTGTCATCATTATCTTGTGACAATTAACTTATTTGATGAGTCAAACACTTTACTTTATAAAGTATAGTTGGCTTAATTATCGAACGATAAAATTTACTTTTAAATTTGAGTGTTATTTTAGTTTAAAATAACATCAATTTAACCAAAATTTTTAAAACAATTCTTAAATATATCAAAACTTAAGATTAAAATAATAAATTTTAAGAAATTCATCTAAAAGATTTCCACAATCGAATCATTTAATGCCGCTTAATTGTCATATCTAAACGTAACAATCCGACTCACGACCCACGTGCAGCTCACGAGCCACAACACCCCGTTCACCTGACCTTACTGTCCAGCTAAAAAGCCTGACAATTTCTGCGACGATCCCCCCCAACCCCAACAACGTGAATCTGAATTTCCGAGCCCCGACGTAACGACCACCACAGTCGCAGTGTGTGACTGTGTTGTGTGCGTGTCTTTTCGTTGTGTTTCAGTCAAGATTCCCAAACCTTCATCTCTCCGCAAACTTTCTCGCCTATTGGACCAGCTCAAGTGTGTGCCAAATGCCAATACGGTCCAAATTTTCTAATTAAAATCACCCCATCTTTGATTAAGCCTTGAAAGTCTTACCAAATACTATTTGTTTTACCTTGCTTTTCCATGGGTGAAAGTCAATTAGGGTTGTTGGTATCCTAGCTCAAGCAAACCTAACCTAAATTAAAAAGATGCAACCAATATTTACGTGCAATGTCAAATAATTTATTTACAATTTATGATTAATGTATTATTATATACAACTAAGGCGCAAAATTTGAAAATTTCTAATAATACGCAGTCTTACCCCTAACTAATTGAGAGGTTATTTTTAAATGACCAATTAATATATTATTATATAATTTTAATAATTTATCAAATTTGCAATAAAATAACAATTACAAGAAATTTCAAATTCTAACACAAAGATACCAAACTTGTTACTTCCAAAGTAATGAAAATATGAGAATTAACACAAGCCACACAGACTAAAAACAACGCGAGCCTGTCTAATCTAATCTAATATTTAGTCCTAATCCTCTCTAATCTCTATCTAATCACTGTACAGAAGACTGTAAGCAGTTAGGATTAAGAGAAATTAAAAACTCTTCCCCTTGAGATGGAACAAAAAGGTCCATCAACCCAAGGGGAAAAACAAAAAAAAAAAACTAGCCAATCAAATCAGGGTCTTGAGAGAGCTCCTTCCTGAGCCGTTGAGAGAAGAGCCTACAAGCATCCATACTCAAATCAACGGCAGCCGCGAGCGCCACGTAAGCCGCAGCATCCTCGGTGCAGTTCACGTGCTGCACGCTTACCTCAACCCCGGGCTTACTACACTTCCCTTCTCCTTCCACGCTGGAACACATCACAAACCCTCTGTACGGCCACAACCCGTACCCAAAATCGCCACTGCCCCTCGGACTACCCGCCGGCGACGCGCCACCCCCGCCGAGATCGATCACGAATTTTCCCCCTTTACTCGAACTAAGCGTGGATTCGGCCACTACGATGCCTCCTCCTGTAGTGTCAGGTACTAGCTCGAAGCGGTAGCCGAGTCCGTCAGAGGAGCCGCGCTCGCGCCACGCTTCCAGGCGGCCCCATGGCTTCCATATACCGTCCCCCGGGCGGAGAATGAGCCACGCGCCGGGATTCGATCGGCTCACCCGGTCCGAGCCGGGCGATGCTACGAATGGTGTTACCATTGAAGCTGCGGCCACTGGTGAGCCGGAGAGGTCGTGGACCGTCACCGACCATCCCTTTCGTTCTTTGCCTGGTCTCTCTCTGTCGCTCCCAAATGAACTTAGCCATCTTCTGGAGCTACTTGATTCTGAATGCAATGACCTGAAACAACCCACATATTTAATTACGGAGTTCCATCGACACGACTTAATAGTTACAGTAAGTCTTTTTCAACTAACTAATTAACTAACTGACTAACTAACCTGGATCTCTGATTCCGATCACCGGTCGTCCTAAAACTGAACTTGCAGGTAAACACCGGTTGTCGAATTTTTCCTTGGATTTGAAACACTTGTGGGCTACATTCCGGTTCCCCGTCGAACTGAAACACGAATCTAGGATCAGGCTCAGCTTTAACATTCAAGTGAAACTGGGCTAAAGACCCTTTACTGGTCGCTTTACCAACAGTAATCCAGCCATTGTGGAACACGCAAGCTCTAGACTCCGTTCCCCCGAGATCCAGCGGCACCGTCACTTTGCCCAGGAGCCTGCCGGAGTTAACCCCGCAGGTCGTGCCACGACGGCCGGTGTAGATGGAAATCTTGAGATGGGGTTTCCCGGAAAAAATGGACCTGGATACGAACCGGTCGACGTCGGTTTTGGAGAGGTGGAAGGTGGCAGCAACAGTCTGTGGGTGGCCGTCTGGGCACTGGTTGTTGGCGTCCGGGGTAATGCAGGTCACGACAGCGGTTTGGAGAGGAAAATT
>JAOQMM010000002.1:2825168-2837868 GCA_027563515.1 Erythroxylum platyclados
TGTGGGTGGCCGTCTGGGCACTGGTTGTTGGCGTCCGGGGTAATGCAGGTCACGACAGCGGTTTGGAGAGGAAAATTTTTGAGCTTGATTTTGCAGAAGCACGGAGACGAAGATGGGTGGACAACGGAGAGAGCAGGTCTCGAAGCCACGGGGATTTTGAGGGCTAAGTTGCCGACTGTAATACGAACAAAAGGGCAGGGATCCATTTTTGCTCTGGGTCTGCCCTTTTAATCAAAATAAAATCTTTAGGATTCAAAACAGAGACTAGACTGCATATGAATATGATAAACAAGGAAGAAGGAGGAGGAGGAGGAGGGGTGCGCAATGCGCTTCCTTTTCACTGGCAGTTCTCCCTAGTAGTAGTAGTACTACACTCATTTGATCTTCTCCTTCTCCTTCTTCTTCTTCTTGTTGCTGCGCTAGGTCTAGTAGTATAGTTTTGTTCACCCAACCCAAACCAACCCAAGAACAGAAAATAACAAATTAGGTCTTAATAATAGCAAAATAGTATAGTCTTAGTAATATAATGAGTTAGGGATGGTAGAGAAGGAGCAGAAAGAGGCTAATTAGGTGTTGGATACAGCTGGGAAACAGCCTGTCAACTTGCTTAATGCTAATAGTAATAGGAATAGGATCCAAGTTGACGCTATCGCCTGATCAACTCCAGCGTAACGTAGGACCATCGAAATTTTACTGATACTATCCAACAAATCTATATGCGAAAATGAAATTTAGTATATATTCTGAAGTCAAATAATGTGTTTAATTCGATATCTTTGTTGGTGGTCGCACGTGTGTGTGTGTCTTTGTATACATGGGGTTTGTGTCTTCCTATTAGCTGGCGAAAGACTGGGGCCTGTGTAAATTTGGTTCGTTCTCGTGTGTGATTGGTGGAGTCTGACGACCGTTGGATGGTGGAGGGTTGGTTGATTGATTGTGAGAATGTAATGATGTTTGTTGTTGTTAAATACGACCAAAGTGTGGTGATTTCATCTTTTCTTTTTTCCTTTTTTTTTTGGGTTGTGACTTGTGAAGCGAGTTTTTCCCCCCTTTTAAAATAAAAAATCCAAAAAAACGTTAGGGTAATTGAATTAGACTTTGAAATTGAGTTTAAAATTTTCAAATTTGAGTAATTATGAAAAATTGAATCAAAATAATTGAAAGCAGTGGAACTAAACCAAATTCAATAAGAGTCGAGCTTGGATAATCAAATTCAATAAAAAATGAATTTAAAATTTTTTATTTAAATTGAATTCAGATCTTAAAAAATTTAAATTGAATTAAATATAATGCTATCTCTAAAATCAATAAATAATTAATTTTTACTATTTTTTTAATGTCATTATTTTGATTTGAAAACCCTAAACCTTAAATATTATATATTAAATTTTTGGAATGATAATTCAAACAAGTATATGAAATATACAAAAAAATGTAATAGAAAATGTTCTATTCAATGAGCAAGTGACAAAAGAATATGGGACGCCATCTAGATTGAAAAGGCCCATCAGCCATGATGGAGGTTCAATGATCCTAGACAATCTTTCCAGAAAATAACAAAGCCTTAATCTTGTCTTGGGATACCAAATAATATAAACTAAAAAATTTCTCTTTTTTTCTTAAAATTATTTTTGAGTTTCATCTTGACGTATTAATCTCCTATCATCACAAACATTTAATTGAAATTCTGTTAAGATGCGACATCAAAAAATTTTTAGTAATACATAACCTTATTTTTATCTAGTAAAGAAGCTCATCTAAGCGTATTAGTAAAAAAAAATATATGTTATTGGTCTGGGCCCATGTCAAAAGCTACAAGCCCATTGGCCCAATCTAATGAAGGCTACTTATGTAACTATGTGCCAAAAAGTTCAATCCGAATTGAAAGGTCCCGAATTGTTCTTACAGTATGGAAGTACAATAAGCATCATCTCCTCTTTAGCTTTTCCGTGTTGGAAGCAGAGAAGAGAAGACGATAACAGAGATGTCAGCCTCTGCCATATTTGGCTCTCCGATCGTGGTGGTTCCTAAACCATCCTTAACTCCGGCGAGACCAACTTCAATGGGAACTTTTCGGGGTGATGTTGGGTTGTTGATAGAGTGCTCTTCCAGGCCGCAGAAGAAGGCGACGAAACATCACATGAAGAGTAGGCCAAAAAAGACTCAGCCTTGGGACATTAGGCGCAAACCTACTGTGTATCCTCCGCTGCCTAAACTACCTCCCGAATGGTCTCTCGTTTCCACGGCCGATGACGCCGATGCCGCCACTGCGTCGGAGTCGCCGTCGTCTCCTGCTGTACAAGCTCCAGTCACAAGTTAGTTCGGTTAGTTCTACTTTTATTGAAGTATGTAGTGTTTTGTGCTGGGTCAATTGGGCATTTGGGCCGTGATGTTTACGCTACTTCTTGCAAAAACTGAATCATGTTCGAGTAAAGTACTTGTGGTGGAATGAGTTTACCATCTGTTTGACACAAGTCCTCTGGTGAAAGTTTAATCGTTCGTAGAAGTGTTCACACTTCATCTTGTCATGCAAATCCATCATTAGACTTGTGGTAAATCCAGGAATTCTATCTAAAAAAAAACAATCTTTAATTTTTTAATCTTTTGAAAAAATTACTTCTGGGTATATCAATATAATTTATTCATCCTTACCAATGTTACTAATAAATTGTAGTTCAGTACTAATCAGGACTTCTGTTCATCTCTCCTGTTTAATGTTACTAATAATTGGAACAGTAAATTTTGTTTCACCATCTTCGTTGATATGAGACAACTTTCCGCATTCCAAATACACAATATTAATAGATTATTATACCATTTGAACTCAAGCTAAATCAACTTGCACAGAAAAGAACATCAACTTCAAATGGCAGAGAATGTACAATTACAGGCAGCTCCATATACACAAATACCTAAAATGGTTTATTCTACTGCTGCCCAGTACAAGGTTAGGAAGATAAACCAACAAGAAATATCTGTACAGACCATACGAGATTCTGTACATGACCCAAATTCATATGGTTGATCTAAATGACACCTTGGAAGAAGAACAAATGTACGAGGCATTATTGGATACTCCTGAAGTTGAAGTATCGGTGCTTCCACTTCTTAATACCTTAATGCAGAATCCACAGGTCGATGTGACCAGAGGAACACAATGCCCCAGGAGAACCAAGTGATTTCCCATGTGTTCAGGATCTTTGAAAGTGTCAGCTTTTTCATTAGAAGACCTGTATCCAGCAATTAAGCAATCACAGAAGCTGAGCTGCAGGTGAGGTCCCTGCATTTCGCATGTAGCCTCCAGCTGCTAGTAGGAACTACATTACTATACATTGTAACCAAAGAGTGAACGAGCCATCATATGACCGCTAAGGTACCGCGAAGATAATGATATGGTGCATCTTATTTATTCACGGCTGGCATGCTTTCACTATTTAGGACTTCTTCTTGTATCGACTGTGTACCAGGCTCAAGAGAAAGTCTGTAAAGATATGCTCATACTCTGGCATTTTCCCATAACCTGCAGCAGTAAAACTACACCAGTTAAAGGAAGCAATCATCAGGCCCCTGTAAAAAATGATACAACATACACCTACGAGGTTTTGAAATGGGGTAAAGTAGGTCTCAGAGTAATCACAACTTGAAAGCAATTCGAAATTTTAAAGGCAAATAATTGAAATACAAGATCACAATTTTACATGCCTGGAAAGTAGTTAATATCAATGACATAATATTGATCTCCTTTCCCATGCTCACGTATGATATCTAAGTTGAACAACCGGAGGCCCTACATAGAATCAAAGATAATAAAGAATATGTTAAAGTAAACACCAGCTATTGCAATTTGCTATGTTAAGAATATGCCGATGAAAAATAAGTAGTGAACATGAGGAAAACTACCAGCCGGCAACGGAGTTCCTTTGCCAGTTTCTCAAGTAAGGGTCTTGGAGGAAGCTCTGTATCAAAAGAAACGTTAGAAAATACTCATCTGTCATAGACATGCCTTAATATTAGCTATCAATGCATAGCTTATCTACCATTTCTGTTACCCAAGATATGGGTTGAAAAGGAGGAAATAAGCTTATAAAGATGCAACTCAATGGCCAAACAGTCTGATCAGGCAACTAACCAGCAATGTGAGGATCCAGATCAGCATCATCTGCAGAAGCTGAAGCACACGAAACCCTTGGAAAATGTAAAACACCAGCATTATTGGTAAGTTCCCGCTTACAGACGTCAGGCAAAGAGAAGCGCCTGACCACCTTTATTGCCTCCCCAACAACATAAACCTTGAACATAACACCTCCTACAACACATATAACAGCACTTCTGGAATTATAACATGATTGTGGTACACATGAAACTTGATGAAAATTCATTACTGCATACCATGGTTAACAAACTCCTGTAGGACAAGTGGAGGCTCAAGTTTTTGAAGAGAGTGTTGATCAAAAGCAAGAGATAACTCGTGTGATTTGGTACTCCCATCAGCAACTAGTGGCTTTGCAACTGAAACAAATGGGGGCACTTAGCATAGGTGAAATGTGCTATGACCAATTGCAAACATAGAAAACCCTTAAAATATTTCCACATTCAAAACAGTTTCTAGAAACTGATGAACCATATATTCCTATACATACAGGAAGATGCAGTTTGAGACCAAAAGATGCAATTAATCATACCAAGTGGTAGCACGAGCCCAGCTTTGGTGACTGCGTCAGGGATTGATGATGCATCCTTCTTAATAACTAATTGGCGGGGAATATCTACTTTTCCTACAGCATAATAACAAATCAGGTAAATACAACTTTATTTACCTTCAAAGAGCAAAGAGAACAATGTACGAATGATTTGATGCTTGGATGGAGAAACTGTAACTATTGTCATCTGGGCATCAACATTATTCCTCATTTTATCATCAGAGAATAATATATTACCATAAGAATCAGACAAGCTAATCTCAGCAACACACTGAAGCATGGACTGGCGATTGTGCAAATGCTGTATGGCATCTGGAGGATCAAGAACGGTGACTTCTGGATGTATCCTCCTATAGTCCTAGAATAATAAACAAATAAAATGAAAGTATCATAGACCTGAAGAATTTTCATCTCAAACCAGTGAAATGAAAGAAAAAAAATCCTGTTGGATATCTGAAAGTTAATTACTGGGAATTATATAGTATCAACATTATCCGCTACATAAATACAGAATGTACAGGAAGAGTCACGAATAGCTCCTCTAATAGAATAGATAGACACTCATCTTGGGCTTGATACACGAATAAACATTCAATTACCAAAATTTACCTTTTTAACATTAAACAATGAAGTTCCAATTTAGTCCATATTGCATTACAACAACATCCCAGCACCACTAGTTAGAAGAAGAAACAATGCAAGTTTTCAAAACAATTTACAATATAAAAGGGATAATAATTTAGTGATCATTACTGCACATGTCAACAGTCTAATGGGTAAAATTGAGATGGTATAGATAACTTAGCTGCAGTGGTCACTTTTTACAAACAGCCACTCTCAAATAACCTCAATAGTTTACAGACCAAATGATCCATGACAGTGAAATTATTTTCTAAAATCATATTTTCCTAATAAAGACTAGCATTCACAATGTCACTTTGGGATTCCACCTCCAAGAGAGCTATTGTCAGTGAGCATGAAACTTGAAGAGGAAATGATCTGCAGGGATCACAGCTAACAACGCTAGAATATAATACTCTATGGATAAAATCTCTGGAAAAGCAGACAAGCATTTCTCAAAACAGTATTATGAGCCGTGACCACAAGGATTATATCCAAGTGCTTCCAAGTGGAAGGAATCAACAAATGTATAAATAGATGAGGCCAAAAATTTTTGCAACTATAATCATAGCAACTCTGTCTTGTGAATTCAACAAGGCCAATTCGATGATAATAGTTCAAAAACCTGCTCATAGTGGTAAAGCAATAAACAGGTTTAAGAGATTCTGGATAGTAAGAGTGAAGTGAATTTCATGTTTGGAATTTTAAACTGGTTGGTAAAGGTAGCCTACTAGTCCATGTATATTCAACTGACATCAAGGGTCAACATAGTAAAGCAAAATGTTTTTCTGCAAACAATGTTCAGGAAACCTGAAGGAATCAGCCAGATGGCCATGAAGTAGAATAATCCCCACTCTCTAGCCTCGATCTCAACTATCAAGTCATGATTCATGATGGGGGAAAGAGCAAGAATTCTGCACGTTGTGTCAAACATAAATAAGATTCAAGCATTCAAAACTCAGTTATATTTGATCCTGTATCTTCGCGGAAGACATCATAGAAGCATGCAAGCAATCAAGCAAATACAACATTATGGATGTTCAACAGAAATTTACATGGAAAAAATTACCTCAAGAATCTGCCGCCACTCGCATCCAAGTAGCTGTATTGGAGAAGAGAAAAAGAGAAATTAAAAATGTGTCAAATTTCCTATCATAGATGCAAAGGGAGTAGTTAATCATGCATGTGTGATAATCGATCCATAAGCTTCCTCTTTCTAGCACAAGCACATGAAAAATAATAGGAATATCGTAATCAAATGATAACCAACTTATTCATAGAGGAATTTGAATACAAAAGGAAATTCTAACCTTATGCAATACAATGTCAAAAGGGCCTTGAGCTGAAAGTGGCCTGTTTAGATCAATGGCTACGAATAATATCCCTTTGTTCCTGCACCACGGCAAACAATTAGGAACAATTGCAACCACTGACAAAAGAATTACAGACGCATAGATTATATTACCAAGAGAGTAAGTATGATCAACCTAACTATTAAACTAATGAAAGCAACAAAGAGCAATGAAATAGGGAAGAAGCCAATACACATGTTAGGGCTTACTGTTAAATCATACAGTCGAGTACAGCCAGTGGGTACAGGAACACTATGAAATGTAGTATAGCCAGTTAAGTGAAATAGTTATTACCAAACTCCCAAGTTATTTCTAGACGAAAAAAACAACCATTGCATGGTCCCTAAATCCAGGGGCAGATGTAACAAAGCAATCCAATCAACAACGTTTGAGCGAACAAGTCCTTTTACACGTCGGGTGGTAAGATGTCTATAGAGAATAATTAACCATAGTTTCAATTAAGATTAAACCAGATGTAATTTTTTTTTCATAACGATCACTTTCTGGACAACTAAACGAAAGCGACCTCTAAAAGGCCAAAGAATATTCGCGTCCTCGACATTAAAGAGAAGAACGCACAAGACATGGATTAAAACGACGTCGGAAGAAGCGTATTGTCCTAAATCATACTTACCACTGAAAATTACATAACACAACAACCCAAAAATAATCATGAGAAACAAGAAATGTCTGGAGAGGATTACAGTAGAGAGAGAGATTAATACCTAGCTAAACCTTCAAGCTTGGGCTGCAAGAAGCTTTTGATCTTCTTGGAGGTAAGAGCGTAACCGACGACAACAAGATTCCTCTGGAGAGGATACCCTACGGCGATCGACGACGCAACCACCTCATCCTCCACCGATACCTCATCGTCTCGGTCAAAATCTCCCAGCAAAGTTTCATCGTGCAGCTTCATGTCCTCAAATCAAACCCTAAAAATCAGAAGAAGAGAAGAAGAAGAAGAAGAAATTGAGAGTTAAAAGAGGGAGAAGAACGAAGAATGCGAATACTAGTCGTGTGGAAGACCCGGTCGGGAGGGGAAGATATTTAAGGCGTAAATACATATAACAAACACATATATAGAGAGAAAGAGAGAGCGACAGGAGAAAATGTGGTTAACACATTACTTGTTACTCTCACTACTTGTTATACAAACGTCCATCTATTCATTAAATTGGGCCTATAAAAGATGGATACTTATAAAGTAGGATAGGCATAAAATAACAGAAGATTTGTACCCCAAAATGTGTGCTTGGTTTTTCTTTTTGCGTAATTATCTCAGATGGTGAAGTAGAGAGAGAGAGAGAGAGAGAGGCCTCGTGAAAATAGGTTGAGTGCGCCCTTACACGCGTTGTCTCACGTGGACAAGCTTGGTATCGGATTGGATTTTGGTATGATACTGTACAGGTATCAGTCAATATCGAGTATCGTTTTGGGTAATTTTTTAAATTTATGAAGTAATCTTTGAATTTTTTAAAAATTACAAAGTAATCCATTATCATGTTGTACAATTATACTGTATACTTTATAAGTTTACATCAACTCTGTCTCCAAAAATCATAATAATAAATAATGACCACAATTAATAAGAAATAACAATAATTTTCAAATATTTGACATATAAAAAGACAATCATTATCATGCGAATATAAAATTAAAAACAATACAAAGTATTAAAAATATTACAATTTCTTCATGTAATAAATAATAATTACATAAAAACATTCAATAAAAAGAATAATAAATATCTTTAACTCTCAAACTATTACAATTTACAATAAGAGTTCGTGATGAGGAAGCAACCTAAGTAGAAGTGAAACTTGAAACAAAAACATTTACAATTACATTACATATATAGAATTTAACATATACATCAAATATAAGTAAAATTAAAAGAAGAGGAAAAACAAAAACCTGGAACTTCATTCAATTGTCTACGGGAGGATACCCGTTGTAACTGTACTGACCTCAATTATCATTTGGTACAAAATCTTCATCAATGAGAGGAATCTCATCATCATTATCATTTAAATTCAATGTACCAAATGACATTTCAATGCTTTCCCATCCAAGATTATCTTTCAAGTTATCCACATCTACCAAACTCGACTCCTCATAAACCTAATACGCCAAAAAATCGATATTATCAATTAAAATTGGATATGTTAAACTACTTGTGTTATTAAGAGTCATAGTAAATAATAAAATTTAATTATTAGAAAATTATAAGAAATTATAAATAAATTAATAATCATAATACCATATCTTCCCCGAAGCTAAAAACCAAGTCATTCAATCTCTTGTATTCCAATCTACTCATTTTCTTACAATGGATGAATTCAAATGTGCTACAGTTTCGTTCACAGCCTGTTGCACTCATACATTGACTTAAAATCTGAATTGCAAACATTTACAATTCTAGAATACCAGTTTCGAATTGATCTCACCTGGAAACTGTAAGTCGTTAGATAACAAAAGTAGCATTAAAAATAAAATAAGGTGATAATTAATTTTCAACAACTAAGAAAAAGGAAACAGTTAATACCTAGAAAAAGTTTTTTTCTTTGTCGAATAGCAATCGTCATTCCAAAATTCCCATAAGATTACTTATAAAGCTCCATTTGTAAGCTCAAGAGATCTTTCATCATTTCATGGCCAACAGTTGTTGTAATAGTGAATAACATTCCTATACTAACTTCAGCTTTCTTTGTAAAACCTGGTCTGAAATAGACACTACAATTCAAAAATGACCGAGCTGCAAACGACAGAGAAGAAAGTTGTCTTTCACATCTCTCATTAATGATTACAAGATACAGTGTGTACAAAGAAGACCTATGTTTTAGATTGACTTTAATTGCTTCCTTCGTTCTCTCCATGGCATCAAAAAATATAACTCATTGTTACCTTTTCTTCACTATCAGCCAAGTAAAGCACCCTCACCAAAGGCTCACAAACTCGAATAAAAAATTGGCATTGAGACCAAAATTCTCTATCTTCCAATATAATTTTGGAAACCTCCAATCCAACATTAGACCTAGCATGCTGAGATGCAACCCACTTATCACTTGTAAACATTTGTCTTAACTCTTTCTTCATCGTAACAAAAGACTAAGGTGATAGAATTCGTTGCAAATCTTGTCACAGCTGGACGACACAAATTCCTATCATTGGTAAATTCCTTTCCCATTAAATTCAACACTCATGCACTATTATAGATGAACTTGATCACCTTTTTAGAGTTCTGTATAGTCTCATTAATAATAGGAAAATACCTAGGATCTTCTATATTCTCCAACACTAGGTCAATGCAATGTGTAACACAAGGAGTCAAAAAAAAGAATTATATTTATTTTGTAACCTTCTTCCTACCACTTTATAAGTGGAATCATTGTCATTAATGAACTAAACAATTTTTTCAGGCGCTACTTCATTCACAACTTCATCGAATATCTCAAATAAAGTATCAGTATTTCTAATACGACCAGATGCATCAATAGACTTCAAAAACATTGAGCCATTTGCAAAATAAACCAAAAAAATTAATAATAAGCTCTTGTCTCTTATTTGTCCAATCATCACACATGATTAAACACTCATAAGTAGTCCAATTCACTCTTCTTTCTACCAAATAACTTTTAATTTCAAAAACTGAGCAACTCAAAAGTTTACCTCTTAAGTCATCAATCGAAAAGCTTTGTATCCCGGACCGAAAGAAGCTACAGTATCTATCATAGGCTGATAATAATAAGATAGAGAAGCGTTGAATAATGAACCTTTATCATACCACCATCTAGCTACTGCCATATTTATATTGTGAGCTACATCTCTTGATTACATGATACTACGAATTCAAGGTTGGTCTCTAAGAGTTGTTCGTGGTGCAAAAAAACTAGTCATAAGCCTTCTTTTTTTTCTCACATCAGGTTCAGGTGTAACATTCACTTCTTCCTAGGCCTGGGATGGAACACTACCACTACCACCTTCAACATTTTCACAATCATCACAAAAACCAGCAAACGAACTTCCACTACCAATTTGATAATTCAGTCTCTCCCTTCTATCTTTCTCATATTAGTATTCTTCAAGCAAAGTTTTCATTTGCTACTTCACATAATGACTTGCATTTTCATAGGGTTCCATATCTCTTTTAACCCCAGCTAAATGTTTCTTTAATCGGGTGATTCCTCTACATTTCAAATACTTGTTATAAAACAAGCAAATAGTATGGTTCCTCATACTGGAAACCAATGCAGTATAAGCCCAAGCTGGATCATTGTATCTTCCTGAAGTGGTTTGATCAGGAGTACTTGAACTTTTTTCCATTTATCTGTAAAAATAAATGAATGCATATATTAAAATAAAGAACACATAATTTCATCGAACACAATTCACCATAAGTCAAAAACTAACAATTCAATTATTCAACATACATAATTACACAAAACATACATAATCAATTTCCATTTCTAACAATCACAAAACATATATAAACAATTTCCACTTTCAACAATTTTATTTTCAACAATTTCGAACAATTTCAATTCAAACATCACAAAACACACATAAACAATTTCTATTTCTATCAATCACAAAAAATACATAAATAATTTCCATTTCTAACAATTTTGAACAATTTCAATTCAAACATCACAAAATATACATATACAATTTTCATTTCCAACATTTTTCATTTCCAATAATTTCTAACAATTTCGAACAATTTCAATTCAAAGTTTCAAACATCACAAAATATACATAAACAATTTCCATTTCTAAATTCCAACAATTTCATTTCTAACATTTTCCAACAATTTCAATTCAACCATTACAAAATATACATAAACAATTTCCACTTTCAACAATTTCTGACAATTCTATTTCCAAGAATTTCGAACAATTTCAATTCAAAGTTTCAAACATCGCAAAATACATATAAACAATTTCCATTTCCAACAATCACAAAACATACATAAACAATTTCCATTTCGAACAATTTCAATTCAAACATCACAAAACATATATAAACAATTTCCATTTCCAATAATCACAAAACATACATAAACAATTTTCAACAATTTCCATTTCTAATAATCCTAAAATATACATTAAACAATTTCATTTCCAATAATTTCAAAATTTGCAGTCAATACTTTTAATAAACTTGTAGCAATTATATAGTTAATATAGTATTTATGTAATTTAAAATATTTGACAAGCTAATAATTGAAAGTCAAGCTATAGATTCGATCTATCTAATCTTGGTAAACTCACACATCTTTGCCTTCCTACCAATAACTCTAAAGTATAAGAAAGAATTATTAAAAAAACTGTTTAATAATAATTAAAATGTGTTACTCAATGCATATAACGTTTACTTTTTTGTAAACTTATAATTTTTTTAGGCAACAAACACAATCGATGTTAATCATGTTTTACTAAAATTTGTTTAAACTCTGACTTTTTTATTAAGTTTAAGTCTGTTATTTTAAATGGCTTAAACTTCATAACTTAATTGTAAAAGTAATTATATTAAATATTTTAATCTCGTATAAATAAAGATGTAATTATCTTATAAACATAAAATAAGATATAAATTTGAATATTTCACATTATTCAGCATACCAATTTAAATTTTTTTATGTCAACTCTAAATTAGTAACCTTATGTTTGTCCCACAACAGCATATTGTATGATAAAAAATTGTCAAAAAAACTTAGTACTGATTGAATTAAATATAATTGATGCTCTTTCCATGGATGAAAGCAAACAACTTCAATGAATCAATTTCCATTTTTTAGTTCCATTCCACACAACAAGCAACACAACAACAAATTAACAAATTTCATTCACAATTCACAAAATACACCAACAATTTCATTCACAATTCACAAAACATACATAAAGTCATAAACACACACCCAATTATTTCATAATTCAACAACAATTTCAATGAATCGGATCGGGTCGAAAATATACCTGGATCTATTTTAGATTCGGCATGGAGGAGGAGAACCAAGACTCCAAGAG
>JAOQMM010000002.1:2867662-2879323 GCA_027563515.1 Erythroxylum platyclados
AAATTATGAATCTTATTCAATTTTATAATATTAGCATAAATTTTAAAAAGTGATACTAAAATATTTTAATTTTGTATTTTTAATAAAAATAGTTCGATATTAAATCTTTCATTGATGTAGACATCACGAGTTATGTCAAATTAATATTTTTCCTACATTCTATTTGGGCAACGTATAAATTTTATTTCATGTGGTTTACTACATACATGGCAAAAATACAATATGTAGTAAGTACTTGATGAAAAAATTAATCTGTGGAGGATATATTGCAACCGTTGAATTCAGAATATGGTAAAATAGCTCTTGGATGGGGAACTACCCCTTTGATGGGGGTTGCAATAGCTCTATTTGCGATATTCCTATTTATTATTTTGGAAATTTATAATCCTTCAGCTTTACTGGATAGAATTTCAATAAATTAGATTTACAAAAACTGCTCATTCCTAGCTTTTCAATGCAAAGTGAAGTATTTGGGCATCTAATTTTTTTATCCCATTTTCATTCTATTTTAGTAGGTCAATCGTGGAATTTCTCTTTTTTTTAATTTTTGGAATATGAGTGTGCGGCTTGTTCTCATCATCCACATTAATGAATAACTTAACGACGACTTATTTGATAAATAGAACGTCGACTATTAAATTGAACAAACAATTAGCACATGAGATTTTGCTTAGTGTGACATTATCCTACGAACATGCTAAAGTGTTTGGTTGCCTGTGTTATGCTCATAATAATCTAAGACTAAAGGATAAATTCAAGCCCAAAAGTAGGTGATATATCATTGTAGGATACCTATATGAGAAACAGGGTTGGAGGCTTTATGACGTTAAAAAGGGTAATTTTTTTAATTCTCGTGATGTTTCGCTTCATAAAAATGTGTTTCCTTTTGCTCAAAGTAATGAACAGATTGAGCGCCGAATTCAAGATATTAATTACTACTTTGAGGAAAGTTTTGTTATGCTGGAGATGAGTGATGAGACAGAAGATGAAATCAAAAGTGAAAATCTAAAGTTAAAGGGCAATGCAATAATTTTCACTAGGAGATTGCTAGAGCTCAAGAAATAGAGAATAGATTGTAATGAATGACTCGTCAGTCAACTCGATTAGAGGACTATGTTGTTTATTCTGACATTACAGGAAGTTCGAGACCATTTTTAGCTAAAATTTATCCCCCTCTTTGATGCCACCATAATATGAAAGTTCCTCAGGTACTCCTTATATCTTAGTGAATTATATGATGTTTGATAATTTTTCTCAAAGTCATAGGCATTTTTGGTGGCCATAACCTCAAAGATTAAAACTAGGAGCTATGTAGAGATTGTGAAAAGCGTAATATGACGAGATGCAATGGCCTGAAAAATTCTCACACTTAAAGCAAATAAGACATGGTCTTTAGAGACTTTGTCACCGGAAAAGAAGTTTTTAATTGACTATAAGATCAGGTACAAGTTAGACGAAACAATTGAGCAATACAATTCACGATTGATAGCAAAAGGTTTCACACAAATTGAAGGTCTCAATTTTCACGAGACATTTGCTCAGTTACCAAGCTCATGACCATTCATATTTTTTGGTCCTCACCAATTGTCCAAGATTGGGAGTTACATCAAATGGATGTTAAGAATGTACTCCTATATAACGATTTGGAAGAGGAGGTATACATTAAGCTTCCTTATGAATTTAGGACAGGTTATGAAGACAAAGTTTGTCGATTACGCATGTCAATTTATGGGTTGTGCAGGCTTCTCAAAATTAGTTCACCAACTTGACCAAAGTGCTAAAGAGGTATGGTTCTGTTCATTCTCGAACAAATTATTCATTGTTTACTTTTTAGAAAGATGGTTTATTTTTTAGATTATTGATATATGTGGATGAAATCATTTTGATGAGGAATGATATATGTGGCTTGTTGACTTTTAAGTTGTACCTTCATAAATGCTTCAATATTAAAGATTTGGGGGTATTAAAGTATTTTTTAAGGATTGAAGTGATCCGTTCGTCCAAAGAGTTATTCTTGCATTAGCGAAAATATGCTTTAGATATATTATCTAAAACAAGACTACTTGGAAGCAAATTGGCGGACACGCTAATGAAACAAGGTCGTCATCTAGGCTTGGTTGATGGTGAAGTTTGCTCAACTCGAGACTTTGCACACGGCTAATAAGAGGTCTCATCTATCTCATAATCACTCAACTTAAAATTTTGTATGTGGTCTATATTGTGTCCTAGTTTGCTCAAGCACCACATAAAGAGCATTTTAAAGCGACTATATGTGTTGTGCACTATATTAAGAGGCAATTAGGTCAGAGCATTCTCCTTTAAGATGACATAATTTACAACTCTCGGCTTTATGCGACTCGGATTGGGTGAGTTGTTATGTTTCATGTTGCTCAGTGACTGGCTATGGTGTGATGCTCCGTCAATCACCAATCTTATGGAAGACGAAGAAATAGAGTACTGTGTCCAAACCTTTAGCGGAAGTCAAGTATAGGGCGATGGCTGCCGCTACTAGTAAGATTATACGGTTGAAGTCTTTATTGGCTTATTTGGGAGTGGTTCATCGTGAACCCATGACTCATTTTTGTTATAGTCAGTTTGCTATTCATATAGCGGCTAGTTAAATTCGATATTTCATGAACATACTAAATACAAAAAGATTGATTGCCACTACGTTAGAGAGCAATTTCAAGCAAGAATCATTGTTACATCACATGTGAGGTCACAATTCCAACCAACAAATATTTTCACCAAAGCACTCCGACGATCACAATTCCAATCGTTATTTGACAAGTCAGACATTTACGATGTGCATGCTCCAGTTTGAGGGTATCAGAAAACCAATTTTAAATTGGAGTTTCTTATTTTTATTATAAGCTAATGTTTTATCTTGTTTATGAGTAGGATTGATTATATATACCTTTATAATACATATAATCTTTCAAAAATCAAAGAGTCATTTTCTTCCGTTTTCTCTAATTTTATATTTATTAATCACCAATCACCTTAATAACATCATAATATCTTTTATTTTTTTTATCATATTATTTTGGCCATATATACTTATTAACGTGAGTTGACCTTTGAGAGGCACGCAAAACATGCATTGGAGTAACACTTGTACGTATAAGAAATCACTTGAAGTCAAGACACTTTAAAACTCATTCAGATTCTTGTTAAATGGAGATAGGGTAGAGTATAAAATGCTTTGAGTGTATGGAAGTGGGAAATATATTCTACTCGATGATCGTTGTAGGGAAATTCCCATTACAAGAGTAGGGACCATATTCCAATTTCCAGATATCTGTACGTCTCATAATAAACTAATCAAGCTACATTAAAAAAGTACAATAATGCACTTATATCAGTTATTATCCACGTGGGATCATCATTGCTACGATTACTCATCTGCAAGGACCACATGCATGTGATGTACGGATAGAGACCTTCTCTTCCTATCAATTTCTGTGTAAAACTTGTCAGGATCTAAAATGAGACCCGAGTTGACACGAGACTTGAAGAACTTTAACAGAAAAGAACAGGATAAGGCTCACATAGAAATTGAACATTGACTGTGACAGAGAAATGGTTACATAGGATTCAGATTTCTTGATTCTATTATCTGTTCTTGTTATTCTGTTCCTACCTTATTCTATGAGTATATATTCATTCAATTTATGTAAATCTCATTTATTGAATAGATTAATGCCTATGAAACAGATTAGGAACAAAATAATAAGAATAAGGGATCTGATCGTGTTATATAGATATTATTTTAATTCAATTAATCTGACCCTCTTAAATTCAAGATTGAACTTGAATTATTAAATTATGAACATTAATTTCATATTTTAATATATTATTGAATTATGAATTCAAGATTTTAATAAATTAATAATGCAAAATTAATTTACAGGTTTAATTATATATTTTTAATTTTTTTGAAGATAAGATCAACATAGAAAAAGGTGAGCAGGTACCAAAATAGCATGTCAAAGGTCATATTGATGTGCATGATTGATGATGGGCCATAGAGGAAGGAAAAGCCCAAAAAAGTGATTTTGTAGGTGAGCCCAGCTGAAATTATTGATGGGAATCTGAGTGAGTAGGATGGAGGGATTGGAAGGAACAAGGAAAGGAAAGAAGAAAGTGCTCCATGATGGTTGTGCAAAGCAAAGATGCCCACTCACTCACTCCTCAAAAAGCACTGGACGTTGATTTGGCTCTGGCAAGTTGCCTAATTCCTGATAAGCTGCTCTCTCTTTTTCTTTTTTTGCTTTCCTTTACCGACATCTTCTTTAAGCACCTTAGCAGGTGTACAACCAAGAGAATATTTATATATATATATATATACGTATATATATATGGAGAGAAACAGGCATTTTCTTCATGAAGTGATTCAAATTCAATAGTTTTGTTTTCCCAATTCTTAAATCTAAACAAATTCCAAGTTGTGGGTTTAAGGATCAAAAAGATTCCACACTCACACATACCTAATTAGATGGCTTCGACAAGCCGCGTCTCAGTTCTTATTCTGTTCTTTTAAGGGGGAGAATAAGGTTTTGGTCTCTATTCTTATAGGGTAGAGTAGGTATTAGCATTGGAAAGCCAATCTACAATCATGGTTTTACAAAAGGCAAATCTTTTTAAGTTAAACTTGTGTATCAACAATATATTCCTTAATTTTTTAAATTTATGAGTAATTCTCTTATAATTATGATTTTATAACATTCATTCCTCTACCATTAGCTTTCGTTAAGATTTTTAATTATAGATTTTAAGATGATATTATTTTCAATACATGATATTACGCGACGTCATTTTAAAGTTTATAATGAAAGTTTATGACAGAAATTGAACGTATATTATAAAACTAAAACTATAAAAAATTTATTGATAGTTTTTAAAATTCAATTGGTGCATTAATAATATATCAAACTACATGAAAATCTAACAAATTTTAATCAATATTTTTCATAGTCATTATCTTCCGAAAAAACATATTGAGTAGATATTTACAAAATAAATATAAATTATTTAATAAAATAATAATTTAAAATTAAATATATGTTCACTCTGCACTAAACATCTTTTTTCAAAATTTTAAATGAATGGAAGCATCTTTTTCTTTTTATATAAAGATTCGAATACACAATTTTTTGAATTAAGAAATCTTGTAAGTTTGGGTAAGGTAGTGTTTACTATATTTATAATCATAGTATTTATGTGTTTAGCCAATATTTTCATCATAATATCCTTAGGGATGGCAAAAACGGCTGAGGCCGATCATAGTCATCGAGTTGGTCTTAGGCTCGATACTAAACAAAACGAGGGCCGACTTCAAGATTGACACTAAAAAATCCAACATAATTTTGGATATAATTTTGCACTATTTTTTCTTATTAAATAAAACGACATTGATTTATATTATCTTTATTTTTTTCTTGAATCCTAAATATCTGGCTAGATCGAACCTCTAATCGGGCCTAGGCTATTTTTCCTCCGGCCGGCGTACTACCATCCTTGGGTATCTCGCTTTTAGAAAGATTATTTCTAGAGTGTCTAATAATATTCCAGCCCGAAGCTATTTTTCCTTCCACCCGGTGTGCTGCCATCCCTCGGTATCCCGCTTTTAGAAAAATTATTTCTGGAGTGGAGGTGTCTAATAATATTGTAGGAGCTCACCTACGCCTTCTCATGATTGGTTAGTTACAGGCATCTTCCATTCTATATAGGCTCCGTTGAATGTACACTAATAGCGATCAAAAGACTATTGTAGGCTTAATGGAGATAAGCTGGCGTGCCCGAAGCAAAGATAAAATTATTGTGATTATTTTATCCGATAAATTATATTTAAATATTAATTTTTTGTTTAATTTTGTAAATAAATCACAACTATTAAAAATATTAATAGAATACCTGAATTTTTAATTTGTCATAAAATTAATCTTTATAATTAATGATTCTCATATAACCTATTACATAAATAAGATTATTTCCTCAATTTAATTTTAAACTCTTCCATTTTATTCAATTTTACTGTAAACTTATTTTATAACAGTTTAATAATAATTTAACTTTTGATCACCGTATATTCCACAAGTTTAAATAAACATCAAAATCAATCATATATTACTTACAATTTTTAAATTCTACTCTTGAAATTATATATAATAAAAGTTTAAAAATATTTTTTAAATTAAAATTAACAAATTATTTTGATAATTTTAATTAATTACATAAAGTGTCTTTTTTTTTTAATCTCTTTGTGATTTCTTTTATAGTGATGATGTTGCATATTACAAATTGGGTTTGGATTTAGGTTGGAGCCATCCTAGGCTGTGGGGTTTCATCATCTGAACTTTGGACACTATACTTGCGCTAAATAGTATCACAGGCGTTGGGCTCGACAGCCTTGTAAACAACGGGTAAGTGTCCATTCTTTGGATTGCTCTTTCCTTAGACTCCACCTTATATTGAAAAAATGTAACATGAACCCACAAGGCTTGGTCTCATCAATTATTCCGATTTAGTAAAAATACACATGTACTAAGCTATGTATTTTACTATTTCTTTTCAATAAATAACAAGAGTACAAAATTTCAAGTTTGAATACACTAGCTTAATATCTTACAAGCAGAACCCACCAAGATCCAACAACAACTTGTCATGAGCTTCAACATGTTTTCCGGTTAAAATTTGGAAATTCTTGTCTTGAGGCTCTGGACTCAACTTCTATGTTTCCATCTTCTAGCTTCTGTCTAGTGTCTATACAACCACTTCCAGTGACGACAATATTGGTCAGCTTACCCGGTTCAGCATCTTTTAGCAATTGGACCACACTTTTCATGTCAGGTCTCGACGTAGGAAGCCTTGCAGTACAGAGAACTGCAATTCTCAACACCTTTATAGCGTCGTCCCTATAAACTTCTGAAATTCCTGAGTCTAATATACTGAACACTTTATCTTTGTTTTTCAGTTTTCTGGATACCCAATCAACAATGTCTCTGTTACCGCCGTACTCTGGTTCTATCGGCCTCTTTCCACTCACCAACTCCATTAATACCACCCCAAAACTGTAGACATCACTCTTCTCATTCACTTTGGTTGTGTATCCATATTCTGCAAAATTATAATTCAGTTAAATCTAAAATAAAATTATATATTCCTTAAATGACAGTAAATTGCTTCGTCTTACCAGGAGCTATGTAACCGTGCGTTCCAGGAATTACTTGAGTGGAGTCCTTGGGGCTATTGGTTTGAAGAATCTTAGCCAAACCAAAATCAGCAATTTTGGGCTTGAACAACTCGTCCAATAAAATGTTGCTCGACTTCACATCCCTGTGAATTATCGGCTTTTCGCAGCCGTGATGCAAGTACTCTAATCCTTTTGCCACTCCTAAAGCAATCTCATACCTGGTTTCCCAAGCCAACTCCATTTTCCGAGATTTATGGAGAATATCCCATAAGCTGCCATTAGGCAAGTACTCGTACACCAGCAGGCTCGAGTCCTCGCTTGTAATGCTGCAATAGAGCTTCACCACATTCACATGCCTTATCGAACTCAAGGTCTCAACCTCTGCTTGGAGTTCTTTGGACTTCCCTCCAAGTTTTCCAAGCATCGGAGTAGTGCTCGAGCTCATTTTCCAGCTACCGGAATCGGTGTTCCAGATATGTTTCACGGCTAGTTCCTTACCACCAGCTAGTGCTACTTTGTACACGTTTCCTGACCCTCCTTTTCCTATCAAATTCTCTTGCTTGATCGAATCGAGAATCTCGTCCTCACTAAAGGTTAACACATGGAAGGACGTTACGTCCCAGGAATCTTCCTTCAAAGAACGTTCATGCTCTTTTTCTCTCTTCCTGGAGTACAAAAAGCATGCAAGTGACACTAGCAGGACAATTGAGCCTATAGCAAAACAAAGTATGAGAGTAAGGGTGTTCTTTGACATCCCAGAATCAGGCAAGCATCGGTTAAAGGAGTTGATTGTGTCGCTGCAGAGGCCGGAATTTCCTTCGAAGCTACCACTGTTAGCTTCAGTTGAAAGAGATTGAGGTATGCGACCAGTTAATCTATTGTGAGAAAGATCAAGAAGGCTTAGTCTTAAAGATGACAAGCTATCAGGAATTAGACCGGAAAGTTGATTCTCCGACAGGTTCATATAATTTAGATTGTGTAATGACCCCAAAGAAGATTGAATTTCCCCAGAAAGCAAATTGTGAGCGATGTTCAGGTCACTCAAAGCATCGCAAGAGCCCAACGACTTTGGTATTGAACCAGACAACATATTGTTCTGCAGATAAAGGCTACCCAATTTCTTCAGCTCACCAATACTCTCGGGAATTCTACCGGAGAACTGATTGTCATTTAACTTTAACTTAACCAAAGACGTAGCTTGAGATATCTCCTCCGGTATTTCACCCGACAAACGATTGTTTCCGAGCCACAGATCTCCAAGAGCTTTTGCCTTCTCAATATCAGGAGTTATGGCACCTTCAATTTGATTGAACTCGATATCAATTATCGTCAGCTGAGGCAATCCCCACATTCCAGAGGGGAAAATCCCAGAAAGCGAGTTATTGCTAACTCTAAACCTCTGCAAGGTGGTGCAATTCTCGTAATTGGCCGGAATTTCGCCGGTGAGATTATTTTGAAGCATGAGAATACCCCTCATAGTCCCCTGTTTGCACATATCTGATGGAATAGAGCCCGTCAAGTAATTCTCTGACACATCTATGAAGTCGAAATCAGCCCAAGAACCAAGCTTTGGAGAAAGAGACCCGGTTAGCTTATTGGTGTAGAGAGAAAGATTTAGAAGTTTCTTGAAGTCGCCAAATTCTAACGGAATTGGACCAGAAAGTTCGTTCTCAAATAGTTCCAGAGTCACCAGATTTGTCAAGAACCGCAGTTCAGATAAGTCTCCCTCGAGATGGTTCCTAGAAGCATCGAAATTTTCTAGCTTTGTAAGGTTACGAAACCCGATTGGAAACATCCCTGTCAGGTTGTTTTGATAGAGCTCAAGTTGCCAGAGGTTTTGAAGCCTTCCTATTTCTGAAGGAATCTCGCCGGAGAGATAATTTTGAGCAAGCTCCAAGTTTATTAGCTCGGTGAGGTCTCCGATGCCAGGAGGAATTGTTCCTTCAATACTGCAGTTGGACAAGTATAGCCATTTAAGCTTGGTTAGCTTCAGGATCTGTTCAGGAAATGGAGTTCGTTGGATTGGATTGTCTCCTAAGCTCAACGAGATGAGATATGTCATGTTTTGTAGCGATTTCCAAGGGAAAGCACCAGAGAACCCACTTCTGTTCAAGTACAGGTGCTGTAATTGACTTAGAGAGGATATATCAGGAAATGGTCCAGTGAACAAGTTGTTGCCAAGATCCAGGTATTGTAACCTGGCACACTTGTTCAAATCATCACTGATCCTCCCGTTCAAGGAATTGAAACCAAGAGAAAGCTTCTCCAAAAATTGAAGCTTGCATAAAGAATCAAGAGGAAGAACTCCGGTCAACTTATGATTGGAGAGCTCAATTTCCCTGACTGAACTGCCAGAATTACAAGTAATTCCTGAAAAGCTGCAAACGGGGTTATCAGAACGCCAAGAGTCAAACCCTCTGGTATCTGAATTTTGAACTGCGGTTTTGAAATTCAACAGTATTTGAAGCTCGTCGGACCCAGTCTCAGACAAGGGGCAGAGCAAACAGAGAAGAAACAGAAGAACGAAGCGGCGGTGAGAATAGGAGGCCGTTGACATGTCGGCCGGTGAACTGAAATCAAACAGTAGGATTAGTTTAATCAGAGAGAAGGAAAATTAAAGATCACGACAAGACACAAAGACGGCTTTGACGTAGGTTGACGATAAGATTTGTGCTGTCTCTTATCGTCAAACCTAGACCATTCAGGTAAAGATCACCTTTTTTTACTTCCCTATAGCTGGTAGGATAAAAGGGATCAATGGAGTATAAATCTTAATATGTTATTAACGGATCGAGTTAAGTATGACGCATGGTGATGGTTTTGCATAGTAATGACGAGAAGAAACGGCCGGGAAAAAGGATGCCATGGGCATGCAGTACATACAAATGGATGGTTGAGAAGTTCCGAGGATTGTAGAAGCAGAACAAAAAGGAATCTTCGCGGTGATCGGATCGATGCTTCCTAATCTAATCATGAAGGAGCGAACAGGATTTTTCCGAGTCGTTGTATGGAAGTGACATAAAACAAACTCGTAATACTAAAATTCTCTCATTTTTTTAACAGATTATGATCTGATTTTGTTTCTGTGAGCTTCTTCAAATTAGTTGATATTGTTTTGAGTAAAATAACATTATTTTTAATTTTAAATTAGACAAATAATTAATTCAAATCTAGTCAAATTTTGGGTGGAGCTCAAAATTTATTCTAAATTAAATAAATAATTAATTCGAATTTAATTCAATCAAGTAAAAAAAGGTAAGAAATCATAATTTTTTAACTAAAATAAGATTGGCTAAATCATTGAGGTTTATTTTATGTCTATTTACATCTATTTATCTAATATATAATTATTGTTAGTAATAAAATACAATTTATATTGATATTAACAAATGAAAATAAAACTAAATTAGAAGTATATTTTTATTCAATATTCTCCTAATCTTCCATTGCTTTGTACTTCAAAAGTATTTTCAAGATGTAATTTACCTCGAAACAACTACTAACTTTGTGTACAATAACCCATGAAAGGCGGAGAGTGGATGGAACACGGAACCGTCAACACTGACTTATAGTATCCAATTCACTCATGTAATGAGCACGTGGCTAATTCAAGTGGCGGGTTTCACTTTCGCTGCCAAAGGTGAATTTATACATTGGGTAGTGATTTCACGCGCCCTTCTTTTTCTTTTGTAGGATTTTGCTTTGTCCTGTTATGGGAGATTTTAAGGCTTTGCTTGTCAAGCCATCACTGGGAGAGCACATTAAACCCATACCTGTCCTTGTTTCTAGAAAAGAAAATAATATTTTATATAATTTATTTTAAATATATAATAAATGAATTTTTCATATAGCAAAACGTAGACGTTTTCTCATTAACGACGGCGAATTAGAATTGAACTTGGGCTTGTAAGTTTCAGCCTTGGGTAGCTCACAAGCAAGATGGGTCTCCAACAAAAATATCGGTTTCAGGTCGTTTTAGCTTGTGCATTTTCAAGCAACCGAATTAGCTGCTCATGTGTACGGCCCTAAGAAAATGTTATTATTAAGGACCCCACGATGTGACAACGCTATTATTGATTAAGGACCCCACGATATGACAACACTTTCATCCATAACCAAACAAAAGGTCAAGAGTAAAGGACACGAAACCGAAATGGTTTTTGCCCGAGAGCATTTTCTTAAGTTTGCCTGGCCTTTGGGAATCAGCTGTTAACTGATAGTTGATTAATTAATAGATAATATTAATTATTTAGTAAAGATATTTAGTCAAATTAATTATTTATGTGTAAAATAATTTATAAGGATATGATTTTAAAAAAAATTATAAGACTATGATTAGATATTTAATTTTTTAAAAAAATAAGTTGTTAACTCTAATAAAAAATATAAAACATTCTTAAAAATTTTGTCACCATAGTATTTTTTTATTTTGTAACCAAAAAACTTATTTTATTAGTAAAAAAATA
>JAOQMM010000002.1:2888056-2901710 GCA_027563515.1 Erythroxylum platyclados
TACTCGAAGACTCATTCCATCTTCTCTCAATCTCAAGGAAGCTACTCGAATACCCATTCCATCAATTGTTAAGATACGTTGGTTGGGTGGCGATGAGGCGGTTTGAGTTTTGCTTGCGACATCAAATACAGACACTGATTCGACGCGTAGTTTCAGTCCCCATCTGATCAATAACATGATCTTACTGTTCTTAAATCTTCGTTAAATTATAAAAATAATTATCATAATATCTTTTTATTTATTTGCATCACCTCTAATTTTTTTTCTTTTTTTAATGTTTTAGAAATTAAATCAATTTGACCAATTTAATAGTGAAAATTTTGAGCCAAACAATTTTTCGATTTGATTTAATTTAATAATTTTTGTTGTTAAAAATTATTTATTTTATTAATTAATAGGTCAATTTTTGTAAACTAATCAATTTTTATAAAACAAAATAATTCAATTATTTTTTATTTAATAATATTTTTTTAATTAAACTTGAAATTTTTTGATATTAATTAATCGGGTTGGTTTTGAAAACATTGGTTTTTATATTTTCCTTTTAATCTTTGATTATTTTGATATAAAAGTATATAGGATTGTATTGAATCATATTCGAAATTATGTTTACATATTTTAAAAATTTGGAATTCAATAATATAATATCCACAAATTTTAATATTAATAATAAGTTACTAGATAAGCAGCATTGGTTTCCTAAAGTTAAGCTGTCGTCATCACATCACCGCCCTTGGCATATATTTATTGAAATTGGCTCTATTATATAACTACTAAGCTATATGAATAGATATTGTTCGCATTGGGAATTTCGAACCAAAAGCAAACTTTCGACCACATATATATTATATATTCATTTACTCACTATGATCCACCACGAACACGGTTGTCCATGCCTCTACTTCTTCATTGCTTTGTTTTCATATCATATAGGTCCAAAGCTCCAATCAGCATCTGACAAGAGCAACAAATTGCGCTTTTGTCATTCTTTAGATTGCTTTGGATTGATGTTTTCTTTTGTTACGTAGAGGATTTTGTAGTTGAACGATCATTGAACCGTTTAAAAGACCCCCACATCCTAGTTTGTTTATCACTGCTGAGTTTAAAATATCTAGACTTGAGTTCACTTTGATTTGCATTTTAGGTATGGAAAAACCATTTAGTTCGAGCTCTTTTTTCCTTTTTGGTGTACTAACTAGTTAGGCATTAGACTGTACACATCCAAAACTTTCATAAAACCCACATTTTAATGAAAATTTTACTGAGATATTTAAGGATAGTATTGGTCCAACCCTCAGTTTAATTCGTAGCTCGACCGAACATAACCTTATTTTTTTAAAAAAAATTAAGAAACAATGTCATTTTTTACAAAGTGATCTAATTTTGTATCTTCTCGTCAGACTACTAGTCAAATTGGGTCGAGATAATTTCAGCCCATAACTTAGTTAATCTGTGCTCGCTAGGACAAACCAGGTTAATTTTGCCATTCTTAGAGATATTATTATTGTTATCCCTGAAGTCAACTAAATTTAAAATTATTCAAATTTAATTTATTTAATTTAAATATATGTAAATTTTAAATTACCAAAATTCAATTAAAATAGATTCAGATTTAATTGAAAAATTTGGCTGACCGAATGCATTGTAAAGTCTAATTTGCTTATCCTTGCTTTTGAGCGTGGCAATGAGGATATTGAGGGGGCACGCCGAGTAGGACTCATGATGGTCGCCAGCTACGAAATTTCTTTATGGTCATTGGTCACTCAAATGATAAAAAGAAGAAGGGTCCAAGCCCAACTATGTTTGATATTGACTTTACTCTTTAGTCACTCAACCTTGACTCAGTGAATTTATCTGAAGCTTGATCAGATTTGAAATTCACATATGAGTCTGAGCCAGAATTTGATTCAGTTGAGTGAGCGAAACTTGGTTGAACCCAAGTCAAGTCTAATAATTTTTAATTTAAAATTTTAAAATAACATCATTTTATATAAAATAATATTATTTAATTTAACAAATTTTAAACTTTAAATTAAGTCGAGTCGAATAATTTGAGTTTTAGTTCAGTTTGAAATATAAGATAAAAAAGTTTGAAATTAAACTAAAATACGATTAAGAATCAGATGATAATCTGTTGTTCAGCAAACTCTGTGTCAAACTTGCATGTCGCTATCACTGTCGCTGTAGGCATAAATATAAATACCATTGGATGCGTGGATTAAATTTAAAGAGCATGTGCATAAGACTAAAAGCAGGATGAAACATTAAACTAATGTCAATCATGCAGAGTAAAAACAACCAATGATGTGACCTGACCTTATACAACTAATGTTGCTGTTTCATTTGTTGGCGTAAATGATGAAACTCTGTTTGGATATACATTAATGAGCGATGAATTTAAAACCATTAATATCATTTTCAGATATTAAAATACGATTTAAAGCTGAGCAAGGTAAGCCTTTGGTGCGACTTGATGATGATTCGTTACGCACAAACGCCCCACCCACTCTTAACAACCTGAGGTCCAGAAGGCAGAATTTGGGTCCATTGCCTAAAAACGTGCGTGGAAAAGCATTATTTATTCTCTTTCGACAGCGAAACATGCGTTTAATGAACTTTATGTTGGGCCAAAACGATCATGTCGTTTATGGTTTCCGAGGGCATTCTTGTCTTCTCAGCACCTGTAAACGATATTTCAATGTCATTTGGGAGTCAACAGAAGTGCTCCACTACAGTATCGCCCTCGGTTTTATTGTAAATTGCAACGCCATGCCATTGTTTCTTTGGTTTTATCAATCTTGGGGCGTGTCCGTAAATTTCTTCACTCGCAGTGCCTGCTTAAGCACTCGGTCCATCCGCCAACTTTCAGGTCTCCTGGTCCTCGCCTAGCACAAAGTTCTGAAATATCCCGAAAACGGCGTCGCTGGAAACAACCACAAGTGGCTGTTGCTCTTTTTATTATATCAAAATTTAACGGATGCCAGTCGCCGAAGCAGAGTCACATGACTCACATCGAACCAGAGCTCGAATTGTGACTCGAGCACCGGCTGAACGACCACCGCCATCACCTCGCCGGACGCCTTTAAGACAACTTCTCCGCGTGACCTCAATTGCAGGCGGAATCCAGTTCGGTTGGGCGCTGCAGCTCTCTCTTTTAACTCCTTACGTGCAAGAACTCGGCATCCCTCACGCGTGGGCCAGCATAATATGGCTCTGTGGTCCGTTGTCCGGCTTAATAGTTCAGCCACTGGTCGGCCACATGAGTGACCGTTGCAAGAGCCGATTCGGACGCCGGCGGCCGTTTATTACTATTGGCGCTTCGCTGATCACTCTCTCTGTCTTGATCATCGGCCACTCCGCCGATATCGGCTGGCTTTTGGGTGACAGAGGGAGCTCTAAGCCGAGAGCTATTACAGTATTTGTAGTCGGGTTCTGGATTTTGGATGTCGCCAATAACATGACTCAAGGTCCTTGTAGAGCACTTCTCGCTGATCTCACCGGTAAACATCGACCTGACTTATTTTCTTTTTTCACCTTATAATTCAAAATTTTATGCGTTTAATGTTGCATATTCGATACTTTTAGTTCGTTGAAATAAAATCTTACCAAATCGAGGCTGAGATAATGATCTTGTTAACTTAAATTGTTTATTTTTTAACGGTTCATAATACTAGAATACGATATATGCTGTTATTATTGTGATAATTATTCCTTCTATGAAAAAGCCCTCGCATTTCTTATTTGATCGGTATAACCTTACTTTTTCTTTTTTGAAGTTTCATATAATATTCTTATTACTCAAGCTACGGACCTACAATGTAACTTGGCTAGTGGCTTGCGGTATTTTTAGTTGTTATCATACTATTGGGAGGGAAATAGTTGGTGTGACTTCGTGATCAAATTATCGTCTCCGTCAGGCATTTCTTTTTCATGCTTTAATTGAAATCCCATGATTTTCAACTAAGCAATTTAGTGATTCGAAGATTATATGTTTTCTGATAAGTTGAGATCTCTAAGCACCTCGTGAAGGAGCTTCTATCCTAGTATGACAGGTTGATGTAGCACTGTAACTGGTGGCGGTGTACTAACTCCCTGTCCCAAAACCAGATTTACTTGTTTACAAAACAAGTAATGACATGATGAAGAGTAACGGAGGAAGTTAGAATTTCTTTTTCCAGTAAACAGTAGGTACTTATTTGGATGGAGAGAAATGTTTTAAACGCATTCAGTCAAGTATTGTTTGTTTCACTGAGTTTAATAATAAAAAGCATTTGTCTAGTTACTTTTCCTTTTTTTGGTTTTTGTTTCAGGATATCTCGTTTCTTTATCTGGATCCGGTTGGTTTTTCTGCTGAAGTTCCAATTCTTATTTGTGATTGCGAATATTTGCGTAAAAGCATGAAACTTTTAGCTAAAACTTGGCATTTTCCTTATTTTGATTCCTCTGCTATGTTAGGAAAGGATCACAGAAGGACTCGAGTAGCAAATGCTTATTTCTCACTATTCATGGCAGTTGGTAATGTACTTGGTTATTCTACTGGATCATACAGTGGCTGGTTCCGGATTTTTCCTTTTACAGTTACCTCTGCATGTAATGCTGACTGTGCCAATCTCAAGTCTGCATTCTATCTTGATATTATTTTTATGATGATTACTACATATCTAAGCATCACAGCTGCTCCTGAGATGCCTTTAGGTTTGTCAGACAGGATTCAACCCTCTGTGGAAGAAGCTTCAGTAGAGTCATGCCATGAACAAGAGGCTTTCTTATGGGAACTGTTTGGAACCTTCCAATACTTCTCATGGTCTATTTGGATAATATTACTTGTCACTGCTCTGAATTGGATTGGCTGGTTTCCATTTCTTCTCTTTGATACAGACTGGATGGGTCGAGAAGTTTATGGTGGTAAGCCTAATGAAGGAAATAATTATGATGCTGGAGTCAGAATGGGTGCATTTGGTTTGGTCTTGAACTCGGTCATCCTTGGATTAACATCTCTGTTCATGGAGAAGCTGTGTAGAAAGTGGGGAGCTGGTTTTATGTGGGGGGTTTCAAATATACTTATGGCTCTTTGCTTCCTTTCTATGCTCATGCTCTCATATGCAACAAAACTTATGGGCTACATAGGGCATGACCTGCCACGGAGTAGCATCGTGGCTGCAGCATTGATTATCTTTGCAATTCTTGGCTTTCCACTGGCTGTAAGTATCTAGATCCTTCTAGTAAAATGTTCTTTCTTTTTCCAGAAGTATTTCAGCTTGAACACTCATACAGTAAGATGATAATTTAAGATAGTTGTATCCCTAGCTATTGGCTTCTCTGTAGCCTTTGTCTGTCCAGGGTTACTCTGTTTCTTGATTTCCATGTCTTCGGTAGTACGGACTACCTTATTTTACAGTGGCAGAATGCAAATTTAAACTGCTATGCTTGAATATGTGAAAAATGTACATATAGATGTTACCTTAGTGGAACATCAGTATTTGAGCCCCCAAGTGCATTGGGGTATGTGAAAACAGAAACAATCAGAATATTTCTCTACATGTATGCCACCTAAGATTCATTTTAAACAAATGCCATAAATGATTAGTTCTTCTTGTGTGCATTCCAAATCTTTAATAACTAATATTGCATGAACAACTAAGGGTCTAAGGCCCCATTTTGTAAACAGTAATGAAGGAATCGGAATAAAAACATAGGAATGAGAATAGAAAGCGAGAATTAGATTATGAATGAAATTATTGATTATATGTGTTTGGTATGTAATCACTAAGAATGTGATTAATAAGTTCATAATTATACTAGTATTTAATATTAAATATTAGGAATTACAATGAAATTTTTTTACTTATATTTAGTTATTATATGATTTATTTTGTGAATAATTAATCAAAATGTTTTGTATTTTATAAGTAATTAATCAAAATTATTTTTCAGTGATTTATAAAATTATTATTTTTAAATAATTATGAATAAATTTCATGATAAGAATAAAATTAAAGAACTATTAAAACTTGTTGTACTTAATATAATATTAATAAAATTAAATAAGATAATTATTAAAAAATTAAATATAAAAGAGTGTAATATAGGATTTTGATAATAATAATTGAGTAGAATTAATATCCTCACAATATACTGAAATATTTGGATAAATATTCTAATAATCTCCCTCAATGTTTATCTCTTATTCTTGATATTTCATTCTAACTTATACCTACACCGAATAAAAGTTTATGATTGTTTAGAATTCATTCTAATTTTTTTAATTCTTTATTTTATCTATTACCAGTAATTAAAGAAGTAAAAGTTAAGGAATAAAAGTTGTATTCTCATTCTCACTTTTTTATTACTGGTTATCAAACAAGACCTAAATGTACAATTTAGTTTCAAACATTAAAATTTTATTCCCTTCTCCTAGTTAATGCTAGTTGTAATAACTCCTTAAAATGTTCACAATTGAGATGATAACTGAAGTTTTTTTATTATATTTATAAGGTCATTTCTTCTCCTTATAAAGTTGACATGGTGGTGGTACATATCAAGTGTAATAGGTTACAAAACCCTAGATCCAGATTCCTATATTGGATTTTCCATTAGAATTTGGTATGAAAATGATAGTCCATAAGAATTAATAGCTTCTTAATTCTATTTGGTTGCCTACAAAAGAGAGAGGATATATGAAGATAACAAGAACTGTTACCATTTGAGAGAAAACAAGGTCAGTGAACGGCTCTCTAATTGGCTAACTAGTTCTGTATTATTCTAGTACTTCTCCTTTTCTTTCCTTTTACAAGATGTTGGAAGTTTGACAACAGGTATAAATTTGATTTTCCAAGAGGTCAATCTTTCATTATAATAAAGCATTATAATCTTTTATTAGGAAATAATTTTGATGGTCTACTGTTTGTGAAAAGCTCCATTTACAGTTATAGGATTAAAAGTACAACTCCAACTTACATGTTATTGTCCAACTACTTTTTATTTATCTGATCAGTTATATTGTCTTTGTTTATTTCTATATATATTGTAAATGCATAATAAGTATCTAATATGAAATTGAATGAATACAATAACCCTTTTATATGTGCATGAAGTATGATATAAAATTACACATTTTCAATAAATAATTGCTAAAAATTTAGCCTTAGTCAATGTAAGTTAAACAATAGAAAAACTTTAGAATAGTTACATTCAATGAATAAACTTAGATTACAATTTGTATTGGTACTGCCTACATTTTGGGTGTAATATTCTTCTGTTAATCAAGGAGGAAACTGATATTGTTGTCATTGGGATATTTTCCTTGCAGATCACTTATAGTGTTCCATATGCCTTAATTTCCTCACGTATTGAACCTCTTGGACTTGGCCAAGGTGAAATTTCTTTATTCTGTTGCTCACCTTTTTTCTGTTGTTGGGAAAGGCTCTGTAACTGCTTGTTTTCATGATTGTTTTTTGCAGGGTTGTCAATGGGTGTTCTCAACTTGGCAATTGTAATCCCACAGGTACCTCTCATGTTACACACATGCATGTGTATGGGTTTTGGGATGGGCTGAATCATAGGTGCATGTTTTTGTCCTTTTCCTTGAAAAAGAAAAGGAGTTTTTAGTAGAAATAAAAGTATATACTCTTTTTTTCTGATAAGATGAAGGGCTAGGAGGGTTGTCATTTGTAAAACGAGATGATCACTGGATGCCAAACTGCTTATTGGAAGAATTTCAAGAAAGGCTATAGAAATTCCATGTCCCCTTTTGCAATTTGCTGCGTATGATACATTTTAGAGTTACATGCATTACATTATAATATCATTATGTTTGTTCGCAAAATACAAAAAGAAGCTGATAACACCCTGATCGGGTAAGTTCTAGATTTCATGTTCCTTGAGATATTCAATTCAATGTTATCTAAGATCCTTTAAGTTAATTGTACAATTGGATTTAGTTTTACGTGGAAATAATTTCTTTAACACCCTGATTTCAAAGGATTTAGTCTTGCAATCATTAGCATCATCTTATTTGAATTTTCAGTCGAGCACTTTGTTTCTGTTTACAATAACAATTTCTCCACCTAACAACTTTTATGATTGAGACAATATTTATCAACACAGGTCATTGTGTCAGTAGGAAGTGGACCATGGGATCAACTGTTTGGTGGTGGAAACTCACCGGCTTTTGCTGTTGGAGCCGTTGCAGCCTTTAGTGCTGGAACTATAGCCATCTTGGGTATTCCTCGGTCTATTGCTCAAAAACCCAGAGCCATCAGATGAGGTATTTTCTTTTACTTTTTCCAGATTACAGTTAAGACCAGAATGCATCATAGTGCTAATTTATGCGAGTTGCTGTATTCATCTCCAAGTAATGGAGGCTTTTTACTTGTTGTCTTCCTTATCCAATATCTTTTATCTTTTGGCCTTGTTTACTTCTTTGGCCTGCAAGTTATTAGAACTCCTTGGTTTTAATTTTATTGCATCATGGTTGCCAGTGTTCTGGAGTAGGATCCGAGCAGCAATGCTTTTGTTTACCAAAGCGGAGACAGAATTTTGAGAAAATAGAGGATTTCATGGAAAATTTTGAAGTTTTCGGAATTTGTTAAGATTTAGAAAGGCCATGCTCAACGGACCTTCTTTAAGACAGTGACGAAATTCCTAAAATTTGACGCTTAAGGATTCAATTTGTTGTGCGCTCTGCATGTCTTAGAAACAGTTTAGGCTTATTATATGTACAGAAAGCTGCGATATGCACCATGGTCAAGAATTGCAAATACCATAGCTGTATGTGGAAGATGGAAATATGAGAGGCTATCGAAATTCTCTTCGTATATGTGGAAGAGTCCACCTGCTTCCATGCAGAGGAAAATGAAGCTGAAGATTACTTCCGAAGACTACTGTACCAACCAAGATAAGTTTCTATTGATCGAGACAAACTTCTCATGGGAAAATAAAATCTTCCAATCCTGTTTTAGTACCCTCCTGGTGGTCCAACCGTCCAAGCATGATGTATTTGAGTTTCTTGCATTGTGTGCCTGAATTTTGCTGTATGAATGTGTTGAATAGTGCTTGGTGTCCAACAGTTAGTGCGTTAGTTGTGCGATTGTAACCTTGATGGAGACATGCCTTTTTGATGCTGTGCTTTTCGGAATAGAATGATTGATTTCTGTGGAAAGCATCCTTTGTTATTTATCTCAATGACCTTGCGTGCCTCTGAACCTAGGAATAAATTCTTGTGTTCATTGCACATATCAGTATCTAAGAAAGCCTGTTTTGCTTTCAATGCACCCATGCACTGCCTTCTGTTAAGGTCTGAGAATCATTTAAAGACCTCGCTTAGTTGCACATTATTTAAGATTCTTATTTGTCAAGTCATAAATGAAGAGATGGCAGGACAGTCGAAAGATAGCCTATTGAAAAACTAACATTATACGATTGTTGAGCAACTCATCAATTATAGTTTTGGTCCCCCATGCTTGAGACACTGGAAATGCTTGCCTGTGTGCATGTAACTGTTTATGCATGTTTGGGTACAAGGTAGTGGGAGTTTTAGGAAAAGAAATGGGATAGACCGTGGAAAGATTGTAGCTATGCAAAAATATCAATTCATACAAGAAGACAAATAGAATCCAGCTAAAAAGAATAAAAACCAAAATTTAAGAACTTCTTAGCATCTCCATTCTCTGTCTGTGACTTATTCTGAAATTGAGCATCAACCCTTTTCAGGAAAGAAGAGGGGAAGGTGAGAAGCATGGAATCCGAGAATTTATTAGATTTTCTAGACTCGTATAGTCTTTTCCTATTTTCATAAACGTCGAAAGGTCTTGTCATTGTTTCATTGCCTCTTCCTTCGTTGAAACTTACATTTGACCATTCGTGTTCTACTTTATTGTTTATTATTCTGCCATGAAAAAATATACTCGACCTCCACTAAGACAACAACTTGGTGTGTATGACATGATTTTCTGATCAGACACAGTGAGATTGGCATCGCTACGTGATCCTAAAAGTGAAGTTCTCTCTATTCACAACAGTCAAATAGGGATCTCACATTTTTGTGAACCCCACTTTCCGATTAGGATGATAAAATTCGAAATTGGGTTTGGTTCTTCAGTTCCATACCATCAAACACTTATGCAATGTCTGTTTTTTCCCCTCTTATTTTTCTACGGGTTTCATTGGTTTGTTTATCTTGACACAACTTGTTCTTGTCCACTGGTTTTTTATCATGACACGTTGCTCTCATCCACAGCAGCTTATTATGCTGGAGACACATGGAATCTGACATTGGAGGGGTGGGTATGGATTTCAGGGAAGTAATTTCTTCCACTATTTACATTGAAAACTAGGAGAAAAAGAAACAAAAAAAGTGATTCTTCTGAAGGAGCTACTGGGGGTCTCTGTAGCCAAAGTTTAAAAAATTAAAAGAGAAAAAGATACAGAACTTGGAAACTGCAATTTGCATGCTCTATTCTGTTTCTGTGCTGACGATGGATAAGGTTGGCTTTTACTTCTCTAATGTCTCCAGGCAAAGCAACTCTTCTTTCACCCCCCGCAGAGAGACAGTCCCTCATCTCTGTTGTGAGAAATGGGATACGAATTAAATGGTTGCAATTGAAGCACGTACATATTACTATTTGGTCTCTCTCTTTGTTGTTTGTTCCCTTCCTTCCATCTGCCTCTTCTCTATACTGCATTTTACTGTCACTTCCCCCATTAACTACTTTGTGGTCCCATGCACCTACTCTCCACAAAATCCCATGAAGATAAACCTTTTTAAATTTTTCTTACAAAAGTTATAGCATCATCGATACATTTTTCTCACATGTTCTTCTACCCTTGATGTCTTGAAGCTTTGTCTGTGGAGCATAAGCTGTTTCTAAGTTTATAGACGAAACAGATGGGGCCTGTTTTTGTACTGAAAGTTTGACACCTCTCAAATTGGGCAAATAGTCAGGAGATGTTTTCATGTTCAAGTGGGTTTCAGATAATCAAAAGGATCGATCGTATATATGCTTAATGATGTGTTAAATCACATGGGTTGTGTAAGGAATTGGCATATAGCATATGCATAACCTGCCTTAGAATATGAGACATATCTCCTAACTCACAAGTTGGTGGTGAGTGAGGCGGAGGGAGCGAATTTGCTTTTGCCCTTTCCCAATCCCTTGTGCACAGCACAACTCCACTTGGCAAACTCAAAAGGATTAACTTCATTAATTACTAAACCCCAATTAAACTACACTTTCTTTCCTATCCTCACTCACTGCACCTTTCTTTTTCTTTCAACTAATTATACAGGTGCTTTAGAGCGAGAGAAGAGGAGTGTTGAAGAAGAGGATTGGTCCCCACAAAACAAAAGGTGTAAGAATTTTCATTACTACCAGTAGTAGCCACTTTATTACAGCCTTGTCTTCACGTAACTTCAGAAAGCACAACGTAGCTGTAGGTCCCGATTTCTTCATGTATATATATATAAGCTGCATACCCTCTTAACAGGTATCCAGAACTACCCAGTGAAAAACAAAACAAGAACAAGAAACTCTCTCCCTCCCAACCCAACACCTTTATGTATCTTGCTCTTCAGTCTCTTTAAGCCTTTATCTTTTTCTTATCTAATAAAAATTATTTTACTAGCTATACATGTTAGCTATAGCTAACATGTGCAACCCGAAACCTTCTTCTCCTTCCTCATTTCTGTGCTCTCCCACTACCCATCTCTCTATTCCCAACAAGGCCATGGATCTTAATACCGATGATCAAGAGGAGCTAAATAGATGGCCAACCCTTTCTGAGGTAAAAACAAAAGAAACAAAAAGAAACAACCTTTAATTGTTTTGATGAACATGTAACAAAGGACATGTGTTCTTCATACTCAATTTTGTGTTTCTAATGTTGCTTTCTTGTTGCCCTTTTTTCTTCTTCCATGTCAGGCCTTAGAGGAAATCAAAGCCATAGGAAAGATCTCTGGACCAACAACAATGACTGGTCTTATTCTGTATTCAAGAGCAATGATCTCCATGCTTTTTTTAGGGTATCTTGGTGAGCTCGAGCTGGCTGGTGGCTCTCTATCCATCGGTTTCGCTAACATCACCGGTTACTCTGTCATATCTGGACTCGCCATGGGAATGGAGCCCATTTGTGGACAAGCTTATGGGGCCAAACAAATGAAGCTTCTCGGACTCACCCTTCAAAGAACTGTCCTTCTCCTCCTCTCGGCCTCTGTTCCCATCTCTTTCATGTGGCTAAACATGAAGAGAATTCTCTTATGGTGTGGCCAAGATCATGATATATCATCTGTTGCACACACTTTCATTCTTTTCTCCATTCCGGACCTCTTCTTCCTTTCACTTCTCCACCCTCTTCGCATATATCTTCGAACACAAAGCATCACATTACCATTAACCTACTGTTCAGCCATCTCTGTTCTTCTCCATGTACCTTTAAATTTCATTCTTGTCGTCCACTTCAAACTGGGTATTACAGGAGTCGCCATAGCCATGGTTTGGACTAACTTCAATCTTTTCCTCTTACTCATTTCCTTCATGTACTTCTCTGGTGTATATAAAGATTCTTGGGTCTCTCCAAGCATGGATTGTCTTAGAGGCTGGTCATCTCTGCTAGGTCTTGCAATCCCCACTTGTGTCTCCGTATGCCTCGAGTGGTGGTGGTATGAATTCATGATCATGTTATGTGGTCTGCTTCTTAACCCCAGAGCCACCATAGCTTCAATGGGAATACTTATCCAGACAACATCTTTAGTTTATGTCTTCCCATCAGCTCTCAGCCTCGGAGTTTCAACAAGAGTTGGTAACGAGTTGGGGGCTAATCGGCCGGCGAGAGCCCGCATTTCCATGTTAGTGTCGCTGGCATGTGCAGTGGCGTTAGGTCTCTTGGCCTTGTTGTTCACAACATTGATGAGGCATCAATGGGGCAAGTTTTTCACTAACGACGCTGAGATTCTCGAACTCACTTCCGTAGCATTGCCCATCGCAGGTCTCTGTGAGCTTGGAAATTGCCCACAAACAACTGGTTGTGGGGTTTTGAGAGGCAGTGCTAGGCCTACCATTGGAGCTAATATCAACTTGGGGTCTTTCTACTTGGTTGGTATGCCAGTGGCAATACTAATGGGGTTTGTGTTCAAAATGGGGTTTCCTGGGCTCTGGCTCGGCTTGCTTGCAGCTCAAGCTTCATGCGCCATGCTGATGCTTTATGTTCTATGCAGAACGGACTGGCTGGTTCAAGTAGAGAGAGCAAGAGAACTCACTCAAACTTCGGTAACTGGTACTCCTCCATCACCATTACCAGTTTCATCACCAGCAGCAAAAAGAACAGAGCTTGTTGGTAATCTTGAAGAGATACTGTGCATTAACGATGAGCTGGTTAAGTCAACTTCACTTGAAACAGACCCATTAATATCTTCTACTACACAAACCCTTCCTTGATTAGAGATCACTTTATCCATTTTGACCCACTTTGTAGTAGAACAAACTGATCTGCACTTTCATTTCTTCTGTTTCATTTCCTTTTAGGCTTTCCTTGATTTCCACTTTCTTCATGTTGTACTAAAAACATGTAGAAATGGTGTTTAAGACATACTTCCAATTATATATGATGTCCAACCTAATTGATTCTCTTTTCAACGTATAAATATAATTATTTGTATTAA
>JAOQMM010000002.1:2918923-2928972 GCA_027563515.1 Erythroxylum platyclados
AATGTATGGTGGGACATGTAGTACATTTAGTATGCTTGAAATATAAGATGTTTGGAATATGGGTTTAATTATGCTTTAAAGTGTGTAAGTAATAGTTTAAAGGCATTAAATGCCTTGGAAAATGCAAAGGGAAGCTTATGTGATTAATAAGGGAAGTAAACATGTGAGAAGCTTAATGACTGGGATAGAATCTGACGCTTAGGCATCAGATAGTGCATGACGGTGAAAAGACCTTTCTTCATTTCCCCAGCATATTGTGTGCCAAGTATGACCATCTCTCTCCTCGCGAGATTGATGTCTATGCTAGTAGAGGAAGTCATGTAGTGGGTGTACCGGTTACATGGAAACTGTCCAGCATTATATATGGTGAAATCTGGAGTTCCAAAGTTCTCCAGCTCTTCAGGAGTGGATCGGATGCACCTGTAACCCACCCACCCGGTTATCAAACATATCACTACACTAACTTCACATCAATATCTACCACAACTTCCCCTCCTCTCTGTTTAATGAATTATGCTTGAGGGTTAACTTTTGGGAAGTAATCATTACAAGATGAGCAAAACAGAACATATTTTGGCAAACCTTTTCTTCACTTTCACTTAACTCTTATGGCAGAAATGGAATCGAGTTCTGTTGATTTTGATTAGCATTAACTTACATGTTGTGCATGAACAAGGAATGGTAAGCCCGTGCAGATACAATACGGACTTTAATTCGATGTTCTGGATCCCAGTTGAGAAACTGATCATTCACAAACACCTGAAATTTTTGTATAAAGATTTCCAAGTGTCAGGGAACCAGTCGTCTTTAGTTGTCAGAAGAGAACACAAGTAACTTGTCTAGTTAGGTTCAAGAAACATCGATTGAAAAGATGAAGAAGGTCTGAAGAAGTGGCAAAACCAAAGGATGGATAAGGCACACGAAACAAGAAAATCCAACCTCACTAAACTTGGATACTACATCCCAACTTCTCAGTAAAAGATATGAAATGTTGTATCAGAATTGGTCACTACTGTACCCAGAAAACCTGAGCCAATACCTAAAAGGAACTAATGACAAGCAAGGGCATTAACTAGGCTTGTGGACTCAGATAGATTTGCGGCTCTCAAGGTTCTATTCTCGGGACCCATAAAAGGGTGTGCAATAAGTTTATACATTTAGTGGGATAAGGACAGAAACCTCAAATGCCCATTAGAGTTCACTTACGTCAAGAAGAGGACAAGTCATTACCACTAACCACCCTGGCCATCTTTAGGAGCTGCAATTATCTAACATACCTTTTCCAGGGAATTCAAGTAATCGACCGCTCGTTCTCTGTTAACTAGGAATGTGTGTTCATCCATTTCAATGTTGGGTGAGCCCCTGGTGACAGAAGTAGTTGATGCATAAGGTACAAGGAAACTGAAGAAACGACAAAGTCGATAGAGACACAAGCTTAGTAGCAGAATCACTCACTTTTCCCACCAAAGTTCCTCTTCGGTTGTTTTGTCCTTGACCACACGTTTGTCTCTTGGTGACCTGCCCGTCTTTGCCCCGGAAAGAGTCGCTAGCGCACCAGTTGATGTTATGAACGAACCCTTCTCATACTTAATGGCTTGCTCGTACAGATCTGTGCATCATCAGAATAGTTGTTGTACGATTCTTAAGCTACGATTCACTTAACTTGTACAGAATCAAAGTGTAAAAACATCTATCCTGATGTTTGATTACCAGCAGGGGAAAGATTGTAGAGGACGTGAGTGAACTTGAGAGAGCTATCGCTGACGCTTATAGTTGGTGTGAAATGGTGGGAATGAGCTACGTTTGTCACATTCTGTACTTCTGATTTCCTCGCCGGGTCTCCTTTCACCACCTTCGGCCCTGTCTCTCTCGTCAGCGACGCCAACGATCGACTTGAACCATATGTGATGTGCCGTTGGTGGTTACATTGTTCTCACAAGATCAAAGCAAAAACATATATGAAACTGAAAACCCACAGAGCACGAATTACCTGATAGACTGGAGTTGCTGTTTCTGGCGTTCTTCTTCAGAGATGGTGGCGAAGAAGGAACCTTGCGTTCCGGTGATCGGTGTTGAAGGAGTTGATCTCTTCTTTTGAAGAGAATGCAGCTCGTCGATTGTCTGTGCTTTCACTGGAGGAGCACTATCGTCGTGACACACCTCGTTTGGTTTCTTCTGCGTCTGGATTTTCACCAGCCCTTTTCTTCTTGCACTCCAACTTCCTTTGTTGTTGCTTGTAAAGCTTAACTCTCCGTTCACTGCTCCGTTGTCCTCCATCTTCGTATCTGAAATAACACGGAACAAAAAAGAGTTCAGTTCTTCGTGTATTTTAAACTTATATGGAACTGAAATGAAACAGTTATCTCTAAAACAAATGTTGATAAGATTGAGAAAGAAGAAACAGAAAAGGATGGAGAAGGAAGGTCGAAACCAGACATGAAACACGGGAAGCGTTGGTAAGGAAAGCTCTTCCAATGAAAAATGGCTACCAGAGACTTGAAAGCTTCCCTTTATATAGGCATCTTCACTTCACCACCTCCGCATAATTAACCGTGGTTTAGTTCTTCTAATCATGGTTTATCTGCATTATTTTTACATTAAATATTTTAAAATATATTTGTAAGTGAAAACTATATAATTATGAAATACTAGTGATTATTATTATTGAAATAAATCTATCAAATATTATATAACGCGAGTCTTTGTGAATCTAAATATAAATTAGACTATAATTATGATAATTTTATATGATTTTTAATATAATGAGCTGTCAAGCTTTGTGGATAAACATGGGAGCTAGTCAGGTGACTTGAGCGTACCAAATTTGATGGATGGTCTAAAGTCTAAAGTCTAAGTTCTAAAAGTCTAAAGTCTAAGTTCTAAAAGTCTAAACAAAAACAAAAAACGAGTTCCAGCAAGGTCCCAGAGTTTTCCTTATTACCAGAAAATGTGCCAGATTTTCAGAAAAGCAATGATAAAAAAAATTGATTATAAAAATATTTACAAACATAATTAAAGGCGGTCCTATTAAAAAAAGCTTCCAGAAAGTCTTATTTTAAAATCAAGTATAAGGAGAAATGAGATAAAATCATCTAGTTATGCTCCCAGAGCTATATGTTATAGACTTAGTGGACTGTGGGTAATGGTTCAAATGATCTAGAAAGAAGTAAAGATCTCTCGGTATATTTTTATATTTATTGGGTCAATCTATGATGGTACGCTATTGCTAAAAATGGTTCATAATGTAGATATAACCATAACTACTAAGCTTATAGGGACAATGAATGATGAAAATAGAATCGACTTTCTATTCAAAGAGAGGAGTAACCTACCATCGAGCACCGTAGTTCAGTGGTAGGGGCTGATCTACGCTTAAGCAAGGTTGGGAGTTCGATTCCCGCTTGTGAATGCAGTAGTATTAAATACTTGGTGGTAGTGCTTTGTCACCTTTCGGGGTCCTACCCTGCACGAGCGGGAACTAGTCTGAGTATGGTACTGGCTTAAAGGTGCTACCAATCGTTCGGGCCTACCTAGGACATCTCGTGAGAAACAAAAAAAAAAAAGAGAGGAATAACCTATAATTGATGCTTGTTCAGGATTTGCCTAAGTTGGAGTGCCATTTTTTTAATGGCTGGAACCATTCTAAAAATGTCCAGACGAGTGAATCGGTACTAGTTGTATTTGAAATGTGATAATAAATATGCAGCGGTGAAATAAAAATTGGGTAAGCATAGAGGGCAGATAAAACCCAAAAATATCACATGCTGACTTTAGAGAGAGAACCATAGAGATGGTAGACAATCTTATAGGAAGTATCGGTATTAAAATAATGAGGATGTGGAGGGATATTCAGAGTGGTTAGGACAATATAAAAGTAGTAGAAATCTTTAAATTTAGACAATTTCAACATGAATAGTATATCTAATTTAATTTGATACGTATCTTCCCTACATTTAAGCAATTTAAATTATTTGAGTTGACTAAAACCAGATTTTACTATGACTTAAAAAATCAAATTGAGACGAGTCAAACATGATTTATTGTTGTTTCTAATTCAATTTGAGCCTGCAAATTTTATCTTTTATACACGAGTCTCAATTTTTTCACTAATAATGTTAATCTATTTTAAATAATTATAAAATATTATAATTATTTTTAAGTATACATTAAATAAATTTTGAATGTATATAATATTTATAAATTCTATATTCCAAGTGAATAATTTAATGAATCGAATATTTAGTTAATAAAATTCTTAAATTTTGCTTCTTTCCATCAAAAGAAGGGAAGGTCTCCGTTGACATGCGCACCAACGATTCTTACAGGAATTTGGGAGGAAACTTGAGAAATTTTTATGTTGGGCATTCCGCGTTGAAGATGGGCAATACACGTTGGATACACACACACATTACCGTGTTTTGCTAATTGTGATCATATGGCAGGTACACCAACTTGCTCACACTTGAACTTATTTGTATCACTATAGTTTGCAGGAACATTTCAATGAGGCATCTAAACTGTAAAATGTTTATAAAATGTATTATTTTTTGAAAATTGAATAAAATTATATTAACATTAGTAAAAACTAGTACAAAACATTATAATGATTTCCAGGTTATACCCTAAAATAGCTAGTAACCAATTACAAAAAGGATGAGGGTTATAAACTTAGAGGAAGAACAACTCAAGAAAAAGTATTACTCCAAGCCATAAGTCCCTTTTTTTTTTTAATTTCGGAGGTGAGTAAGTGTTCCACTTTTTAGCTATTATAGTAGACCTGGTCTAATTCAAGAACTTGATATTTGTCTTCTCCAATGTCCTTATACAATCTAGTATTTCTTTCTTTCCACAATGAGTAAATGGTGGTTAAGAACGCAACTTTAAGGATAATGACATTCGGCTAACCAGGTCTGCTTAAGGTTTGCTCTCATTCATGTGTATGATATCCCAAGTCTAAAATGTGTTGAATTCTACCCCATACCACTTTAGAATAATTACAAGTGAAGAAAAGATGGTTTTTATCTTCTTCAACCTCCCTGCATAAAACATAGATTGAATCATGATATCCAAATCATCTATTTTTCGTCCTTAGCCTATTTCTGATTGCTAAATATGTAATTATAGAGCTTTTGGGTTGAGTGAATTTTTCCATAAAAGATACTACCAGGGCACATCAGGAGAAATTTTGTTAAAGATAATATGGCAGGAAGTATTAATAAACTTTCCTTGTGTGCACGGGGTCCAAATTATATAGCCTTCACTGAAACTATCCCTAAAGTTTGGTAAGAATTCCCTCAAAGCTGAAAAGCCTCTGAAATTTCCTTGCCAGTCACCATTATGTACGAGAGCTGATACTTTCGTGTTAGTAGGTAATTGATTTCTTAACTGAGCTAACTCTAGTCTATGAATAAGAGGGCTAGCTTCTGACCAAGTATCCAACCATAGCCAAGTATTTTCTCCGTTCCCCACCTTATGACTGATGTACGGGTATAAGATGCTTCTCAAGTTCAATAATTGGTTGAAGATCCACGAGTATTGGGCCGAGTTAGAGATTTGCCAAAAGCTCCTGTTGCTAAGATGATACTTATGTACCCATTTGATCAAAGTAGCGTTTTTATCTGTGAAAAGCCTCCATAATCTCTTGCTCAATAATACTTTTTGCATGAATTCAACAAATATAATTCCTAACCCTCCTTTTTCGGTTTAGTGATTTCACTCCACTACACCTTAACTTTTTTGGCATTTTCGATACTACCAGACCAAAGAAAAGCTTTAAAGATTCTATCAACCTCCTTTGTGGCCCTTCTAGGTAATATTATGCGGGTTGTCTAATGTAAACACATACTGCTAAGTACGAAGATAATAAGAGTCACTCTCGCAGCATAAGAAAGGTGTCAGTTTTGCCATGCATTAACCTTGCATTTTAGCTTCTCAAGAAGGGGGGCACAGTCTGAAAATTTTGGTTTTGAAAAGGTGATGGGTACCCCTAGATATTTGAAAGATGGGCGGTGTAAATCCAATCCAATACTTCTATTAACTTCATCTTTATTCCTCACATCCGAAGACAAGTACAAGCTGTTTTTGTCATAGTTGATCCTTAGTCCACACCATTTACAGAATAAATCCAAAAAATTAAGTATGATATGGATAGAATAGGGGTATGCCCCACGCAAGAGAACAAGATCTTCTGCAAAGCTCAGGTGTGTCAGTCTGTGACCATTGCATCTGTGATGAAATTTAAAGCTCCCATTTATTGTTGTAAGTTTGTTTAATAATCTGGAAAGACCCTCCATAGCAATGTTGAAAAGGTAAGGGGATAGGGGATCCCCTTACCTTATTCCCTTTACGTTTTTGAATGGTTTAGAAGGAATCCTATTGACTAGCACACTAAGAAAGATAGATTAGATGCAGGACAATATCCACTTGACAAATTTAGCAAGGAAATTCATAGCTTCTAAACAAAACTGTACAAAACTCTAGCTGAGGGTATCGAATGCTTTAAAGAAATCAATTTTCATCAAGCAACAACAAATCCTCTTCCCTGATGTGTAATCTTTGATCATTTCTTGTAATAGTAGGATGTTATCACTAATATTTCTCTCATGAATGAAAGCATCTTGAGAGGTATTGATGATATCCTTTAAAACCATTTTTAATCCTTCCATAAGCAACTTGGTAATGACTTTATAGAAAGAGTTAAAATAGGAGATTGGTCTAAAGTTTGATATTTCTTAGACACTAGATAGATATATGTGTTGTTGGCCTCTTGAATCAGAGTAAAGGATGAGAAAATTTCGAGTAAAGTTTCAATGAACAATTTACCCGTGATCCCCAAGTTTGCTGAAAGAATCCTGCTGAAAAACCATCAGGGCCTAGAGCTTTGGATGAGTGTAGGCTAAAAACTACTTTCTTAACTTGTTGTTCATTGAAAGGAGAAATTAGAGACTCTACCATGTCGTGTGTGATAAAACTTTATAACAGTCTCCTCATATCGCGTGTAGGTTAATCTAAATCATCATGGCCCATTAGCTAAGAAAAGAAGTTCTAAGCTAGCATCAATAGATCCTCCTGATCTGAATGCATGATCTCGTCACAGTCATACAATTAATTCTGGGTTTTTGCTTAATAATGGAGTTTTGAAGGTTGAGAGCCATCTAATATTCCTTGAGTAGGTGCAATTTGACAATTCTCATTTTAGTGACATGTGGAGAGTTATAGCTTTTTTCTTGAGCTAGCTTAAGCCTTTACTTGAGATCCAAGAGATTTTGAGAATTTCCCTAAGTGAAGTTTTTGATAGCAACTTTTACAATTTTCAACTTTTCCATAGTTGATAAGCTTTAAATCCACTCACTTTGTGGATCCAGCAACTTGAGATTAGATTCATAAAACCCTCCATTTGAACAATGCCATTGAAGTATCTGAATAGGGCTCCTGATTTGAGTAATTCCTTGAATTAGTATACAAGAGTGGTTTGAAAGCACATTTTCACCAAAGTGCATATAGGATTGAGGGAAATGATTCACCCAATTAGGATTAACTAGAGCTTTGTCTAGTTTTTTCCTAATGAGCAAACTTCCCATCTGCTTGTTAAACCATGTCTAGAGCCTACCTGATGATTTAAGGTCCATCAATTCTACCTTGCTTAGCAGGTTATTGAGTTCTTTTGTGTCTCCAAAATTAAATCCTCCCCCCCCCCCTAATCTCATTAGAATTTAGCGTGCAATTAAAGTCCCCAATCACTAACCAAGCTTGTTGAATAACTGTTTGTAGCCTGCACAAATCCTTCCATAGCTGTTGTCTCTAAAACCCAAAATTGGAAGCGTAAATAAGATTAATGTCAATATTAAGTAACTGACCTCCTAAGTGGCATCTCAAATGCAAACATTGGTCCCTCTCCTCAACTTTTTGAACAACCATCATCTCGGTGTTATAGAAACAGATGATTCCCCCGTTAAAATGGAATTGATGGTTTGAATAAAACTTCCAGTTGGCACCCAAAAAATACAGATCTTTAGATGATAGAGGTTCTTTAACTTTTGTTTCTAGCAAATAGACCAGCCAACACTGTTTTTCCTTCACCATCTTCTTCACTATGGATCTTTTAAGAGGTCATTGAGTCCTCTAGTATTCCATACTAATATTGTCATTTAAGGGAAAGACCCCCTTTTATTTCAAAATTTTCCCCTTTTTCATGCTAATCTCCTCCTCGAGTTAACAAATGTAAGTATGAATCTTCATTTTCACCCTTGTTTTGATTGTTCATACTAAACTCATCAGTACTCACACTAACTGGCTACTTTGAAATGTGTTCAACGGAATCATAATCAACTCCCTCAAGAGTCTCTATAGCTACTATCTTGTATTGCTTTGAAATCTTTTTTCTCCTGATGCTGAGGTTGCATATTGCCATCAATACTAAATCAGTTTTGTTCTTCGACATTATGGACAATTATAGCGGCCTCAGATGTTCCATGAAAAAAAAAGAAAAATTAAAAGAAACCAAAACAAAAGGTAAAAAATAAAACTAACATTGGATGTTTCTTCGAGGCCTAAATGTAAAGTGTACCGTACCGGTCTCAAGAGGCTTGTAAGAGTAAAGGCTATCTTCTTAGTCCGATATCAGGGCCTAATAACCCATTTCTTTTGGTGCATCACATCTATCTCAAAACCCAAGTAGGACGATCCGAACACAAAATTAGATCATATGATCTAATTTGTTTTGACATAGCATGATGAAATCTATTAATTTTAATTAGATCATATGATTACTTTGATTTGGTATTGTCTTATCACATTGGTGACTTAGATAATCCTATCCCTAAACGTGAGCCCAAGTTCCATCCACGACCGGTTTGGATTCCAAGTTGTGTGGCAAATAGACACCCTGAAATCTTGGGAGCCAATCTCGGTCACAACTTCGGTGATCCCCCGCTTCCCACCTTATCGTTTTCAAACACATCAACAGTTCTCGTCAAAATCTAACGGACAAGAAAGTTCCACGATGTCATATCCCTTTTCCTAGTTCAGGAATACACACACACACACTACCAGATTCCAAGAATCATAAAAGCACTCGATGGTTTGATACTCTCGGCTAGATTTTAGTAGTTTCGGGTCAATCCCACTTTATGACCCATACCCGAAAAATGTGGTCCGAGTAGAGGATGGACTTGGAAATGGAGTGTGGATAAAACGTGCATGGCATCCACCAATCAGAATTCAGGAATCCCAAAAGAGAGAGCAATTGCGATCTTCCAATCCTCAATATTCGGATTTGTTTTTTATTTTTACTTTTAGTTTTCCCCAATATTCCCACTAATTCATGTCCCAATTGTGCAAGGTCAATAATATTGTACCGAGCAGCTACTTTCAATGTCAAACTAAAACTAGGAAATCAACGCTAAAGGAACTATAAGAACAAACCCAGCACAACGTTGGCCACACGCATCATCTTCTCGCTGCACTTTGCCGGAGGTCGTTGGGCATCTCATAAATCTCTCCGTCTACTAGCGACCATGGCTGTTTCGAGCGCTTTTGCCATCACCTTGGCCGGTTCCAAATTGGAGACTTTGTTGACGAATTCTTCTTCTCCGTCGTCCTCGGTGGCGTTTAGGGTTCATACGTGTCCGCCGTTGCAGGTTCGATTCGTCTGCAAATCGGGTCTGAGCCAGGGGCCTTCTATTCCGCTGGCGCGAACGGTCTCATTGTGCAGAGAATCTCGACGAAGGGGTCTCCTCGTGATTCATGCCAGATGCGCCATTGGCTACGAAGCGATCCAATCACGCGCGTTGCGAGCGGAATCCTACGGTTACCTACGTGCTTCAGCCACGCTACTACGCAACGACGATTTGCTCAAAAGTTCACCCGGTAGCACGTTGGCGCAACTTCGGTGGGCAAAACACCTGGTTGGAAAAACTACCCGTTGACACAGCTTCGGTGGGTGAAACAGCCCATTGGCATAACTTCATTGGTCGAAAAACCCTGTTAACACAACTTTAGTTGTCGAAATAGCACGTTGGCGCAACTTCGGTGGGCAAAACACCTGGTTG
>JAOQMM010000002.1:3011427-3023648 GCA_027563515.1 Erythroxylum platyclados
TTGGTAATTAGTTTTGGTAGGATTCATTTTTAATACACTAGTAATTTATAATGGTAAAGATGGAGACGTGTTTTAGATCAATACGACTATGCTGAATCATAAATTTAGTCACGTCGAGAACACTTGGGAATTAGTTTGGTAGGATTCAATTTTAATACACTAATAATTTATAATGGTAAAAATGGAGACGTGTTTTAGATCAATACGACTATGCTTAATCATAAAATTAGTAACGTCGAGAATACTTGGTAAGCTTCCTGAAGTCGGAGGACGTAAGCAAATGCTTCGTGTTGCTGCATTCTTGCCGACAGAGATGTGCTTAACCCCTTATGTCGAAACAGGCTTCCAATCAGCGTCCGACACGATGCGTCATTGTCTATGTTCCTTTTGACGAAAAAATGATTGATAGTTCATGCTTCATATTACTGTGTTGGAAGTGATGATTCTTACGGTTCTTATCAGTTGAAATCGAACGACGTGAATGATTGAAATGTGTACTTATTTACGGAATAGAGGAAAAGTTAGGTTTTTAGTGTGCGTATTAAAAATTGCAAGATCGCAAACGTGTCAAAATATGTTGATCTCCTTGACTATACCTGGTAGATATTTCCTAGTCATACTTCAAACATTTTCTAGAAGAACAAACTCTATCCATTATCTTACTGTGAAAGAACATCTCTGAAAGTGTTATTGTTTTTCTTATAGAATAAACTTTATAAATATCTTCAGATATAGTATTCATTGCTTACTCCTATTTGATAACACTTATAAATACTCAAAAGCTTCAATTTCTGGATATTGCTAAGTCGTTTATTGCAATAAATGGCCCCAGAGTTTCGGAAAGACAGCTTGTTCAATAAGATATTCTTCTAAAAATAATATGGCTAATTATTTTGAGATCTGTATGATTAATATTATATAAGTAATTTTATTATACTTTACTAATTTATATAACTGATAAATACAAGACTTCAATAAAAATATTTTAAAATTTTAAAATAATTTGTATTATTTAATAATAATAAATTTGATCTGCTTTATTAAAAATATTTAAGTTTGAGTATTAAGTTATTTTAAATAAAAATAGATAAAGTAAATAAAATATAATAAACTAAATTATATAATATTATATAGAATTAAATAATAAATTTCAAAATATAAAATTCTAAAGTGAGGGGATGCCCAATCTATTTAATTCTAAAAGTGTTCAGTTGGAGCTTCTATTAACTTGGGTAAAAGCGCGATTTTATATCAAACTTAAGTGGGAGGTACCTAGTAGAGTCGTAGACAGAGATCCGATTTCCCATGTGTCTCAATCTCATTGGTTGATTTCCTCGACATCCTAATTGATGCGACATGGTTAACTCTAGAAAATGTTAATCCCAAAAGAACTTTCACGTGACAAAAGAAAAGAAAAAGCTACTGAAAGGAAGAAATGTACCAGACTTCAGCACCCCCTTGGCTAAATATCTAAGGTACACGTCACAACACTTGGCCTAAATATCTTGTACTTAATCAATAGTTTTGAACAAAGCAAGAATAAAAAGGACACACTTTTTAAAACATAATAATAAAGAAGACCCAATCAGACCAACACCATTTTATTGTTCATACTTCATATCTTGATACTCCCGAAAAAGCGGTAGCGATTTGGGAGTATAGAATTCAGAACTTGGGTATAACAAATTAGTAAACGAGAGGATAAGGCCCTTGCTACGTGTTCTCTTTTTATTTATTTAAAACAGGCGCTTTACAAGAGCTAATCCACGTACGATCGTGGGTGATTGATTTGGAATTCGAAACGTGTCCTTCACTAGTTGGAAGGAACAAGGCGCGGCAGTCGAAACGTGTCCCTGTTCATCTTTCGCTTGGTAAAGATAGGTTCGCCTAACCCCGTTAGCCACCCGGCTTCACCGACGGCTCTAATACTGGGGCGGCCTAGTCGAAGATCCCGGCTCTATAAAAGAACTAGCCTCTTTTTTTTTTCAATTATAAAATATTAATAAGATTAGTTTGTACTATTAACTAAAATAAATAAACCAACTCAACCATAACATAAAACATATTATAATAAAAAAATAATAACATTTTTCTCTATTTGGGATAGCAAATAAAAAATTCTACTAAAAATTTAACATTTTGATCTTTCAAATATTTTAATTTAATGATTATTTTTTAAAACTTGTATTATCTAAATTAAAATATTATTTTTAGTAATTTTTGTTAATGTGACTGATAAATGTAATTATGCAATATTTAGTAGATACCTAATATTAATTAAAGTTAATAAAGACAACATTTTAAGTTTTAAAAAATTAATTATTAAAAAGTAAATAAAAATTTAAAATATTAAATACTTTTGAATTTAATATATTAAATAAATTCACTTATGTATTATATTAAATGATGTCAAAATATTTGATGCCTTAATATGAATAAAGATATTCACATTTCAGTTCAAATTTGAATTTTTGATTTTCACATCAAAAAATAATATACTTATTCATATTTGGTATTAAGAATATTTTTCTTTTCTCCCAGCGGGAGCCGAGAATGAAAACTCTGAAGCTGACTCCAGAAGGAACCATGATGCTTGCAACCATGAAGCAGTAGTTGTCCCCGAAATGGAAAAAGCCATCTAGGAGATTCCGAAACCAGTGTGCCGCTCTGTCACATATTAAAATATTTGAAAAAAAAGGCCAAACTCCATAAATATCACAATTAACCTCCGATTAATTGACTTAATTTTTGATTACGTGTATCGATCAAGTGGGGGCATACCAAATACCAATACCATCGTTCCTCCCCCACACCCTCAACACTATATAAACACCCTTACTATTTCAGATATTTTCGTTTCCCTCATAAAACACTCACTTCCTCCTTTCTTTTCTTGCTCCTTCTCGGAGTTCTTTACGATCTGTTACGGTATAGGTTTTTGTTAGTTTTTTCTTCTAGATTTCTCTACTTGTTCCCATCACGATTTGTTGACGGATCTGATTCTTCAGTTTTTTCTTCGTTTTGCAGATTAAGAATTTTCGAGAACTTAAACAAGATGCTTTTGTTTGTTTTCTCGAGTTTACGGTTCACTCTTCAATGCTGGTTTCTTCCTTGTAAGTAATCGCTTGGATCCTTTATGTACTGTTATGTTTTCTTGTTTTGATGTTCACTTTCCATGTTCGTGTTAACATCAGTCTGGTTGTTGAGAAAGTTTGAAAAAATGAAGCGAAGTTGAACTAGAAACCCTATTTTAGGTCCATTGCAGCACTCAGATTTTTGCGATTTGGTTTCCGAAGTTTTCGTTGATGCAAAACGAGGCAGTCTGATTTTGCTTGGTTGTATTCTAATAGTTGGTTACATATTTACTTGTTTTCTTTTCTACTTTACTTTTGTGGTTTTATTTTGGATTTTGATTCTTATTTTCCAGATTATTTATGTGCAGAAGAGCTGATAATTGGAGGATAAAGAGATCGGAACTTGGAAGAGAACTAGATTTTATTAACACTATGTTCAGAAATGAAGATATTAACGTCTCAACGCGATTTGAGGTATCTTTTTCTCTATTTTTCTTTTCCAGATGCTATTACGCATTTAAGGGAGTTTATCTTTACCATATTGTACTGCTTGATATTGTCTGTTATTAGAGAGCAAGGGTTAGCACGGTGATTCTGCCATAGTTAAGTGTTTTAGCCAACGCAGGCCATTGACATTTTAGACATCCGAATTGGTTTACACTCTCACCTTGTTTTTAGAAGTTAGTTTGTGTGGTTTGTCGGAAAATCCTTGAATTTGCCGCAGTTTGTTTCATAATGTCATCCGTGTTGATATGTACCAGTTGAATCTTGAAAGTCGCATAAAATATTAAACAGTATAGTTCCTTTATTACTACTAATTTTGTTATTCTTCATTTTTGGTTTCTTTGCTAGGGACAATCTTGAACATGTATGAGTGGAAATAATCTTCTGGTGACAGACAAACATATGAGTTTTTAGATCTCTAAATTCTTTGTACCCGTTTTGATATTTTTACACTTTACTTGCAACTTGAAAATCTGCCCTTTTTTTATTTTCCTGTTAATATTGGTCTTTTCGGCTTCTGAGTGTTGCAAGTGACTTCAGTGATAGTATGCTGATGGATTGTTGATGTTTATAGTATGTTACTGTTTAGTTGTTGCTAGAATTTTATCTCTTACCGGGTCTTGAAATCAATGCAATACTATTATAGGCAAGCAAGAAATTAGGAGTTGCGGGGATATATCAAGATTGTGCATTTGAGCTTCCCTATGATCAAGGAGCATAACTGTGGCCTAGTTGAGATTAATAGTATTTGTATGCAGAGGAAAATTACAAATGAAAAGGCATTGAAGGCAGCAAATAACACTATATATCTAGTTGAGCTTTGGGTTGTGCCACTGCCTTTAGCTAGTGAATTTTAGAGGAATATATGAAGTTATTAGGATATTTATGCATCAATTAGTTACCTTATTGATTTTTGATTGATGGTTATAAGCTCAGAAATGCGCCCTACTACACACCTTGTTTCCCACTTACCAATCTGGTTCTAGGTCATGTTTTTTAGTATGATTGATGAGTTACTAAGAAGTTCTCAGCAGAAGATATATTAAAGGGTATAAATTTCTCAAGTTTGAGCTGTATCTCGCATACTCTTTTATAGAGGGAAAAGGTTTGGAGCTACTTTAACAAGATGAAGGCTGAAATTTAGTGATATGAACCAACAGGAAAATATGATAGAACTATATTTTGGACTAAGAATCAAATCTTTTCAAAATAATTCCATATTGAAAAATCTAATTGAAAATTAATTTCAGCTCCTCCATTTCATACTTCGTTGTATTGCCTATTTCTGCAACTAAGAGTGTATCTGTTTGTTCTTAAATTATCTAATAGCTCAAGGTTTCTACAATTGGGTGGTATTATGTTAGATCCACAGTGTGGACTTTGTTTTTGGGACTTCTCGAGGTAGCAAAGGGATGTGCTTGGGCAATTGCCTATTGCTAAAGCTGATGTTATTGATATTTTAAGAGGTTAAGGAGATTCAATCAAAGATTTGGCAAGTTACAGAAAAGATTTTTAGTGAAGTTGCTTGACAAACCAACTACTGAAAGCATTTAGATTGTTGAAGAGGCTGACTGCATGTTGACAAGCATTTTTCTTCTCATTAATTGTTACTGATCACAGACCCTTTATTAGTGGCTAACTTGAATCTCTTGACAAGCTTATAAATGGTTATGTTTTTGGAAATGTTTGTTTGTGGGCGTTATAGAAATGATAGATAAATCCTGTTAATTTTAGAAAGCAAGATACTAGTTTTTCCAAAACAAACAGCGAGCACTGTAACTTATTGATATGGATGAGTGTTTTATTAGGAGTCTATTAGAGGAGTATTTTATTTTTAGTAGGAGTCTATTATTTCAGCACTAGTTTCTGTTATAGTTATGTTAATAAAAACAGCTTGAATAGGAGTCTTTCTAAGAGTCGTAAAACAGCTTGAATAGGAGTCTTTCTAGGAGTCCTAGTTAGGTGTAACTTTTATGTTTCTTTGTCTATATAAGGCTATTATGTTATGCAATAAAGTAAGAAAGAAGTTATCATAAAAATTAGCTAATTAGGAGTAGAGTAATTTAGCCTAATCTCGACAGACCTTATCCTTGACAAGTTCTGCTAGTTTTTCATCACCAAAAATAGGTTCTACAAGGAAGGGAACCAACATGAATAAGGGGAAAGAGATTAACTTTCCTGAGAATCGTCCTTGGACTCGATCCCAAGCACGGGCACATAACACTTATAGTTTCCATTTTTATACTTTGACGGTCAAAAAATGTCTACTTCTCCATTACTTTTTATCAGTTATCTTTAATACTTTAATTATAAACTATATGAGTTAGATATTTAGACAAATCAGTTGTTTCGCTCCATTCTGTAGAAGAAGGTAATAACATGTTTTGATTGTCTAGACATTTCAAATCCATATTTTGTGCTAGAGATTTAGCACTTGATTTTAAAGTATGTTTCATTTGTTATTCTATTGACTTGCCTTGATAAAATGAAAAAAAAAGAAGAAAAAAGGTCTTGCTAGGATGAACATTTTGAAAATTGGTTATGTTGGGAGCATTAGGTTTGAGTCTAAGAAGTAATAGCTATGAGGATTAATTCCTTTTCTTTTTTTGTTAATTCCTTTTCTTTTTCTTTCCTTAAGAGGAATCAGTTAAAGAAATCTAGGGCTGTAGATACATGAATGAGAAGCATCTTGCTTATGCTACTCATCAGTCTTATTATTCTTTTGGAAGAATGGACAGAGGCCATAATGTTGGTCTAGAATGGATATGTTGGAGAAATGTTGTAATTATAATGATTATATCTTGAAAATATCTATGAATATATGAGAAATGAAGAACTATTTTCACACGAATAGTATGGGGGAGAACATATGGAGCCCAATACAGAAAAATGATATTATATTATTAAGATTTTGTAGTTGAAAAATGAAGATTAGGAGAATATTAATGAAGTATTAATACTACAAATTTTGTACAAAAGGATGTGGTAGAATTATCTGATGTGGAAAATCATCAGAACTGACTCTGCTTTCTGCCAACAGAACAGTAGTTTTGTTTTATTTTGTATAAGGTCAATAACTTGATCAATGGAGTAGGACAATGTTGATATAATGTATCTGATTGTGTGTGTGTGCTGCTCAAGTGCTACTGGATTCGAGTTGCAGACTGCATTATTGTGCTTTACAAAAGTGAATCCTGTTCCCAAAGTTTTGACATGATGCGTTATACATCCTTGAAATTCAAAATGAAGCGTTAACTGTACTTTTTTTTTTCCTTTTCCTTCCTATGGGTGATTTGTTCTCTATTATGCATCCCAACCTATATTCTCTCTACTTAAAATGAAGAGCTTCATAGCACACTATTACTGGTTAAGCTTTCGCTGAATGTTACTGCTGCTTATATCATACTTCCTTTCTTGGAGTAACAGTTACAACTGCAAGATAAGACAACAAAAGAAGTTTAGTTGTTTAAATATATGCTTTGGTTTATGATTTGATTGCTATTATATAGATGTTATGCCTGTGATTTTTGTGAATCATTTTCAGATTTTCTGACATATTTGGCATTTCCATGTTTCTCTGATGGGCCTTATATTCCTTAGCCCTTGAGAGCAGTAGATTTTGGTTATCAAGGTCAGGTGAAATAAATCATTTGCATTATGACCTTCTCAGCCCACAATCACATGGTCATGTAAAATATGTTTTCAGGTTCCAATTGCAGTAACTAGCATGCTTGAATATTAGCAGAAAAATATATCTTCAATAGGGAAATGAGAGGCTGTTTATTAATTGAACACAAAAGAAGAATTTGTATGGTTACATTCGTGTTGTCTGGGATGAGAATAAACCAGACATGGCTTGCTTGTGGATGACTTGAGCATTTAAAATCAGCACTTTTCTTTCTTAATTTCCATTTTCTATTTTAGTTTTCAAGTCTAGGCCAATATTTTTTAGTCATCTTACTTTTATTGGAAGTAAAAAGAGAACTCCTTACTCTGGATCACATAATATTGTGTTTGATGCTCAAGATGTTATTCCTTATCTCTGTCCCTGGTCATATAAATTACTGTCTGTTCCTATTCGCATATGGTGTTATGTTCTTAAATACACTTGCCCTTTTCATGGACGTCCTCATTATTTGTAAATGAACTGAAGTACATACTGGCTAATGTCGTGCTCAGGGGCCTTGCATCTGGAGTCCTTTTTCAAGTTATATTGATGAAAATTGAAGTTTGGTTAGAACATAGACACTGTTTTCTGTTAGAAACTGATGTTTTACTAGTACACTTCCACTCTGAAAAATCTTTTTTCATATTTCAATTAAGTTTTTTAAATCTCTCGCTGATTTATTAATGTAGTCATACACTTGCAACCCAAAAAGAGAATTGGAACTACTGCTATTCATTATTTTTGAACTAATGGTTAATAGAAATATGTTTTGCCTTCCCCTTAATTTACTCCCTTTCATGTCTTCTTTTAGTTTCTAATAATTTTGTTGATTCTGGGAGAATGCTAGTTGTCCTTGTGGAGTACATCAGAACCTCTTCTTTGCAAGTCATCATATGATCAATTTCCTAAGCTGTTGATGAAAGGAGTATGGGATACTAAGCAGGTAATTACTGTCTCTCCCTATCTTGCATCCTTCAATTGTAATGGTTTAGTGATCGAGAATAATATGCATTTTCCTATATTTTTCAAATCTTTCAGAATATTGGTATTTTTCTGCAAGCATATGGTACCCTCCGATGCAGTGCAATGTCATGTTCTCTTTATTACACTTGATATTTTTCATATGAGGTTGGATTAGTCAACAATCACACACATGCTTTAAGTATTTCTTCGTACTGTCGAACTAAAAGTCTGATGAGTGATCAGTTACTGACATACCACTTTGCACAAATAGAAGCATTATCTTGTAATTAAGAGCCATTAAAGTCAAGCAACATCCCTTTGCTGCAGATGCTTCTGATTTGTTAATCAAGTTGTAGTCTGCTGCAATTATGAATGAAAATTTTGACATCAAGATAATGGCAAGTTACTTGGAAGCTATCATTAAACCAGTAGTTGTATGTACGAATTGTACCCCAATTTTGTTGCTCTTGCTGTATCATAGTTTTCTTGCTGTGTCTGGCTAAGCTGGAGGTGGATTGGGACATGTGAGTCCTCTCCAATGCTCAGACCATTTATAAGAAGTGAAGTTCTGTTTGCTCCATTAACATTTCTTGTTCCATACACCTGCGAAATAAAATGATCTGATGAGTGTGGAGCTAGATGTCTGATATGACACTTTGATTTCACTAAAGATTCTATATTAGCATAATCCTGTGCTTTCAGTAGTTTCAGGTTTCTTTATGAAATAGGGTTACCTTCTTATAAAGCTCCAGATTTTCTTGGTGAATGAGGTTACCCTGATACAAAGACGTCAACATTTAAGTGCTTGACTTGGAAATTTACGAAAAACTAAAAAGACAATTTCTAGACTTTGTATCTATGTTATACCTTTTGGTTTAGCTCTTGAATCTCATCCATTAATATTTGATCCTGAAGAAGCAAAGTACAACAATTGTTACATGCATTTCCTCATTTATGAGTATGGAATTTGAAAGACTGGACAATGGGACAAGTTTTCAAACCTTTTTCACCCGTACGCCGCGTACACTTTGCTCCAATTGGTTCTCCAAGCTTTGTAGATCCTTTACGCTTAACCCAGAAAGCTCTTCTCCCATTATCCGTCTGTGCCAGATATTCTTAAAATTATGGTCAATGGGATGCTCGTGTTTCTTAATCACACTAAGGATGGTACAGAAGCATCTTTCTTTCCTTTCACCGGAGTCTCTATTTACTGAATATATTTAAATAAATTGCCTTCTGGATGAGAATATCACTGATCTGGATGTTGAGTGTCTATATAACAAGAAACTATATATGTTTTTCTATTGTTTGTATATGTGTAGTCATTTATAGGGTGCATGAAGAGGGCTCATTTCCAAGGTAGCAACATTGAATGTGCATACGACTCACGAAAGTTCAAAAGACCTGGGTGAGTTATTATAACAAAAAAGTATATTATTTAATTTTCTGGAATCTTTTTTTTGTTGGGGGGAATTAGTGGCTTGGACATTCCAACTTCTGAACCTCTCACCATGGCTGAATGAAATGGTGACTCCAGACTTGCCTATTGAGTATTGTTATACGTCTAAACTCATACAAGGAATGTGCACAAATTGAATGCTACTTTAGGTAATTGGTACATTGGAATTGCAGTGGCATGAAATCAAAATATGAAACTATGTTGCTCATGCACTTATGTAAATCATGTGTTTATGAGTTTCTTCGATAGAAGTAATGAAATACATGTTTAGTAGTCTTATGTGTGGATGATTCAAATTTGGGGATCTCGAGTGTGCACAGGATGCAGCAAATTTTGAAATCCAAGTGAAGTTCTTTCATCTTTTGACATCGCATATGATCACTGGATATTGTTTTTACTTACAAAAGGAACATTATCATGCTAGACATGCACAATCTGCCGTTTTTTTTTCTTTTGCTTGTATAATGCAAAAATAGACATGCATATAGGAGCACTTCCTGTATACACATGCAAGCTCAGATAACTTGTCAAGAGTGGTCTTCTCAAATTTGGGCTAAGCTCAAAGTCAAAATGTCTGCAATTTTGGGGAAATTTTGGGGTTGGAGTGTTAGGTTGGTACACATGTCAAACCCAGAAATTTATCTAACAACCCCAACTTTGTGGATTTTGGTTTTATTCTTCAGTGACTGAAGGCCTGCAAGTGTATTGTTTCTAAGCATACTTTCTTTTGGGTGAGACTTGAGAGGGCTGGCCTTTTGAGTGTCTAACGTGGTACTGAAAACCATTAGCAGTAGCAATTTCTGCAGATAACTATGTTTTCTAGAACTATTTTACACTTCAAAAATACAGGAAATCAATAGTCAAAGCACAGAGTTATACCGATGGTTTTCTTGCAAAGTTTGCAGTTGTTGCCTCAACATTGCTGCCTCCCTTTGCCAAAACTGGGAAGTAAATTGCAGAATTCTCAACGCAAACATTTTCTAAATGATTAAGGTAAGACAAAACTACTACTATTGCAAAACCATGAAGAATATTCATGAATGACTTCAACTGGCCTCTTTTGTCCAATTTTCACTGCCGTTAGTTTCGCAGAGTTAGAACCTTAGGATTACAGATTGTCCAATGATACCTGATAAATTTGTTCCCTAACTTACTTGCATAATGCAGTTGTGTGCATAAAAATCAACCGTACATCATTACAGAGGACAGAGTTTTAATTTAATTTGTTGTTCTAGTTTTGTCTTAATTGCTCATTTCGGAGAAATCATTTTCCCTGGACGCTTTGTACTTCTTGCAAATGCGTTAGATAAACATCCCCGGGGAGTGATGCTATGTGAAGTGGATGTATAGCATCTATATTTATCAGATGGGAACATTAGAGGGTTGGTCAGAGCATGAAATTGGTAGTGATAAGATCATGTTTTCTGGGATATTGTTGGAAAGGTGTAACTAGGCTGAGGGCTATGAATGCTTTGCCTTGCCATGAGCATGCCACCTCTAAGAGGTTAAAGCATCCTGTTCTTTTAAATCTGGTATTTGGCTTACTCTTGAAAGAGAAGCCCTATTGGCTAGGGTTCATTTATTTTATATTACGATTCTAACAACTAAAATTGAGGATTATGAAGTAGCCAAGGATCTTAGGACTAGGCTTACCAGAGATCCTGTACTTTCCTAAAGAGGGAATGCTTCTAAATTTTTTGTTCTGAACAAATAAGAAGGTTGTTACCCGTTACTCACTCTAAATTAGGATCCTAGAATAGAATTTTAGAGCAGTCTTGGCCTTGACAATTTTGTATGAAGGGACTGCTCCCCATACTTGATTGTGCACATGTGGCTGCAAGCCAAAGACTATTTCTGTTGGCCCGAAGCAATACTGGTCACCATGATTGAAGAAGCTAGAAAGTGTTCTTTTTCCCTACTTGTTAGCAGTTTCACTTAGTACACCATTCAGTTCTACTTGAGCTGATCAAACATGAAAAGATAACATACCTTTACTTCAGAGGTTGGATTACCCGTCCGATTTTCCTCTTTTGATTTGTTGTATCTTTCAATTACTGATTTCATGCTGTAAGAGAAAATTAACGTTGTATCACAAAAGCTGCTGTGCTGTGTGCAGAGACTGTTAAATTCATGAACCACAGAGTTGGAAATATGCTTTGCAGGTTAAATGGTCAATTGTTTTTGCTTGTGTAAAATTTTTCTGCATAGTAGTTAAAGAACCCATATTAAGAACCTGGAAAATGCTCATTATTGCCATGGCGTTAACAGATGCACAAAATAACATAGCTTCTAATATCAAACTTCTTTCTATTCTGTTTTCTGCAATTATTTTCCACTGTGATCTTTGTAGCACAATCTAATCTTTATTTTTTGTTACCCTGCAAAAAGCTTTGATTACGTTTTCTTCTATCCAAGGCTGAACTCAACATTATGTCCTTCCCATCGTGCTCTTAATCGAGACAATTGTTACAACTGTGATAAAGTTTTCCATGAATTATTTTTGTTGTATATATAAGGTCTCTAGATTTTGCAGATTAGCAAATTTGGGGTGATC
>JAOQMM010000002.1:3070349-3085529 GCA_027563515.1 Erythroxylum platyclados
TTAGAATTTAAATTATTTATCTTAAAATTTTTATTTAAAAAATTAAAATAAAAATGATAAAAATAAAAAATTTCAAAGTACATTTAAAAGAAACCAAAATAAGAAATTGCTTTGAAATTTTGACTTCATCTCTAATCTATTGCATTTAAAGGGCAAAATAGGTTTTTTAGCTTTAATATTTCAGCTATTAGTAGAAAACGCTCCTGTTAAGAGCGTTTTTATTTTTGGTTGATTGTTTGAAATCAGCCAGAGAATAAGTTGCCCACCAAACAAGTTGGAACAGCTGTTTGAAAAGTCAAACAGCTTAAAAGACCAATCAGCTGAAAAAATAGCTGATTGGTGTGCTACCAAATAAGGCCAAATTCTCCGTGTTCTTGCAAAATCTAGATGTTAATATTAAAATAATAATTTATAAATTATAAGTAAAAGATATAAAACTTCTTTGTTATTTTAAAATTTTTTAAAAATTCTTTAATCTTTAAAATTTTTAAATCTTTTTAATAATTTTTAATTTTAAAAAACCTCACGATTAAAAATATCAATAAAACATACGCGATATAAATATCATACGTAAATCAATTATATATTACTTATATAACAATCTAATTCAGTTATTAAGATCTAACCATACTAATTAAACATACATAACTTAAATTAATAATTTATTGATTTAAGTTGGGTTTAAGAACTGAGTTAGATTATTATGTTATAACTTATGGTTAATCTATATCCGATGTTTATACCATATGTGTTATTGTTACTTTTTAACCGAAGTTTAAGAAAATAGATTTTTATAAAAAAAAATTAAAAACTAGAAGGAGTTTCTTTTTTAGAAATTTCAAAATTATTAAGTTTTTCTAAAATTTCTTAAACTACTAGAAAATTCTACCTTTTAGCTTAGATTTATAACGTTAAAACATAATTTGAATAAAACATAGGCACAAGTTTTATATATAAATATAAAAAATAATGATTTATTTAATAAAATAAATCCAAAATAAGCAAATTATAGAACCATTAAAGTGGGATATGCTTTTGAAATTTTAAATTAATTTTACAACAATCCAATATTTATTTCAAAAGAATTATCAGAATAATTAAATACTACTAGATTAAAAACTATAATGTAACAATTTGAATTTAGACTATGAAGCAGTGATTGAACACAATAAATTATAACTTATAGAATCATTGGTGAAACAAAATTATATATTGTAAATTATTTTTATTAGTCATATCACGCCCCCATAATATCTAATGTTCATTATAGGTTTGAGCTAATATGATTGCGCGCTTAATTATTTATGAGTGCTCTAGAGATTTGTTAAATTCTTTTAGAAACGACCCATTCCATACTTATATAGGTAACTGTATCAAATTTACACTGCAAATAAATATACTACCCATAAAAGATATAGAAATCATCAAAAGCTTAGTTCATTATCATTTAAGTTGTAGTGTAGGCTTGTAGCACTAATTATACATTACAGGAGGGAAAGAAACGTCGGTTGAATTGCCATAATTGTTGATATGATGTATTGGCTTTAGTCCTATTCCTCTCCATTTTTCAAATATTTGTTTATTTCCAAGTGGTATTGTCAGAAAGATCAGGCAAATTCATTTATGTCTTTACATAATCAATAGATATAATATCATCTTTAAGCAGTTGCTTTAACATTTCATGTCTTAAAAGAATGTGTCTATTTTTTGCCATTAAAACTTTTATTTTTCTTTTAGTCAATGACTATTGCAACTCACATTGAATAGACATAGGCTTTGTTGATTTTATTCCTAGAGGAATATTTGCTAACAAGTTTCTTAATAACTTAGCCTCGTTCGTGGCTAACTTTAATTCTCTATGAATAAATTCACAAGTTTTCATTAGGGACACTTGGTGAGTTGATATGGAAAGAAAGGAATGTGTAAAAAATAAAAAAGATGGTTGGTAATATATTATGATTTGATGAATAATATTTTTATATCTTCTTTTGGGGCAATATTTCATACCCCCAATATAGTGAGAATGGAAGTGATATCTATTTCTATTTCTCGCTATATTCATTATAATTTTTATTACAATTGTCTCAAGTGAAACAAGACACCCATAGTTATCTTTTTTAGCATATATACAATATTTATCCATGCATGCACTACCTTTAACAGAAATAAGTCTAAGAGATACATATCCTTCAAATAAGAAAGATTAACATGATGTAATAGCATACCATAAATCAAAAGAATCAATCATGCATGTAAAAGAAAATGCATTGTTTTTCATTAATAATCTTATAAACATTCAATACAAACAATCTCAAATTACGGTAACTTTTTCCCTTTAATACATCATTTTTTTCCCATAACAATCTTATCTTATTCAAATGACACTCCAATCCCAACTTTTCTCAACAAATTTATAGACATAAGAATGGTTCTAATAGTGCATACATGAAGTACTTCGTTCATTGCTAAGGTCTTGGTAAATATATATGAGTTTTGAAACTTTGCCCTTATTAAAAACTGATGTAATTTGAGAGTCTTTAAAGTAAATTATTTCTCCCCCTTATTTCAATGAAGTGTAGGTGTGAAATTATTTTTATTTGTACAAATGTACCTTGTAGCACTATAATTTACCACCCAATCATTCACATTGGCCATAATATTAATTTAAGAAATGATACCAGCTACAATTTTATTATTATCTACTTTAACTAAATCTGTATTTGATTTAACAAAATTGTCATCTCTCACTTGTTTCTTACATTTAGTTATATATTGATTTGGATTTTCATAAATAAAGCAAGTCTTTCTTTTTAAAGTTAAGATTATTCACTTTAGATTTGAAATCAAGTTTATGACTATTATGCTTATTCTTATTTGTCTACTTTTTCTTACTATATGAATTTGAATTACTTGTAACAGGTGGGCTTTTGAAGAAATTTCCTTTCCTTTAGTTGCTTGAAGCTTTTTGTGATTTGTTTCTTCAATAATTATGTGCATAATTAGGTTTAGTAGTGACAATTGTTGGTGCTTAACCTTTAGTTGTTATTTGCATTCATTCCAAGATTAAGGCAACTTTTCAATTAATAAGCCCACAATATAGTCTTCTTATAAATTAATGTTTTCAGCTTTGAGATACTCCAAAAGTTTTTGATACTCATCAATTTGAGATTTGATGTCTTTTTCATTTATCAGCTCCCAGTGATAAAATTTGTCCATTATGAATTTTTCCTTTCCCCTATCTTAGGACAATAAATATTAAGACTGTCAATGGGTTGGGTCGATTCGGGATCGATCCATCCTTATATTTTAAAAAATAAAAAATAACGTCGTTTTTGATAAAACTATATTGTTTTTGTCGTTCCAATCGGGTTGAATGATTTTGGCTCGTGACCCGGTTAATTCGGGTTAAAATTAAACCAGACTAAAATTAGCATTCATAATAAACATAAAATAATTCATTAGATAAGGTATTTATAAGTATATTAGTTCAATACCCATACACGTCCATAATTGAAAATTTTTTTCTCCTGGTATCTCTTGAAATTATTGCTTTCAAACATTTTGGGTGGCAACAACATTCAGATTAGTACCAGTGTCATATGAATCCCCAAAAACAAACATGTTTCTAGTAAGATGTGCAACTTCAATAGCAGTAGCTCGAGCAACTTCGATGACAAGCTCTCTTCTAGAATGATTGACCTCCATCGGAATAAGCTCCTAAGATTATTTGAAAATATTGTAGAAAGAAGTAATGCAAGCTCGAGTTTATTCAGCTTCACAAGTTTATTCAGCTTCACGAGTACAAAAAAATAGTGACTCTCCAAGATTCAATAAGCCCTTCTTCTAGTTGAATGAAGGAGAAACAATCAACATAAGGTTATTATATTATGATTTTTTTATGGAGAGAAAAGCACAAAAGAAGAGTACTCGTCTTTAAAATAATGCAAGACATATATATATACACACACACAAGAGAAGTGAACCTACGAAGAAAAAAAATAACGAGATAAATTCTCCATGCTCTCACAAAATCTGGATCCTTGCATTAAAATATTCTATATATTTATAACATCAAAAGGATCAATATAACGTTAAAAAAATTAAGTAAACCATAAACGCATGTTTTTAAGATAAGCATATAAAAAATTATTTACCTAATAAAATAAATACGAAAAAGCAAAACACAGGACCATCAAAGTGGGATAGGCTTAATTTTCCAATATTAAGTAGTGTTGGCAATTAAAGTCCAGCTTGTCCTGACCCAAAATTAACAAACTAAGCTTGAATTGATCAATTAACGTAAAATCCAACCTTAACAGTCCAAACGACTTCAATTTTCTTATCAAAATAATGTCCTTTTAAATTAATTGCATCACAATGTTGTTTTATGATAGCGCAACTCAAGTTTGATCAAAATTTCAAATTAGATTTTAATCGCATATAACGAATATCAAACAAATCAAACTAAGGACGAGTGACTCCGTTACCAATTTAAGCCTTATTTGTACTACATTTTCGTTTATATTCATTACCTAAAGTACAAATGTTTATTTTATTATTTAAAATTTTAGTTATTTTAAATTATTTAGAGTTATTTTTATAATATTTTTAAAAATCTTCACTAATTAATTTTAATAAAATTGATATTGGTTAAATAAAGTCAAAGTAATTATATAAATTTTATCATGTATAAAATAGTAAATCACACAATAAATTTTATCATAATAATCTAACATATTTTTAAGAAATTATTCTAAATATATTATTAGGATACAATCTTTTTAATAATTTAAGTAATAATAATATTTTAAAAATAAGTTAACCAAAATAAAGATTTAATCTTTTACCTTTTCTTATTATGTAATAATTTATATGCTTTTTTATTATGTAATAATTTATAAAATAAGGAATCTTTTAATAAATTTATATTATCTATGTTTTCATTACGTTTTTAGTCAAATTTTTAGCAAGTAATGATGAAGATGAATAGGAACTGGACAGGGCTTATGATTTCTGGGTCAATATACTGGACCGTTAATTAGAGGAAGAAAATGGAAAGCAACCCAAAAGGGCGTAAGGGTAAAACAGTCAATTCAGATCCTCCAAATCCGTCGCTGCTATATATACCCCGATCCTCAAAATCTAGGGTATATAAAGCCCCAAATTTCTCTGCGCCCAAAAATTCTTCGCTCGAGCAAACGTTCAACAGACTAAAAGATCTCTGTTGCCAGTCCCTCTTTTTCGTAATTTTCCTTCCCAATTTTTTATATGTACATATGCAACGCTTCCATCACTCCATATGTAATGATCTTCACGGATTCGAGTCACTTGATTTCTTCTTCTTTATCTTCTCTTTTTGTTGTTTTCATTTCCTGTTTTGTTGGCTCTGAGTTTGTGATTTTAGGTGATTGATTTTGTGTCTGGTCGCAGATCTAAAGTGAATGGCAACTTTTGAGCTGTACAGGCGCTCGACTATCGGGATGTGCCTGACGGAGACTCTCGACGAGATGGTTTCTGCTGGTATTCTCAGCCCGGAGCTAGCGATCCAGGTTCTTGTCCAGTTCGATAAGGTAAAAACTTGCACTAACCGCCACTTCATTGTTATTCGATGTTGTGTGTAATTCCGTTTCTTTTTGTAATTTTTGTAGTCTATGACTGAAGCTCTGGAAACACAAGTGAAGAGCAAAGTTTCTATTAAGGTAATGCTGTAGTGCAGTCCATTTCTTGTTTTGGTTATTTTCTACTAAGCTGCTTGTATTCTGATTGATTTTACATTTGATTCCTTGATTATTAGTGTCAGACAGTCTTCTTTAATGCTTATGGTTAGTTACATCTTTGGCTTCGGGTTCTTTTAGTTTTTTTATTTTCTTTACGATGCACATATTATTTGAAGGAGGAGGTTAATCGGTGTAAATTTATCTTGGACGATTGTGGTAGTATGAACTTGGGATCTCTATTATAGTTCATATGTACGTGGGTAATTTAGTAGTGAAAAGGATAAGGGTCCTGGGTTTTGTTAGTAAAGAGTGCTCTGAAGTATAATGTTTTAAGTTAGCAGTTTACACATACAAAATGACACTGTTTATATATTCTTCTTTGTGTCTATATGGCAATTGAATGTTGGCGCCTGGATGAAGTATAAGAATGCCTTTTTTATTTGCGCAACTCAATTTTTCATGAAATTTGTTTCTACTTCTTCAGTCTTGTATTTAGCTGTTAACAATATTTTTTGTACTAATTCATGTGGTTGATTAAGCTTGCTGTTGTGTTTGTCTATCCTTCAAGTTATCCTTGCTGGATGATATTATTCCCCTTGCTGTGTCCGTGGACAGGATTTCATTAATTTCTTCTTACAACATTTACTCCTTCAGTTGTATTTTCTTCAATAAGATGCTTGCCAACTCTGGTTGTTGGTGCATCAATTACCGTGATTGCACATTGTTGATTCTGCCACATTATGGCAATTGATCTCACATCCTTTTCACTAAATCATCAAATGTACATCCGTAGAATTAATCCTAAAGAAACTTTACAAAAATGTCTTTGCTTTCAAATTCTGAACCTGTGGACGGGTTTCCACTGCCTTAATAGTGTTTTTGTTTTCTACTCTCTTGAGCATGGAGATAGAGGTCTATTGGAATCTTCTGTCACGGTAAAATGCCTCTGATTGTTTAACTCATATTGAGATGGCTTAAAGCTAAGTGGTGTTATCCTTTTATGATTAGTGCTACAGATCCAATCAGTGTCAGACTATATAAGTACGTGCTTTCAGCATCTACATATCTTAACGATATCTGTGATGAAAGGTGATAGATAGATATAAGAGCGAGTCTCAGAGTTGGGGAAAATTTTGGAAAAAACTAACCAGGTCCAGTCCAAGTTTTTCCACTTCTTTTTAGAAGCACAACTCTCTTAGTGGTTGCAATCCCATACATTGCAATTTACTGATTACAGTGGCACTTAATGCTGTCTTTACCCTTTGGGACGTGTTTTCCTTTATCTTTTGCTGGAGAGGGCACATTATCACTTCCCTTTTTTGATTGCTGTGGTGATGATATGTGTCCAACTGACCTTGCATAATGATTAGGTTACAGTGGTTTCCAGAGCCATTTTGTATGAAGGAAGGAGTACCTGGTTTTCCATTTTGAGGAAGTGATTTTCTCTTTAACGAGAAAAATTTTGGTTGTATTTCTTTGTATTTAATTGTGTAATGGAGTGCTGGATGACTAAAAAGAAGGAATCGACTGAAAGACAACATTATCGCCCTTGTCATAAGGGTTTATGGCCTTGTATTAAGAATATTTTCACTCAGCTTGGTTATGTTTTGAATTGTTGACTTGTAGTAGGCATGGCAAGGAGAAGGCTGATATATGTGAGGTTTTGTATCTTGCAGGGGCATCTACACACCTACAGGTTCTGCGACAATGTATGGACCTTCATTTTACAGGATGCACTGTTTAAAAATGAAGAAACCCAGGAGAACGTTGGTCGGGTTAAAATAGTGGCATGTGATTCAAAGCTACTATCGCAGTGAGTTCCTAGTATTCATTGTCCGCTGTGTCAAGGTGGATGGTGGCAGGAAAATTTAGTAAAGTTTCTCATGGAGATTGAATATTAGTTGTGCATTCATCAACCTTTTTACCACTATGTTATTTGAGGATGGTATGTCCCACGTTGGATGATAAACCTCATCGTCTTTTTTGTACTCTCATCCAGACTAGATGAAACAATTTCGGAGTTGGGCAATTGAGTGATGAATCATGGACAGTGCAATAGCATCTTTGCATTCATACATGATCATTCTTGTACTTCACTAAATGCATATTTGTAAATGTGTTATAATGGACTTAATTCTCTTTTCTCCGTGCCAAAATATTGGAGTGTTAATTGATATCAATAAGGATGATCAACTGTAGTCCTTTTAAGATTTTATATTTTTTATGCAAGCAACAATAAAGAAAATAAATGCTCTGCCTTTTGGATGAAACCGATCGTTTAGCATAGCATTCGTAGTGGAGTCAAAGACAGGACTAGTAGATTAACACTGTATGTCATCTGGGTAAAAAGTAAGAGGAAAAATAAAAAGCCTAACTACGGTTGTACAAATATTTCGCTTATTTATCGATATACATTCATTCAGCCGGGTTTAGGCAAGTACGATCAAAACTGCATGTTGTTAATTGGGAAACTTTGTTTTGAGCATAAAAATCATACGACCATTCTTCACAGCATTTCATGAAAGCGTATGTAAAACCAAAGTAAATAATATTAGGAAATTTGGAAGAGCTGTACCAAAAGAAAAAAAGAGTTGGAAGAGAAGATAAAAGGCAAAAAAGGGAACAGCTCATCTCTTGCTACATCAAAAATTTCAGGTCAATGTTATTGGCCTTTTACAGCCAACAATGTTTGGTAAGTTGTACATACTTTGAGATCCCATAGAAACTTATCACAGCTCATCGTGAACATGTAGCAAAACTTTCAAATCAGTTTGTTTTGTACATAAGAGGATCTTGTAAATTGCCCTTAATGCCGTCTCTGCAAAGATTTCAAGAGTAGGAAATGTTAATATCATACAAAAACAGAAGGCTATTTATTGCAATTTATATAAAATAGGTCAAAACTAGAGTACACATCTAAAATCTGTTCAAGTAGTGAAGGTTATGTGACTTTGCTAAAGCACAAGTAACGGCTCATATACATCAACTACTATGAAAGACCATCTTAAACATCTGATAAGTGGGCTTTACTCAAGTTACAAAGTTTAAGTAATCAGCCATGACAATGCTAAAACATCTGAATTTGTGCCCAAGCTCCTTACAACAGTCAAATTTCCAAGAATTTGTAGACCATAAGGACATGGACAACTAAGTATGACAGATATGTTTTATGAAACAACAGCTCTAATATCAATTAACAAATTTTGAAAAGCATATCATCTACTAATTCTGAAATCTGGAATAGAGTACCTTGCGCTTCAATTTTTGTGATGAATTGTTACTGTTACTGAAGCTTGCCCGCTCACCGTTATTGTTGTCCAGGGGTAAGGCCTTTATTTCATCATAGAAACTATCAGTCAAACCATGCAACCTGAAAACAAAAAGAAAATTAGACATTTTGGAAGAAGCATTAGCATCAATCATTGAAACAATTTTGAAAAGTTCATAAAAAGGAGTCACTCCTACCCATTTCTTGATTTCTTCAAGAATTTCTCCTTCTTTCTTTCCATCTTTGTAAGAGGAACACGAGTAAAGATATCCTCTTCTTGTCGTGCACGCTCCTCAAGTTGTGCCTGAATCCTTAGATGTTCTCTGCTCTCTATTCCAACAGTTTCTCTAACCTGTATTTAAACAGGAATTCAACATGGTCAACAGAAGCTTGTGCATGAAGCCTCAAAAAGCCTATATGAAACAAAACAGATCATAGCTGACCTCTTCTGGTCTCCCTTCCATATCGTCTATCAATTCTTTAATATAAGGCTGTCTAGCTTGCCTTAAAGTCTCTCTCTCTCTTCTCAAAGCATTTCTTTCCTGTCTTGAGATCTTATCCTCATCCATAATCGCAGGGGCAATTTTGGGAGGTCGATACAAACCAACATTACCCTACAGCATACAAACATGGACTTAAAATTCAAGATTTTGATATAAATACTCATTGACATTGTTATACTGTCAAGACTTACTTCAGGTGTCATTTGAGACTTGGGTACAAGCATGTCAGGGTTGGGTCGATATTTCAACTGATCCTCTGATTTTTGAGGTGCCTCTGCATCATTTGCCTTCTGGGACGCTTCATTGGTTGTGTGCCCAGCATCCTTCATGAGCTTTTGGATTTGGTACTCAAGCTTTTTGTCAATTGGCCTGATCTATTGATTAGCACACAAGTGAACCAAAGTTCCAACTGACAAGTAAATAAATAGCAATGGAAAATCGCAAATATTACTTTCAGACCTTCTCCAGAAACAGCCTAATCTCTACAAGGCTCCTAACAACAGGATGTCCTTCAATAGAAAGGCCTTCTGCCTTGCGAAGCAAATAATATACGAGTGACTGACAATAGTTCAGGAGCAGTAAATGCTTCACCTCAAGGTAGCTTATCCCGTCTGCTGTGGGAAACCTATTTGCTTTCACCTATTGTAAGGAAGAAAAAGAAAAATATCACCAAAATGCAAAATCTACTTAGTAAGCATGAAACTACAAGAAGCAATTTAAAATCCCAAAAGTGAATACTGTTTGGGCACCCATCATACAGAAGTTTTTCTAAATAATTGTAATAGGTAATTCTACACCTAATTCTAATTGTAAGAAGCAATTCTTCCCCACCTTTGCAGTCAAATCTTCCACTTTACTTCTCACTGCATCCAAGCCATCTTTCATTTCTTTCAACACTCCAACTAACTGGGGAGCTTCCCTAATCAAACACAAACAGAAAGCAAGAAAACTAGTTAAACCCATAAAATCTAACCCTTCAAAACCTCATGGCCAAACATTCTGAAGTTGATGACAAGGCAATATCTAATCAGTTACCCACATTCAATGTTGCTCCAATAACAAGACTGAACTGCAAAACCACCAAAGCAAATACACTTACTTATTTATCACGCTTCGAACATTGTCCGAATCAGCTGTCCCCATCATTCAGTTAACGTTTACCAACTCTAAAACCTATATTCAATTCGCGAGACCATAATCCCCATAGGAAAAGCGTCAATGTCAAAGCAAAGCTTGAAGCTCGCAGGGAACAAAAGGTAGTTTAACTTGGGTTGCTCACCTCAAAGAAGATGAAGAATTATCCAGAAGGAAGAACCAGAGACTGGTGCTCAAGTTAAATTATGCAAAATTGCAAGGAAAGGGCGCGTTAGGGTTTAAGAGGCTGTTACGTTTCATTTCTGGGCTTCATGGGCCCAAATAATATCTTTTTACACTTGGGCCCAATGAAAGTCAACGGTGACGGAGTTTTAACTACTTAGCCGCGACGCTATCCTTTCCTTTCCGTTAAGGCGTTGACAAAATCCTCCAATCCCAATACGCAGGACACGTTAGGCAATAAAATCCTTAACAGGGACATCTCAGGGCACGTACTTCGGGAAAACCAAAGCGAAGCGAGCTCACCGCCGCATCCTCACACTCTCTTGGTGCACCCGCACCACACAAGATTCCAGCCTATCCCAGTCCCCAGTCACCAGTGAAACCAAAATAAGTAAAAAGAAAAGAAAGTAAAAATAGCAATGGAAACAAAAAAGAGGAAAGAAAGAGAACGGAAACACGAACACGCACACTCTCTCTGTCTCCCTTTCTGTCATGCGTCAGCGACCGCCTCGAGGATCGGATCTTCGCTGCTATAATTTTACAAGAGTCCGGTTCCAACGCCTCGAAGAATCGGTCTTAAATTATTGCCTTTTCATAAATAAAAAGATGAATGCTTACGGATTTTTCAATTGCGATGGAATTGTTCTTCTTTCTGTGGCCCGAATTCCTTAGGGTTTAATCCTCGGTTTTGTTTGGCGAATTCTGAGATTTTCTCATGAAGTTATACGCAGTGAATGGGTTGCATTTGAATTTACTGTTTTTCCGGATAATTTGAGTGCGGATTTTGGAGTTTTGAAAGTGAACAGCATTGACAATGGCGGTCTCGCCCGTGAAGGTCCTCTTCGGGTTCTTGGTGATTTCCATCACATTTTGGATGTTCCTTATGTACGTTCCCCGATGCCTTTTTTTTCGTCTTCTCTTTTTTCTTTAATTTTTTTATTTGACTTTGATGATGTGCGTTCTCATTTACTTGCTTGCATCGAGATTTGGCTTTATCACTGGCGTTTTGTGAATATTTTGCGGCCAATTCAGGAATGTACACCTGGATATCAGTGATCGTCACTTTCTGAAGTTTCGATTAGTATGCTTTTAGAATGCGTGCATAGATGATTGATGATCAAGTATGGTACTGCATTAATTAAAAATTCTGCTTGGTGCGTCATCAAATCTTCTGGAAATAAAATTAAGCTAGAAAAGCTCCACTGTGAGACGAACTTGTTTCCATAATTGCTTTCTTTGGTCTTTCTAGCCACCGATGAAATATTACGATTAATGTTTTGTTTGGCGCCGAGTTGCCATATTTATGTTTACTAACACAACTGATGTTACTTGTTTTCGTTGCTAAAACTGTATCTATGTACTATTGCAGAGTTATTTATAAAGCGTTGGCATTTTTTCTAAGCCGGAAGTTGGGGGCATCTATTGAATTCCGAACTGCTGGATGGAAATCTCTTAGGGATGTCATGGTGAAGTGCAAAAAGGTTTATCTTTCTCTCAACTGAGTTTCCATGTACCATTTTTCTTTTCAAAAGTGTGTTGGCAGCAGTGACCACTATTTGCTCCATGCAATTAGCTAACAACTTTTAAGGGTATAGCAAAGGTTCAGATAACTATTATATGGTTTACTAGGCAGTAAATGATGGATAGTTCTCTTCAATACCATCTGTAACCCTTTATGTACATTGAAGATTTTATGATTATAGATCAAACATGCCTTATTTTGCTTGGAGTTGTAAGATTTTTTTTCTATTTTTCCATTAGTTCACGGTTTCAAAATTACTTTTGCGGTTTCTTAGACTACTGTGGAATTGATGTGCACCCTTAGGGACTATTATCTCTGTTCTGATCCTTCTTTTCTGAAGCACTTGCCTTATATCGATTATGAATCTTTTGGTCCAATTAGTAAGCTTTCATGAATTTCAGTAGAGGACAAGAGCTAAAGCTGCAGCTTTGGCAAATTTTTCTTTTCAATTTTCCTTCTTGAAACATTGATGTTTTTTTCTCTTTCCCTCTTCACCTTCTTTATGTCCATCTTCTAGATATGGTGTTTTCCATCAGGTAATAAAGGTCACCTATGCCCCAAAAATTTATTTAGGCACCTATGCCCCAAAAATTTATTTAGGAGTAAAGGTATAGGTCTCTGAACTTTGTGTTCTTTTGACTACTATAATTTACAGGGTGCTATTGAATCCATATCAATTGGTGAACTCAGAGTCAGTTTGCGCCAGGCCTTAGCTGGACTTGGAGTTGTTACCATCTCTAGAGATCCAAAGCTGCATGTGTTAATATGTGAATTGGAAATCGTAATGAGGTCCTCCAACAAAGGCACACGTGAATCAAAAACACGGAGAACCAGGTCTCGTTCTTCAGGTGGGGGAAAGTTTATGTTTGCAGCTAAGATAGCACGATATGTGTCAGTGTCAATCACAGATTTGGTTTTGAAGGTAAGTAATGTTTAACTAAGTTACTATTCTAAGGAATCAAATTAGCAAGACATATTCATTATAGGTCTTCCATGGATTACAATATTAATGGTCACATTGAGGTATCTTCAATTGATGATTTTTTCAATAATTCAATCTCTAACATCATAGAGTACCTGAAAGACTCGTGAAAGTCATTGTGTTATGAAAGCAAATTTGCCAATTTCTTTTTGGGCTAGTGGGTTTGACAGAGTGGATGGAAGTTAATCCTTGCATTTCAAAATCCTCCTTTTAAATATTTACATTCCTGGATTTACTTTCTTCGAGGCAAAAGAGTCTATACATTGTGCTTATGCTTTGACTGGGATTTAACTTAGAAATCCACTAAAGTATAGACTAAAACTCCTCCGAGATGTACGCTAATCTATGGTGAGTCCATTGTTGAAACTGTTCATTATAGCTAGTTGACCATACTTCAGAAGTTAAATGTTCCAATTCTAGTTGACTTGTTAGAATAAGTGGCTTGTATGACCATTTTGTTGACCACACAGATGCAGGGTGAGTGCAGTTTGCAAATTGATGCAACATTTTCTTTTTCTGTTTATCAATTTAAAAATGGCCAAATTTGTGAAATTATCAATTTGGATTCATGAAACAGTCAAAAACAAACCTGCATTTTGTGGCCTGCAAAACAACCTTGTCAGATCGAACGTCAAGCTGACCTAACTGATTTTATCCTGTCCATTTGTATGGTGTGCTTATGATAAGTTGTCAAAAGCAGTTGGTTGGTAATGCAATATTGAAAATTTTGAAAGTATGTTGCTTTCTAAGTTGATAGCATTACGTATTAATTATCTTGTTCTGCATTCTGTTTAATGTATATCTCGCACCATTATTTTAGCTGGTCGTTGTTGTGATCTCTGGAAATGTTGCAGACGCCTAAAGCTATGGTTGAGGTTAAAGAACTGAAACTCAATATGGATGGCGGAACTGAGCAAAATTTGTTGGTAAAACTGTGCATATTACCTTTTTCTATATACATGGGTGAACCGCAAACTAGTAGTGACCAGCTATCCAACTTCAACAATGATGCTTATACTGCTGTCCATGAGGCAGTATCTGGTGCAATTGAAAGGTCTGGTGCTGCTTTTAGCTGTGAAGAGTTTTCTCTTTCATGTGAATTTGGTCATCACAGGTATTTCTCTCTTAACTTGTTCATTTCTTTTGGTTTCTGTATATTGCAAACCTGTCATTGCTGCTCTGTGCTAGCTGGTTTGATGGAAGCATTGATATCAGATGTTTCGACTTTCCCTTGCATAGCTCCTGATTTCCCCTCAAGAATTCTCACTCTCCTTCTGTTCTTTTAATTGGCTTGCAATGTATGAGTTCTTCTAATTTAACCTCAAGAAGGCCTGTTTTATCACTCAAAAATGTCTTTTTTTTGGATGTAGAGAAGTAGGTGTGATGATCCAGAATGTGGACATTAATTTTGGAGAGGTTATTGTGAATCTGAATGAGGAGATGCTTTCAAAAAAGAAGGCATCAGATGCTGTTTCTCACACAGACAGAGGGCCAATTGTTGATTCTGCAGTTATTGAAAATCCACCGAAGAAAAAATCATCACTTGAAGCAATAACAAAATTTGCTTCTGTGTTTCCTGCCAAGGTGAGTGGGTTTTAGTTATAATTTCAGTGGGTCGAAATTCATACTTAATTTCACTTTTGACTGAATGTCATGATTTACATTTCCTCAATATTTGAGCTACATAGGGTAGCTTTAATACATGTTGGACTTTAATGCAGCTTGCCTAGAAAGAAATTATCAATTGCTAAATAATGATTGTTTTACCTGATAGGTTTCCTTCTCTTTACCCAAATTGGATGTGAGGTTTGTGCATAGAGAACATAATCTTGTTGTGGAGAATAACATCATGGGTGTTCAATTGAAGAGCA
>JAOQMM010000002.1:3085629-3101203 GCA_027563515.1 Erythroxylum platyclados
ATTGGATGTGAGGTTTGTGCATAGAGAACATAATCTTGTTGTGGAGAATAACATCATGGGTGTTCAATTGAAGAGCATCAAATCACGGTCTACTGAAGATATAGGGGACAGTACACGTCTCGATGTTCAGATTGATTTCAGTGAGATACACGTATGAGAATAACGACTTTTGTTGAAGCTTTTCTACTGTTGTTATTTCACCTTTTTCAGTAACTTGGGAACTTGATGACGTTTTCTCTACCTTATATTGCAGCTTCTTAGAGAAGCAGGCACTTCAGTTTTGGAGATTTTGAAACTTGATGTTGTCTCCTTTGTCTATATTCCAGTACAGGTAAGCTTTCTTCTATTCCATGCTATTGTTCACTTGAAATTCTTCTATTATATTATCAGCATGAAATTCCATGCTGATAATGTTTTGAAGCATGGGCTGTGAACTTTTCTTTATGTATATATAAAAGAGGATTTTTGTTTGAAATATATAGATACCAAAAATCTTTTTTTTCCCCTGAAGATGCTATCCTGTTACTTCTAGGTTTAAAGCAATTGACTTCTCTCTATTTGTTTCTTTTTTCATCTCTCTATGTTCATCAGCTGTATTGGGTTTTCGAACTTTTATTCATTTTTCTTTATTTGTTTCCTTGTTTTCCAATGATCTTAATATTCAGCCAATATCGCCAGTGAGAGCTGAAATTGATGTTAAGCTGGGAGGTACGCAATGCAACATTATAATGACTAGATTAAAACCATGGTTGCACCTCCACTACTTAAAAAAGAAAAAGATGGTACTCCAGAAAGAACCAGCTGCTCCTTTAAAACCACAATCAAGTGACTTCAAAACCATCATGTGGACATGTACTGTCTCAGCTCCTGAGATGACCATTGTGCTTTATTCCATCAACGGGCTGCCTTTATATCATGTAAGTGACATGTTTATGATTTTTTGGTCATACCAAATTTAGTTCAATTATTGAGCTCTACTGTTTGCCTGTTAGTCAGCTATTGGCTATTATTTATCCTCTGAAACACCTGTTACGGAGAATTGTATTTTTATTGATATCATGTTTGTTAATGATAATGACTATAATCTTTTGTTGTTTACCATTTTGAACATTGGTAAATGGTAAATTACCTTTGAAGGTAGAAAAAGTTGCCATTTCTCCATTCATAGCCTTGTTCCAAAAATTAAAAGTAAAATAACCTGGGAAATCGGCATGGCAATATGCCACAGTTTGATCAAGCCTCTATGTAGTAATCTGGATATCTGGTCTATAACAACTGCAGTTGGTTAATGTCTTCTTTTCTTTTTCTTTTTCTTGAAACTGGGAAACATCTGTTGCACAAATAACTGGAATTGAGAAGTTTGAAAATTTTTCCTGGAAGAATATTGTGGCAGATCCTATAAATTTTTTCCCGTTCTTTATATTTTATGTTGATGGTAGATATTTAATTTTGTTTTTCTAGGGAACAATCAAACGTTTAGTAAATAGGCCAACAGATCGTTTGGTCCACTCTCATCCTTCCTGAGAAAAAAAGAGAGAGGGAAGAATAGCTAGAAAGATGAAGGACCATTTCAGGGTGCTGGTACATTAGGCTGAGTCACTATTCTGATTTGTTCTCTCCTTCCTTTAACCCAACCAATTGTGCCAATGGGCTATATCAGTTTCTTCTGTCCTTTAGGACCTGCAAATTCCAGTAAAGACCAAAAAGGGAGCTATAAAACTCTCTGGACCTTATGACTGGTAAGTCTAACTTACCAGCTCGTAGCATTTTCAAGAAACAGATCCTATCATTGGATTCCAGTGGTTTAACCTCCAATATGCGGGCAACTATGCAACAAAAAGCTACTACATAATTTTGATTTGAGCTTTATTTTTTATCCCAAAATTGTGTGCTTTCTGATAGTTAACAAAAATGGAGTTATGCATCTCTTTTATACTGATATGAAATTAATAGACCACTCCTTTTTGAAACGCGGAAATAGTGGAAAATTGAAACTTTTCTTTTTAAGCTTAGGATATCTCGGCCTACCTTTGCTACAACTTAGAACTAAATGTAACCGAGTACCAAAATCTTGTATGTACTTCTTTCCAGTTACCTTTTTAATTGAATCTATGTGACCATCTATGCTTCTTTAGATGCTATCTTTTGGATATTTGTTTAGGGATTATCTCATTAAACCTGCTATGATGAATCATTCATGAATCATTAAACTTCTGATTTCTTTTGGTGTAGGTTTGTTCACAATCATCCCATGTATTTGCGAATAACATATCAACCAAGGGAACTGCATTACACACGGAACTTGGTGAGTTAAACTTTCACTTGGCAGATGAGTACCAAGAGTGCTTGAAAGGAAGTCCTTTTGGGGTGGATTCAAATTCAGGTGCATTATTGCATATTGGGAAGGTTGTTTTGGACTGGGGGAAAAAGGACACTGAGCCATCTGAAGAAGGAGGAACTGGTAGCAAACTAGTTCTGTCTGTTGATGTAACTGGTATGGGTGTTTATTTTAATATGAAGCGTGTAGAATCCCTAGTTGCAACTGCCATTTCCTTTCAAACACTCTTGAAAGGTTTATCTGCTCATGGTAAAAGAACAACACAGAGCCAGAATATAAGGATGTCTAAACCATCAGGGAAAGGAACTAAGCTCTTGAAATTTAATCTGGAACATTGTTCTATAAATTTTAATGGAGAAACCGGCTTGGAAAATACAGATGTTGATGATCCCAAGCGTGTAAATTTTGGATCACAAGGTGGTCGGGTTGTAATTACTTCCTCAGATGATGGAACACCACGTCTTGCAAGTGTAATGTCCACAGTGTCTGATGAGTTTAAGAAGTTGAAGTATTCCATTTCCCTGGAAATTTTTCATTTTATGGTATCTGTGAACAAGGACAAACAATCTACAGAGTTAGAACTTGAAAGAGCAAGATCTATTTATCAGGAGCATGTAGAGGAACCTAGGCCTGATACTAAAATCACATTGCTTGATGTGCAGAATGCAAAATTTGTTCGCCGTACTGGTGGTCTCAAAGGGATTTCTGTGTGCTCTCTTTTTAGTGCCACTGCTATTACAGTCAGGTGGGAGCCTGATTTACATCTTTCATTGTTTGAACTTGTTCTGCAATTGAAACAGTTGATATATAACCAGAAGCTTCAGTGTTGTGGGGATGAATATGGTGAATATGCTTCTAGCATGAGAGATAAAGAAGAGAAGAAGGAAGTTCCTCAGGAATCTGGGCATCTTGACAAGCATAAGAAAAAGGAATCCATTTTCGCTGTCGATGTGGAATTGCTAACTGTATCAGCTGAGGCTGGAGATGGTGTTGATGTGATGGTGCAGGTCCAGTCAATTTTCTCTGAGAATGCCCGCATAGGAGTACTTCTTGAAGGCCTTCTTCTCAGTTTCAACGGGTCAAGAGTCTTAAAGAGCAGCAGAATGCAAGTTTCACGTATCCCTAGTGCTTCTAATAGTACATCTGACCTGAAAGTACCTGGTGTTGTTACATGGGATTGGGTTATTCAAGGGCTTGACGTTCATATTATTTTACCCTACAGGCTGGAGTTGCGTGCCATTGATGATTCTGTTGAGGATATGTTACGGGCTTTGAAGCTTATAGTTGCTGCTAGAACTAAGTTTATATTTCCGATCAAGAAGGAAAGTACAAAACCTAAAAAGCCAAGTTCAACAAAGTTTGGATGTGTAAAGTTATGTATAAGAAAGCTCCGTGCTGATATTGAAGAAGAACCTATACAAGGTTGGCTTGATGAACACTATAAGTTGATGAAGACTGAGGCATGTGAGTTGGCTGTGAGGATGAAATTTCTTGATGAACTCATTTCCAAGGGCAACATTTGTCCCAAAGCTGCTGAATCAAATGATTCTAGTTGTGAAAGAAAGATAACCCACAACGGTGTCGAGATTGATTTGCAAGATCCCTTAGCTATTCAGAAAATAGAAGAAGAGATTTATAAGCAGTCATTTAGATCCTATTACCAAGCCTGCCAGAAGTTAGTGCCAGCGGAAGGCTCAGGTGCATATAGGGTAGGGTTCCAAGCTGGTTTCAGACCTAGCACTGTCAGAACTTCTGTTCTTTCCATTTCTGCAACAGACTTAGATTTAACTTTGACAAGGATTGATACTGGTGAGACGGGGATGATAGAGGTTATCAGGAAGCTTGATCCTGTTGCTCTTGAATATAACATACCATTTTCTCGACTATATGGTAGTAATATTTTCTTGCGTGCGGGCTCCTTGGTGGTTCAGTTAAGAGATTATACCTTTCCACTTTTAGCTGCTACTTCTGGAAAATGTGAAGGTCTTGTTGTGCTGGCACAACAGGTAAGCTTAAAATGTCTTTCCACTAATTTTTCTGCTCTTTCCCTGTTTTTTGAAGTTTCAAATTAATCTTCGCCCATTTGTGCATTCTCTAGCCATTTTATTCTGCATAAAAACTCAAACAGAGCTGGAGTTAATGATAGTTAATTAATCAATGGTAAGGAGTTTTTCATAAATACTGGCAGGAACTTGAACATGAAACATTCTTTGATGGCTGACATGGGAATAGTATGTCAAACCAAATCTCTTGGCTATCAGTAGTGAAGATGGATATTTTTCTTGCTGGAATTTTAAATTTTATTGGAGGGTGATAGAGACTGAGTTATGTTATGGTGCATCAGATGGCAGTTTGTATTGCCAGCTTACTGCTACGATTCAGCAAAACATCCCTCTTGTTAGTGACCTAAATGGCTAAATTCATGTCAGCTTTTCTTTGCTTTTGTTCCTATGTTGAATATCTGGGCCATATATTTTCTATATACACTCTTGACGTCACCTCCTCTCTTTGTTTCTTCTTTTAGGCAACAGCTTTTCAGCCCCAAATATATCAAGATGTCTTTGTTGGGAAATGGAGAAAGGTGCGCCTGCTTCGTTCAGCTAGTGGGACAACTCCTCCAATGAAATCATACCTCCATTTACCTCTCTATTTTCAGAAAGCAGAAGTGTCTTTCGGAGTGGGATATGAACCAGTGTTTGCTGATGTGAGCTATGCGTTTACTGTGGCTCTACGTAGGGCTAATCTAAGTGTTCGGAATCCTGGTCCACTAGTCCAACCTCCAAAGAAGGAGCGTAGCTTACCATGGTGGGATGATATGAGAAATTACATTCATGGAAGTGTAACCTTGTCGTTTTCTGAAACAAGATGGCATGTTCTCGCAACCACTGATCCTTATGAGAAGCTTGACAAACTAGAAGCCACATCTGGTTCTTTGGAAATCCAGCAGTCAGATGGTCGTGTGTATCTGTCTGTAAAGGATTTTAAGATTTTTTTCAGCAGTTTGGAGAGTTTGGCAAACAATTGTGGCGTTAAGATTCCTCCTGATGTATCTCCTGCTTTCCTTGAAGCCCCAATGTTTGCTCTTGAAGTTACAATGGATTGGGGTTGTGATTCTGGCACTCCATTAAATCATTACTTGTTTGCACTTCCCATTGAAGGGAAGCCTCGTGAGAAAGTTTTTGATCCTTTTAGATCTACATCATTGTCCCTTCGCTGGAACTTCAGCCTTAGACCATCTATTCCTTCATCTGAAAATCAAGCCCCTGGTTCCATGGAAGGCAACAAGGTCACAGATGTAACTGGATATGATCCGTCTTGCAAGCCAGAAAGTAGTGCAATTAGTTTGCCAACATTGAGTGTTGGTGCTCATGATATGGCATGGGTAATTAAGTTCTGGAACATGAATTATCTCCCTCCACACAAGTTGCGTACATTTTCTCGGTGGCCTCGTTTTGGAGTCCCTAGAATTCCTAGATCAGGCAACCTATCTATGGACAAGGTGATGACGGAGTTTTTTCTTCGCATAGATTCTTCACCTACTTGTATAAAACATATGCCACTTCATGATGATGATCCTGCAAAAGGACTAACTTTTAATATGTCAAAGCTGAAATATGAACTTTGCTTCAGTCGGGGTAAGCAGAAATACACTTTTGACTGCAAGCGCGAACCTCTTGATCTTGTTTATCAGGGTGTTGACCTTCATGTGCCTAAGGTTATCTTAAACAAAGAAGATTCGACCAGTATTGCAAAAATGATTCAATTGAGGAAGAAGAATTCTCAATCTTCTACTGTGCACAGAATTCCTAGTGAAAAACGCAATAATCTTGGTGGTTGTATGGAGAAGCATCGTGATGATGGATTTTTTCTATCATGTGATTATTTTACGATACGAAAGCAGGCTCCAAAAGCTGACCCTGCAAGTTTATTGGCATGGCAAGAAGCTGGGAGGAAAAATCTTGAAATGACATATGTGCGGTCGGAATTTGAGAATGGTAGTGAGAGTGATGACCACACACGGTCAGACCCAAGTGATGATGATGGATACAATGTGGTAATAGCTGACAATTGTCAACGGATTTTTGCTTATGGCCTCAAGCTTTTATGGACTATTGAGAACAGGGATGCTGTTTGGTCTTTTGTTGGTGGACTATCTAAAGCATTCGAACCTGCAAAACCTTCTCCTTCTCGACAATATGCACAGAGGAAATTGCTTGAGGAGAACCAGTTACATGTTGAAGGTAAAATGAATGAAGAAGATAATTCTAAGGGCCCCTCTACCAGTCAGAACGGAAATCCCCCTTCTCAACAAGCGGAGCCTTTTGAGTCTCTTTCTTCTCCATCACATTCACTGAAAAATGAGAAATTTTCATTTGCTGCACTTGGTATGTTTTGAGTACAATTGGATTCTAGATTAATGGCATCTATATGTGAATTATCTGTTTATGGCACTTTAATTTTTGTTCTAAACTGCGTAACCTTGTCTTTTACTGTATTTATTAGTTAAGCAGCTCTATTTTCACTTTTTGGAACAGCAGCAAATGGAATCGCAGATGATTCTGAGGAGGAAGGGACTCGTCATTTCATGGTCAATGTTATTGAGCCACAATTTAATCTTCACTCTGAAGAAGCCAATGTAAGCTATAAATCAGCATTTACATTTTAATATCGTTCTTATTTTAAGATTACTAGGGGTCAACAATTTATTTATTTACTCTCTCTTTCTCCTTTTTGATCTTTATGTGACCATCTTTGTAGTCCCTGATCTAGTGGGATTTGTTTTTCTTTTCCAGTTATACTTTCTTAGTTATAGAATGTTCCATTTGCTGCTTAATGCCATAGGTATTTTAACCATATTTTGAAACCCTTCAATAAGGGAATGATTTATGTTATGAATCGGTTGTATACTGGATCGGGATTGGGCATATGTTAGTTTCCATTTTTCTCAAAGAATTTGTGCTTATAGGTTTATTGTAAATCATGTCGATAACATCATTTTTTTGTCCATTTTTATTTTTCTACCGGGAGATCTGCTTTGCCTCCATACCGTGGTTTCGTCTCAAGTTTACAAATTTTCCTTTTAAAGTGCATGATTATGAAGCTTTTCTCACACTGTTATCGCCATCAGAAAGATATTCCTTACATCCTCAATTTCAGTGTGCCTAACATATCTGAACTTTTTAGTCTATTTACTTGAATGCAACTCATGCTTTGGGATATCACATTTTTGCACTGCTCACCAGGGTCGATTCTTGCTTGCTGCGGTTAGTGGTCGTGTTTTAGCTCGATCATTTCATTCAATCCTTCATGTTGGACATGAGATGATTGAACAAGCACTAGCAAATGGAAATGTACAGCTTCCTGAGTCTGTGCCTGAAATGACATGGAAACGCATGGAGTTCTCTGTTATGTTGGAGCACGTACAGGCTCATGTGGCTCCAACTGATGTTGATCCAGGAGCTGGGTTGCAGTGGCTTCCAAAGATTCGTAGAAACTCTCCAAAAGTAAAGCGTACTGGTGCTTTGCTTGAAAGAGTTTTTATGCCTTGTGATATGTACTTCCGCTACACACGACACAAAGGTGGGACTCCGGACTTGAAGGTAAAACAAAAAAAGCATTTGTTTTGTTTGATTAATAATTTGGATTGCATACGTGAACTGACACTTTTTGTTCAGTACACCATTCTGTTTATGCATATTTTGACCTGTTGCTTTGTTCAAACAACTTCTGCATTTGGCTGCAGGTGAAGCCCTTAAAAGAGCTTACTTTCAATTCTCATAATATAACAGCAACAATGACATCTCGCCAGTTTCAAGTTATGCTGGATGTGTTGACAAATCTTCTCTTTGCTCGGCTACCTAAGTGAGATGCTTATCCTTTTTGTTGTCTTTTTCTCTTTTTAACCCTTGCCCTCACATTTTTGGTTGATATAGATGAAAATTTTTCTTCTACATTTTTGTATTCAAAATTAAGATTTCATTGTGTTTTGTGCTTCAGGCTTAGGATGTTTTTGTGGCATTGCAATGGGAGCTTTAGCAATAGATTCACTTCAGGAAACTTTATATCATTCCCTCTCTTTGTGGGAGGAGTATGACAGCAGAAGTGTTATAATTTAGGCCATGGACTGCTTAGCTACTGTTTCAAAGTGCTACCATCCTCATATGTTGTTGTTTTTGTTTATCAAACTGTGCCAATTAAGATATAATATGAACAGAATGTTGCACTTGCAGTTGATGTTGGATAGCCTCAGATTATCTGCATACTCTTTTGATAGAAACAAATATTGTGCAGTTTGGAGTTACTGAATTGATTGTCAAGGACTTAAGAGAAGCAATATGTCAAGGAATCATTCCCCAAGTTCACAACGAGAACTAGGAATCATACACCTAGAATTTAGAGTCAAGAAAGCTGTTGACATTACACTAATAGATTCCTAGAAATCAGTTAAAAGGATCTTAGGAGTCACATTCGATTCTAAAAGTTGGTCAAGGAATTATTCCCAAAGTTCACAAGAAGAACTAGGAATCATACACCTAGAATTTGGACTAATGAAAGCTGTTGACATCTCACTAATAGATTCCTAGAAATCAGTTAAATGGATCTTAGGAGTCACACTTGATTCTAAAAGTTACTTTTAGAAAGAAAGAATCACACTTCCCTGCTAAGAAACTGAGAACATCTGCCTTCACTCCTACACAAACTGAAATGTTAGATAAGATTCCTATCAACTAGATCCTGCTGAGACAAGGGCTCTAACCTTTTATAGCCTAATAGAGTTAACTCCTAACCTAGCAGGGACTTAATAAAGCTATTATAGTTTAATTTCTAACAACAAAAACTGAACCAGACTTTCGTTTTCTTTCATTTAAGTTGGTTGATATATGATTCAGGCCCAAGAAAAGTAGCCTTTCATATCCTACTGAAGATGATGAAGATCTTGGAGAGGAGGCAGATGAGGTAGTGCCAGATGGCGTTGAAGAGGTAGAACTTGCTAAGATAAGCCTGGAACAAAAAGACAGGGAGCAAAACTTGGTTCTTAATGACATCAGGGTGTTGTCTCTCCATTCTGATAATTCTGGAGACACAAATTCAAGAAAGGAAGGTGACTTGTGGATGATCTCTGCTGGAAAACCCTCTCTGGTAAGAAGCAGAATTGGTATTGACATATAATATATAGATGATTGCCTTCATTTAAATTGTGGAAGAGCCCTAAAGTTTAGTGTGGAGTACGCTTCGGCTCAGAGTTCACATTGCCTTAACACTTTATTCCAAAATGACATTTTTTGGGATCTTATGTTATGCTCAATAAATGTTTTGGCACATTCTTTAATAATGTTGACATATTGATGCTTTTTCTCTTCCAATGTTCTGCCATTATGGCATGTCAGTCCTTCATTACATGACAGTACAAGCTTGGTTATTGCAGGTCCAAGGACTGAAAAGGGAGCTTGTGAATGCAAAGAATTCTAGGAAAGTGGCATCTGCATCGTTAAGGATGGCTCTGCAGAAAGCTGCCCAACTAAGACTAACGGAGAAGGAGAAGAACAAAAGTCCATCCTATGCAATGCGCATATCTATGCAGATAAATAAAGTTGTTTGGAGCATGCTCGTTGATGGTAAATCTTTTGCTGAGGCTGAGATAAATGATATGGTAGGTGTCTAAAGATGCTGCTAGGGGCATTCTTCTTTTCTTATGTCATTTCATTTTTATTTTCATTTCTCTTATTTTATAAATGCTTTAGTATCAATCAGAATCTTAATTCTCATCACTAAACATGTGGATTAGGTGACTAAATATATGTTTCCTCATTTTCTGCCCCAAAAGCTCTTGACTTTTTTATTCGTATCTTAGTCCAGTTCTGAGGATAAACAATGGCCTCTTTTGAGACTAGAAAATGTGGTCTGAAGTGCCTTGGTATTAGCAAACTCTTTGGACAGGCGCTACACCTTTAATTATTCCATTAAATATCCTTCATAATAATATTTCCTCATTACGACAATCTTCTGGGCCATAACATGTCTACAATAAACTCTTACTGGCTCATATTTATTTCAAGGATATAACGCATGCAGTTTAATTTTATGTTTTTCTTTCTTTATTTCCAGAATTTTGATTTTGACCGGGATTACAAGGATGTTGGTGTTGCTCTGTTTACTACAAAGTGTTGCGTTGTGAGAAACTGCTTATCCAATGCCAAGTCTGATATGGTTTTGTCAGCATGGAATCCTCCACCAGATTGGGGAAGGTATGCACGTTTCCCTTCTCTTTGCTGTATTTATTATGTGATCATTTTGTAAATTAGGGTTGGTCTCCTCTTATAAACATGCAGAAGTTTTCCTTTCCTCTGAAGTAGGTGATTGGGCGTCCTTAAATTCAGGGTGTGTGATGTATATATCAACCAAAGTCCAATCCAGCTTTGCATGCATTTATGTTTTTGTCCATTTGGTTAGTTGTGATGGACCACCTATTGGACCATTTCAGTATTCTTTCTTTCTCTTATGGTTGTACCCAATAGATAGCATAGGTGTTATGTAGCTGCAGCTGACATCAGTCAGATAAGTAATTTTGCTTAATTTACACTTACTTGGCCCTCCATTTCTGAGACTAGTGTACAGTTCTAGCAATGAAACACCTAAAAGGTGCAGGTTTGCAGGCAGTTGTGCATTTTTTGGTGTATGTGTGAGGGAGAGAGAAAGTCAAGAGTCTATATGCATATTTCTGATCCCACTAGCACCTTCACCCCCTCTTCCTCTCACCACGTTTGTTTAGGAAACTGTAAGTGGCTTTTGTATTTACTGGTTCATCCACATGCATTACAAGCATATAAATAATTGTGTTTACATTTGAAACGCAGTTTAAATGGTAAGTCAATGTTTGGACCAGAAAGATTCTCTGTGTGTACATATATATATATATGTACATATGCTGATTTTCATGTTTTAATGTTGAAGATAAATTCATAAAAAATTTGCTTCTTGTTTTCATAGGCTTCATACATGTGTCACAAAATTACTTACAACTTTCTATATGTTCCAATGATCATAATACAATAATAGACATTAATTCTTGAAAATACTCAAGGTACATGCCAGTATTTGATGATATTAATCCATTTTCTTTTCGGTTTCTGTCACTCTGCCTGACAACTATTGTTTTTCCCGATTAAGAAATAGCAAAAGAAATCTTTGAAGACTCAATGTGTTGTTGTAATTCATGCCTGCTCAATTTATGGTCAATTTTTTTCTTTGTTTAAAGCTACATACTTGCGTACTTCCCATTCAAATATTTTTAATATTTTTTGATTTTCATGAGAAGTTGCTCAGTCAGTGATCATCTTTTGTTTTATCCAAAGCAGGTTGCTTCTTAGTCTGAGTCTTTCTTTATACGTTCTTTGTGTTCTGGCCATGAGAAGTTATGGTAAATGTTTTAAGTTATAAGAATACTAGAGTATCATACTTTTGTGGAATTTTAAGCTGAAGGTTACATTTTAAGTTGAAATTAAGTTTTTGGTTCTGTAATACAAATTATCTTGCTTTAGTCATCCTTCTTTTGTGAAGGCACATGGATTGTATCAAGATTGTAGTAAACTGATGGCTATGTATAGAAAAATAGTTGACAGCAATCTCAATTAGCACTTTAATGTAATCCTTTTTTAGATGAGTGATTTGCAGAAACTTCGAGAAAGTAGGGTCAGCCTAATATATTCATTCCAAGTGGAACTTGCAACCTTATACAATGACTAAAGTTGATGCTGTGTTCAAATTACTAAACTTTTTACATAGTTTATACTACCGAGTACCGGTAGTCATTGAGCTTTGCTTGCTCAAGAGCCAGCATTGCATATTTTGATTATTTTTAGGGTTCTTTTGAACTCTTTTTCAACTTTAGTTGCTTGTGTAATATTGTAATCCTTTCCACACAACTGTTAACTACTCTGTTGGCCACAGAAAAGTGATGCTGCGTGTAGATGCAAAGCAAGGAGTTCCAAAAGATGGTATATCTCGTATTGAACTTTTCCAGGTAACTCTCTCTCTCTCTTCTCTGTGCATGTTTCCTCATTTCATCACTGCCTGTAGAACTAAACTGCAAGAAACTGGGGTTATATGGAAAGCTTCGAGTTTTAGACTACGTATGGAATTTAGTTGTAGTAAACACTTGCACAGAAAAAGATGGGCATGAAAAAAAAAATAGTAGAAAAAGCAACAGTTGAAAGGACAGCTAGGAATCATATCAAGTTTATTTTATACTTTTGTAGCAGATAGGTGGCAATAAAAAAGTCTACTTAATAGTTCTATTCATTGGCTTGGATGGTGATGGTTCCAAATTACTTGTGTTTATTTCTAGATTCCAGTGTGACGATTAATTTATGTCATCAACATCTTTCAAGTTAACTAAATCTTTTTTTCTTTTCTATTTCCCAGAGGAAGACTTTTCCTTGGAAATGGAGTACAGATATTTGTATTTATCAGTTTCAATTTTTGCTTTATCTTTGCTCATTACAGCCTTTGTGTCCCGCAGGTAGAGATTTACCCACTTAAAATATATTTGACAGAGACAATGTATAGAATGATGTGGGGGTACCTGTTCCCAGAAGAAGAACAGGATTCTCAACGGAGACAGGTTGGTAAATTAATTATTTTGAATTAGTGAAGAAATTCAAATCTAAAAAACAAAGAAAAATAGCAAGGTCGAGATGTTAGTGCCCAAGATTCCTTGGCTAGTGATTTACTCCTTTGAGTTGCAGCAAGCTTGGAAGACCACTGCTGTAGCACGGCGTCTTAAGAAAGGCTTATTGAGCCAGGAAGCTCCTGTATCCGGTGGTCAAATTACAAAAGAGACCGAGACCCCATCAAAAATCTTTGACGGCTCAGGCCCAGAGCTTCGGAGGACATCTTCATTTGACAGAACATGGGAGGAGACTGTTGCAGAATCTGTTGCTGCTGAGCTTGTCCTACAGGTACACTCAACTAGTGTATCTTCCACGAAAAGTGATCCAGTAGGTTCAGTTGAGCAACAAGATGACTCCTCTAAAGGTAAATCAAAAGATGTCAAGCTTGTGAAGACTGGTCGGCCATCAAATGAAGAGAAAAAGGTTGGGAAGTCAAATGATGAGAAAAGAGCACGGCCTAGGAAGGTGATGGAGTTTCAGAACATCAAGATTAGTCAGGTCGGTTGAGTATGACTTTATCATTGCATAACAAATCATTGAATATTTCTTACCCAAAAACAACATAATCTTGTGTAGGTCGAGCTCCAACTAACTTATGAAAGCTCAAGGTTCAATTTGCATGAGCTAAAGTTACTGATGGACACATTTCACCGAGTTGAGTTCACTGGGACTTGGAGGAGATTGTTTTCGCGAGTAAAGAAGCATGTTGTCTGGGGAACTCTCAAGTCTGTTACAGGCATGCAGGTAATGAATCTCAGTCAAGCCATCTTATTAACTGATACTTCTGCAAGCTTTTATTTCATTCTGTTTCTGCTACAATTCTACTTCCAGGAAATTGCCTTTTATTGACTTGTGAAGAGTTTTGGAAAAGCTTTACTTACATGTGATAGAAGCTGAAGTTGACTATTTACCTCATACTCGAACCAACCAAATGTCTAGTTATTGGCAGATCTACAAAGAGAATGTGAAGTGCTATGTCAAGGACTATCTTCTTCAGCCCAATCTTTCTTCTTAATCTTTTTATTCCAATTCTTTAAACCAATCTTAAATGCTGACACCACAACTTATACCAGTTGCTTTTCCTCCTTATTTTCAAAATTTGAGTGTTGTTTTCATTTACTTTAACTTTGCTACCACCATCAACATCATGCAAAATCAACAAAATATTGTCTTGATGTCCTAAGCATGTAATTAAATATCAGCACATTTATTATTGCTTGAGCAATATTAAATGGCAGCTCAAATCCTTTTAAATGGATTTTAAGATGATTTTGGAACTTCAAAGGGAACTAGCAAGTATATAGATATATATCAGTGCAAGACTTTCCCTCCAGTTGCGAGCTGATCAAAGCTGTTTGAACCTTCTCCTATGGCATTCTACTCTAATTTTGCAGGGTAAGAAATTTAAAGACAAAGCTAATAGTCAAAGGGAGCCCATTGGGTCTGGTGTTCCAGAGAGTGAGCTTAATCTTAGTGACAATGAAGGAGGTCATGCGGGGAAATCTGATCAGTATCCAAACTTTTTAAAGCGTCCAAGTGATGGAGCAGGTGATGGATTTGTGACTTCCATAAGGGGTCTGTTTAACACTCAGCGGCGAAAGGCTAAGGCTTTTGTTCTGCGGACAATGCGGGGTGAAGCAGACAATGATTTCCAAGGTGAGTGGAGTGAAAGTGACGCAGAGTTCTCTCCATTTGCTAGGCAACTAACTATAACAAAGGCCAAGAGACTTATCAGGCGGCACACAAAAAAGTTTCGCTCTAGAGGACAGAAAGGTTTGTCTGGCTTTCTTGTATCTCTTGTAGTCCTTCCGTTCCTATCTGAAAGGAAATAATTAAACTGAATTAGTAGTTTGGACCTCATTAACCACCCTATTCTGACCCGCTAAAATGAGTTCTAAAAAGGTTTCAGCCAAAAAGAAGAAAGTAAGAGAGAAAAATCACTGAAGAAGGAAATTGGTAATGTTCATCCTTAGGCAACCCTGAACAAAATCCCAGACTGCCAACTTTTACTTTTGAGCATAGAACTTTTCAACAAAAGGCATAGATATAATGGGAATGATGCGCTAAAACGTGCATCAAGTCTTTCACAGGTGTGGAATATCTATAGAACTCATTTTATGTGCGTGCATTTGCTTGGAAACTATACACATCTTTTGCTGGCCATGCAAGTAATTTTTGCTCTCTGCTTACGTGGTTATTGGCAATAAGACTTAACATTTCATTGGATGACCAGGCTCGTCCTCGCAGCAAAGAGATTCACTTCCATCATCTCCAAGGGAAACCAGCCCATTTGGAAGTGATTCTTCCAGTGAATCTTCACCTTACGAGGATTTTCATGAGTAGCTGAAAAGAGAGAAAGGCTTTGGGTGGAGTATGCAGGACAGTTGGATATTGGGGCAAGGCAATTTGTTTTACCACTTGAATTGGAGTTTGAGTCAATAAATCGTCTCCAAATTATAACAGGCCAGGGGACGGTACAGATCGAATATTACCTGAACTTCCAAATTATGAATTGACGAGGCATGATTTTTCAGAATTTGATCGAATTTGGCATCTTGGCTCGCAA
>JAOQMM010000002.1:3124336-3143681 GCA_027563515.1 Erythroxylum platyclados
CATCTTCTATGGCGCTTAATATGTTTTACATGTCTATTATCCACATTTCCCTTCAACAAATCTAAATTGTCAACAGACATCCCCTTCTCAATACTCAAATCAGTATGTGTGAGCCAGTTGAGTGACTTATGTTTCTCTTCAAGTCTGGTTCTATCATTATCGCTTGAAGCATTTAAGTTACTGAAGATAGAAGCACCTCCAGTACCTTCAACCAAAAACTCACCAAAAAAGTGCAAGACATCTTTCATAATGACCAACTTCCCGGCCAATTTCCTCTTCAGAGTGACAAGTACACAAGGAACTGACAAAAGAATCTGAAATAATGGCCCTCATATGAGCAATGACAGAATAATATGCACTACATATCTCATATAAAATGCTTAACTTACCTCACTAGTTTCCTTCTCTGGTGAGAAAGAAGAATCTATTCTGTCTTGTACTATATTTTTTTGATCACTGTTGCCTTTAGATAGCTCAGAACACTCACTATCAAAGGCATCCTCTGGAATGGATACCTTTTCCCCACTAGATTCAGCATCATTTTCGCTCACTTCTAAGTTCCACTCATCAGTTATTCTGCGAATTCCTTTAAGAAGAAATCGCTTCATTTGTTCAGGAATATGGCCCACATAACCAACTTTACTTTCGTCAACACAAGGAGTATCCTCAGTGCTAGAGGCAGTGGAAGAAGGATGACACAGCTTGTCATCAAAATGATAATTTTGTCTTAATTTGGGCCTACGCCGCCATGTATCCTCTGTCTTATCAAGTTTCCAATGTCGTGCAGCACAGTTTGGAAAAGGATTAGTTGACCATGGCCCTCTCTCATCAATCAAAGTGCGCAACATATGTATCCATTTTTCCTATCAAAACAGAACTGCTTGTTAATGAGAATAGAAGGGCAAAACATAAGATTTCACTGAAAGACATGCAAGGTAGCAAGAGATATTATCAGTTTTACAAAAGGAAATATGTGCACGTACTGCAATATTTTGCTGTTGCTCCTCATGAGCAAGTTGAAATACAGCTCTTCTGCTGTCATCTGAAGCAAGAATTGAACTCAAGCTACTCTGCATTTCATCTTCAAATGCTTTTTTGTTAACTGCTTCAACAGAGGAATTTTCATCCACCCTAACACGAAGCTCATGCAACTGCCGTGAACGGTCTGACGTCAATGTCTTTATATATTTTGCCTCATCAGAAACCTGAACATTCAAATTTTTTAAGAAAATACGTAGTCATAAAGGAGGAATGTAAAAATATGGATAAATAGTCTCTGAGAGACTTCATTGTCCATCAAATGAAGCATGCTCTAGATGGAAAATAATATTATGCACATTTAGCAGAAAATGTTTGCCTTGGTGCAAAGGAATCAGAAAAGAACGCAATCTAAGATGATTCCACACATATAAGATGGGGTTATGTTATGCATTATTTGTTCTTTATTTTCTGTGCTGTAGTAGTATGAATTATGCCGGCAAATATATAATACTGAAACAATGTGTCAATAAGTTCAGAAGTGAGTCATCTTCCTTCATGTGAAGAACAAGCTTAACATCTTGTGAACTTGAAGATGATATAGTAAAACCAGATGGGCTCAAATTAGCTAGCATCTCCAGTTGAAAATTTTTCACTGAACCAACTTAAGTTCAGGAAAAAAAAAAACTTTTAAAAATCCTGATTAAGATTCGCCACAAGCTCTCTTTACACCAACCTTTTCTTGTATGCCCAAAGGTCTAATGAATCCCGGTCCCTTTCATCAAAAAACAATTTTTGGCTTTTTGCTCATAACCTCTGGCATTTAAATAAAGGAAACATAGAACTAAGTAAAAAAGGATCTCTAGCTCTTTCAATTGTTTTGTTTTTTTTGGCACAATGAACCATAATAAGAAAAAGAAAGGGTCAACAAGCATCAGGATAACAACAAATGCAATAAAACAAAGACAAAATACTCTTATGAATACAAACCGCAGCAAGTACTCGATCCTTTTGAATTATATTATGAATTGAGCCTGTATCTTTCAAGTTACTTCCAGAATCAGAAGAGTCATCTCCAACCACAATGGTAGTAGCAAGCATTGATTTTCCACAGTTGACCGTTTCCCTTATTAAGTGTGATATAACATGAAATCGAGCACCATCTTGCAACACCCCATACTGGGACCTTACAGCAAGCAAAGCCCTAGATATATTGAAAACTAAGAATATAATTTCGCTGTAACTGGAACAAATCCATTTGTACATCTAAAACCAACAAGCATGTAAGAGGTAGATTAAACTTTTACCAGATAAAAAGCTGCAGTCTGCTCTTACTTTGCTCATCATCAGCCACCAAAAGTGATGGCAAAAGTGAAATGATCTGCTGCACACACCGTGATGCTTTTTCCAGAGGAGATTTACAAAGATAGAGTATTGCAAGTCGAAAAACAATTCTTGGACACCTCTCCCCTCTTAAAAGCATGGCCTTGTCAGTAGTTTTACTTGGCTTTCCGCCCAAGGCATTTCCAATCCCTCCAGACACAACAACTGCAGCCATTTCTGCAGCAGGAATGTTCAGTGATTCTACAAGGCCGCGTGCTCTTTGACTGAATGATGGTCCCACTGTTGATGATGATTTTGGTAATGTCTTGCTTGGTCCCTTACCATTCAGGTTGCTGATAATAATCCACAAATTATCATACAAATTCCACCACTTATCATCCATGATATCATCTTCCTGTGTTTCTGGCCCCTCACTACCCGATGGGTCTCTAGAAAAAAAAAAATTCCACGAAAGGTTGTATGAATAACAATTTAATACAAATGTTACAATGTATTTCTAAGTCTAAAAAGAGATCACTTGTGTCACACAATGCAACCCAGAAGTTTTAGGTTGTTGGATGAGGACCAAGAAATAGTTCATATATTATTCTAGAACACCCCCTTGCCACAAAGAGTGGACTAATACAACAACTCACACATCCACCAGAAATGAGAAAGACATAGCTTAAACTTGAGACCTCGCCGTCAAACAAGGCTCTAATACCACGTTAGAAAACAATTCAGCCCAAAAGCTAAGGAAATTGGGTGAGAACCATAAAATGGTTCATATATTGCAACACACGGTAAAGGATTTGGCATACGAAAAGCAAATTGCAATGATTGGTATTGATATTCAGGCTTTAGCATTAAAAGTGGAGAAAAAAGTTATCCAATACTTAGCACTTCATGCACTTTACAGTTATTTTCAAGCTCGACATCCATATCAAAGCAAAAGAAACAAATATTGATCTCCTATTGGACAATTTAACGCACAAATAAAGGATGAAAATACAGATACATACAAAATAAATGAGAAATATATCAGTAATACCTGGATACTTTATTATCAAATTCTCCTTGCAGGACCTCATACAATGCAGAACTATAGTCTCTCTGACTTTCTAATTCAATTGCATCAAGAGACATCTCAGAGCCATTTACTGGAAACTGCAAGATTAACAAAAGATAATTTGTACCACTCCCCACCTATAAAAAGCAATGGTACATCACAATCCTCTATCTCACACCGAAACAATAAGGCACTAGCTCCTGAAGTAGAAAGATAAAGTCATCTTATCATAAAACTATTTCAATAGTCAATATCCTCCTTGAATCACACAGGTAATTTACTTCAATTCAGTTAAGGAGAAATTAAAATGAAAAATAAATCATTTCTCTTTAACCTGAAACATAAAAAGAATGCTAAGGTGCTACATACTATATGTGGTTGATGTGGAATATTATGGTAAAGAAATGAAATCTTGAATAGACCAAAAGACTGAAGGGAAAGGAAAATATAACATAACAATAGTGAGACTGATGGGTGTCTATAACTAGATCCAACCACTAAAAGCAGACATACCAGACAGCCTGCCACTTTACCACTTGTATTTAATAGTTCAAAGAATATCAGACATACCGGTATCTTATGCTCAGTTTCAGAGATGAGCATCTCATCGACCAAGCGAAGAAGGAACAATGTATTGTCCCGGCATGGTTGTGCAGCAAAAATATTTTCCTGAGAGGAAAAGCCTACAAGCATTTTTGTCAAGTCCAGGTATATATCACGAAGCAAGTAGCGATATGCAAGGCCAACCTGCCGAAATTAACATCAAAATGAAGATCACCATGAAACTGGAGGTAAAATAAATTATGAGGACAACTATATAACACGTGGATTCTTCTATCACTAGAACAGAACATACTTGCTCACAGTGCATAACTAGGAAATTTACAGTCTCTTCCAGCTGCTGCCAGCCACCTTTCACAGATTGAACAGAATGACAAAGAACAATGCAATATAGATTCCTTATCAACTCCCGTTCAAGTATCTTATTGTTGTCTTCATTCCGAGATACAGGCTCGTAGAGTTTAATCACATCAAGCTTTACAGAAGCCATTAGCCAAGCATTCCACCCATATTCCTATTTGCATGTTCAACTGGTCATAAAGAATTGAAAAACCAGAATAATAATGATGAATAAAATCCATACCATCAGAGCTTCAATATTTGAGGTATTTGAATCAAGTAAATCAAGCAGATCTTGAATTATTTTTATCCTTGCTGATACATCCTCACAGTTTGACAAGAATCTGAAAATGAGAACCAATATCTGAGGAAGGAAAAATTGAGAATTATTTCCTTTACTTTTTTGCTTCTGTAACACCTGCAACATCAATTTCAAAAAAAAAAAGAAGCAGTTAGAGAGATGGTTTCCCTAGTGTACCATTTGCACAACTCCTAAAATGAACACCACAAAAGGCCCATTCCTAGTTCTTTACCTGTTTAGGACTAGCTCCACCAAGAAGAACATCAAACAAGGTGGCACACAAGTTATCTGTTAGCGGAAATCTGAACAATCGATCTGAGATGGAAGAGAAACTTGGCTGCGTCCTTAAACTGATCTTTTTCTGGGTTTCTGACAAAGCCCTAGACTTTCCTACAGGAAGATTGAAAAATCTCAACCCTTTCTTCTCAGATGGTAAACCAACCATAAGCCTCCCCAAAAACTGCAGGCCAAGCAATCTTATAGGCTCATATTCCCTATTAGAGAGACATAAATCATGATATTATTAGATCATAGTTGCCAAAATTGACTTTCCAAAGAGAATGAAATTATATATATAACAAAACTCATACTCACGTAAAACAACTGCTTATATTTAAGGGTGCGCTAAGTTCTTTTGGTTTCCTAAACGTACTAACATTTCAGATTTTCTTCTATAATCATTTTCTGACACAAAATAAACATTTTAATTTTGTTATACAAGAATGCTAGCAAATGAGAGCTTCTAAAGTTGACCTAGAACAAGTCATTAAATGACAAATACTCAGAAGCTGAGATTTGAGCCAGAGTGATGCTAAGATATAGTCAGTAAAAATCACACACCAAAAACTTTTCAGCTGAAAATAAAGGGAGGATCTGTGTATATCAATCAGACTACTAACTTGACTAGCATCCCCATATTTGTTCAAAATCAACCAAGAATGTATATTCTTCCGTGGCTTTATCTACACATCAATATAAGTGCCAATTTTCATTATCAGCAAGTTGCCAATCCAAATGTACTAAAGTACCTATATCGCAGCATATTCTTAAGATGCCAATTGATTTCCTTGAAAAGTTGGAAATTAAGAAAAAAACACTGAATGAACTCTGGAAATAAGGTATACCTTTGAAGGAGATTAACAAAAATGTGGCAACCACCAATCAGATTGACTTGTTCAAGAAAAGCAACAAGCAACTGCTTTTGAGAAAGGGCACGAATGATCATATGAAGGACATCCTCAATGCAAGCCATATCCTGGCTAGTCTCAAAAAATGCTATGAGGCTTTTTATATCTGCTATTGCAATGCTGTGCCTGCATATGGCAAGATTTTACCAAGAAAGTTTTTAAGAAAGAAAATTAGCAGTTAACCTACATTAACATAATGGATGGTCAAGCCAAGTTATTTGGCGATAGTACCACAAACATAAATGAAAGCCCCCTTAAAGTTGGAATGAAGTTCCAATGGTGGGAAGAAGAACTTTTATTTGTGTAGCCCACCCCAAAACATATGTGCATAAACTCACAAATGTACAGACGAAAACAAAGAAAGAATAACAACATAGAAAGTTAAGAAGTACAAGCAAGTGATAGAAAGTTAAGAAGTACAAGCAACTGAATATAAGTAAAGAAAAGAGAAGTGACATGCAAGACAGTTTATACCTAAGGCTCATCTCTCCAAGACTCAATAAAAGAAGACGAATTTTACGTATTTCCTCTTTATTAGGTCTCTCTCCAATAACTTGTTTGGTAGTAGGATGCAAAAGAGGCTTGCTTCCAAAAGCACTACGAGATTTTGCATTATCCCAATAAAAATGACGAATTATATCAATAACAAGTGGAAGCTGACAGAAACTTTTGAGCAACCGTGGGTCACTATCAAATTGCTGCACAAGAAACATGTACAGTTCTCGCTGCACCTTGTAAGATGTGTAGAGCCAGATTAGAGGATTAAGAAATATGCTAGATATAGCATCTTTGACAAGTAGCTCAGCTAAACCTGAACCACAAGAAAGAAAAAGCTTGATCAAAAGGTGATCAAAGAAGAATAAAAATGACTAGAGGATTCATAGAACAAATCAGCTGTCAAGTACAGAAACTTTTTTAGAAACATACTGCAGTTAGAAACAACATTGAATAGATGTTTCATTGCTGAAAGTGTTTCCAAATTAAGCTGCTCTGGCGGAACTGATTGCAACAAAAATCCCAGTATTGGAAATCCAGAAAGAATATGCATTTGTTGTTGATTTGATACATTTTCATCCAAGACAGAAGCTATAAGTTCAACAACCTCAGCTGTCAAACGGTCTTTCGGGACAGGCGTAAGAACTACATGTTCAGAGGATGTATTCTCTTCACATTCAAATCTATCAGATTGGGCTATGAGGGGGAAAAATACAGATACACCACCAACACAGTAAATTATCTGTTGAAGCAATCGTCGTGAACACAACTGTGTACCAACCATAACAGCTGCTTCAAATGATTTCCTATCCAATCCATGATCCGATACAGGTGAAACATTAAACAAATTTCGACCACCACTAGCCTGGAAAGGGGAAAATGATCACTAATTGGCTAAATACAAAGGAAGTTTTAAAATATTACATTGCCATGGAATGACAGAAACCTGAGCATTGAGTCCAAATATAATCTTTGATGCTAGACCATCTTTAGAATCCAGGACATCGCTAGGCAATGGGCTGTCATGAAATGGTGTGGCTTCATTATCAAGGAATGAATACATATAGCTTGGTCCCAAGGAATAGATACCCTGGACTTGCTCAGATGAAATGGCATCAGAAAAAAGGTACACAGGACCGATCTGACCATGAAAAGGGAAGATATCTTGTATGGTCTCAAAAGTACTAGTCTCCTCATTTTGAGACAAATCAATTTTCATTCCAATGATACAGCTTGTCAAAAACTCATTGACCTTTGGATATCTGAACATGAAAAGATCCAAATCATGGAAGAATCATCAAAAGCCAAACTGTTAATATAATGAATAACTGGATAAGCGATAGAACCTGCATTTTTCAGATGAAACAAGATTTGCATCAACATAACATTTCAACATGCTACCACCAGAAAAAGCCCTTCCAATGCTGTGAGTTATACAAAGAAAATGCCATTTCTTTCTGATTAGATTAGTTTGCAGTTGAACGCGCTGTCGCCTTAGATTAATCGACTGCGAGAGGCATGAAACCATATGTTTACTTTATGAAACTCACAAAAAGCTTTACAGAATTCACAATGTGCAAGGAAATCAATTACTACTACTAAAAGAATATTTACAATCCAAACTATCCCTTCTCTCAAATCTTTAGTAAGATTATGAATTGCCACCAATACTCAAAAACTGACCTCATAAGTAAGCCTGTCCTTTCCAAGCAATGCAATGCATCCTTTTCCATTTTCACTAAGGAAACTGAAAAGAGTCATTGTTCCGTTTCTTGGGAAGTTTTCTACCCTAAGCCAACATGAAAATGTAAAACCCTTAGTGATAGGCCACTGGACAGGTGTTTTAATTCTGATACCCTGCAACAATACAAAAGAAAAGATATAAGTCTGAGCATAGTCAGATCTAACTTAATAGAATAACTGACATGGCAGGGAAACAAAACCACAGACAGACAAGGTACACCTACTCTCTCAGACATCCAATATGCAACAGAATCTTGAATCCTATCTAATTAAACCAGAAACTAAGTTGAACAAGAACATAAATGTAATATGGTCATCATTAACTTTGCAAATTAGAGTTTAATGTTTAGTTAGTTTCTTGTTAATTTAATGATCAAAGGAAATTCATTTTGGAACAAGAAGGAATGCAACCCTTGAATTAAAGGAAAAATCCCAATCTAACTTACTAAATATTTGGACACAAACAAAGTATTGTCCCCTAGGAATCAAGTATTTTAAAACTACAGCTGCTAGGATAAGAGCAGTTTCTCATATAACTCTGTTACTTTTATCTTTACCAACATATACACTGCCAACAAGAAATCCTTGCAATTAAATCAAATGCAATTCAGCCAAATGACACCCCCTACATCGCATTGCTTTGCATTCATGGAACAAACTCCTTGCATGACATTTACAGCTTAACAAGCACCAATATCTTAGGCATCTCTAATATGAAGGTCACAAACAGTAACCAAGAAAGATTACATCTCATGAGTAGCTTTTAGGAAATCATAGAGACTCACAGAATCAATCCCACTTAGGTCGAAAAAGGCAGTTGGTCCTTTCTCATTTAGCATCGATAAAACAGTAGTCAACAATAGTGAGCAGTACTGCTGCTGAGTCCACACTTTCTCACTTCGGAGTAGAGAAAAGATTTTCCGAATATCCTTCCCAGATATGCTATGTCCACCAATGACCTGAATCAACTGTGCGATTTTCAATATTACATCATCTTTATCTTCTAGAGAAAACCAATCCAGAAGAAAGTTGAGCATCCCTGCTCTGACACATGAAGCTCTGTTGGAAATTGAATCCTTGAGCAGTTGCTGGAAAACATTGAGCCCATAGTTCCGCATAGAGTCACTGCTCTGCCCAATCAGAAAATAACAAGTAATGACCCAGAATGATATTGGATAGAGCCAAATTAAGGAAAATAACTGATTCAAAAGGATTATAGAATAACTTGTCAGAGGTAAAAATTAGAAAGTCAGAATTGGAAGAAAACTCTGAACTAAACAAGATAAAGACAGAAAATAAATCACAAACCTTCTGTAGAACCCTCAGATACAGTAAAATCACGTCTTCGTTCTGAATCAAAATCATGGAAAAGAACTACAGATGAGAAATATGAACCAAGAATTTGAGCAAGAAAGAAGTTACCTTTAATTATGATTCATAACTTCCAATTAATCAACAAAATAAGATCTCTACCAGAAACAAAATAAGGCCTTCAGATTTTTAAAGGTCACCTTTATGAGCATATTTGACTTTACATCAAACTTCCCATCAACAAGCATATCAAGAAGGGCATTCAGAAGTGCTTCACTTGGATTCCATTGGCAAAAGTCTAACAGCAAACTTTGCATTGTCTGATAGCCCTTACCAACTAAAGCTCTAAAAGCTGCCTGCAAAAGTTGTGAATTTTCATGTTGAACTTTCAAAAGATTATTTTTTGGGTATGTGAATGTCAGAGAGAGAGAAAGATAAAACATCTGAACATGGAAACACAAGAAACTAATGGACTAAGCGTGGAAGGAAAGACAACAGACATAAAGAAACAACATGGATATACAATCAACAGAATCCCAAGGGATCACAAACTTCACAAGTTGCCAATACAAATCACACTGATCCAAATTGTCATTTTGAAAGCTCAACTAAGGTTTTCCCTTAATCCATTCACATTTAACTATTTTTTATTATAAAGGTTTTCCCTTAATCTTTGTTCCAGTCACACTTAGCTGTTATATGATTATTGACTCATAGTAGTCGTAAAACTAAGCGGCTGGCAACTTATTCAGTAACTCCAAATGGTGAGATCTGAAAACACATAAAAGAAAGATGTTAACATGGAACTTGCAAGCCATGCATAACATGCATTATGATGCAATACATTCTAACCCAAAAATTTTGAAAATAGTTTAAGATCCGGAAACATTTCACATATAAGCTACATAGTGACTGCTCTCCACACAAGTACCACTATCAGAGGTACTATCCCTCATTGCCCATATAATCTGACCCAAGTTCCTCATCAACATCCTTCGTGAAGGAGATCCTCACATTCTTATCTGAGGCATTTTACATATCCAAGCCCATAGACCCCCTGGTTAATCTAACACATATAGGTTACCTGTCAACACCAAAATTGTGATTGAAAGGCATATGCATCCAAACATATGTACTGACCACCATCCAACTGAACAACATCTAAAGCACAGTACCAATTATTAGCTATTTACTTTGCTCTAACAGCATATAGTTTCATGATGAGAAAAAAAGTCCAAACACAATAATTGAAACAAGTTAGAAAGAAAATTCATGTAAACCAATACAGGATTTTGTTGTTGCTAATTTAACTATAATAAAAACGATAGAAAAAGCCTTACCAATTCTCTGCACCCAACAAAAAAGAAAAGGATTATGCAACCAATACATACAAGAAAGAGAGAGAACAAAATGGAAGAGCAGATAAGGAAGTACCTTTGAAGCATCATTACTTGCAAGGAGACATGTAAGAGTCTGAAGGACATTTAAAACTAAGCTTTCTCCATTTGCCACATCAAGATTACCATTTAGCAATGATACAACATGCAAAAAGCATTCGCCATCTCGAAACAAGGTCTGATAATACTGAATAAGCAAAAGCTTGATTAGACATTAGGAATTAACGGAAAAATCAAATCATATACCCTAAACCCAGAAACCTAGAAAAGACTATCTGGAAGGAAAGCAAATTTAGTAAGAATATACCCCAGGATCATTCATGAGCATCTCTCTCATTCCAATCAATAGATCAATCGACAAGTCCACAAAATATTTTTCCCTTTCCTTGATTTGAGTGAAAGTTTCTAAATATTTTGAACACAACTGTAACTTTGCTTTTTGATCTTCCACAGATGATGGTGCCAACTGAAGAGGTAGAAAAAAGATCAATTTTTACTTCACTTACTAACAAGAACACCACATTATCCAACAAACATGAGCATAAAGAAATACCTTCATCAGCTCCAGAATATATTTGAGCACATAATTTCTGGTATCTTCTTCCCAAAATAAATCAAACAAACAATCTATACAACTCAAATCATGTAAAATATAACTTCTTGCATCCTCTGCAATTGAGAAAAAATCTGCAAAAAGCCCCATGCATGTCCGCATGCATTCAAGCCAGCCTCGAGGTGTCTCATGGTCGTTGGATTTTTTAGCACCGTGAGTTGGAAGGATGTTATTATCAATAGAAGGGCTCATGTTACTGCACCTTCTAGACTCTTTGGATTGGATGCAAGCAACTCTGAGCACACGCGAAGGAGCACCAAGTGTCTTAAAGGAGGTAACAGTTCTCTCTGATGAAAGCTGCAGTATACGAAGTAGACTCTTTGCAAGAATACTGGCAATCTCGGGATGGCAAGCACATTGCTCAAGGGCATCCAATAGAGCAGATAATTCAGGCTTCACGAGAGAAAAATTACAGCAGAATTAGATGATTATTTAACTGCAGAACCTAGATCAATCAACCAAGCACCTGCCCTAGATCATCAATAACAGGCTTCTAGAAAAACAGCTGAAAAATTTAAGCACTAAAAGAAACGTTTAAAGTGCATTATCAGTTGGTTGTCATTATTACTCTCAGTTCTATTTTCAAGAAGCATATTACACCACTAAATACCAAAACCACAGGTCCCACCCCTCCAACCAAAAAACTAGTGCATGCAAGCATAGGCCCACAACATTGGAAAACATAATTCACAACATGAAGCAATTCTGATTCTAGTGAGCAGATTAAAGAATCTCTACAGTCCATAAAAAAGGTGCATCTGATCGTATGGCTTCGTGAACCTGTATTTTGAGCCAAATGCAACCTTACTAGTGTTGGTAAAGTCAAACCACAGCATTTTCCAAATGCAAAATAACTCTGAATGCAGATTTGGAAAATATAGCTATTAAGTGTGGTGGAGTAACTGAAGTGTGAAAATTGAGTTTCAATAACGTTTTATAATGTAAAACAGAATTTAAAATTTGAAGTTATTGCATCAAACTGGAATTCTTTTCTTCTTGCATGACACCTAGACCTCCCGCAACCATACTTCAACAAAAACACTGGACCAATAACATGGGTAGTTTCAACGTTATGGAGGTGCTGAGCAACTGTTCCTCAGCCCACAGCCCTCTCCATTTTCTTCATTAACAGTAAAAGAGAGTTTCAAAAGTCTAAATGCAACGTGAAATGAAAAGAAAACCTAAACACACATTGATTACAGAAAAGGTCAGGAAAGTGGAAATTATGAAGGGACAATTCCTAGGGGAAAACAGATTTCACGATTCCATAAATCAGGATTAGAGTATCTAAAGCAGGAAGACATTAAAACACCCATTCATGACTTGTAAGATAAGCAGCAAAATATAAGGAAAAGAATCCCTACCAAATTATGGACACTCCCGTTACAAGTTGCTGCAAATTCCAGAAACGAGATCACCTCCATTTGGAGGACTTCCATGCAACCAGACTTTGTTTGGCTGTCAATGCTACTAGAGAAAGAAGCCATTTCAGCCTTGCCTCCAGATCCTTCATCACAAGTCAAATGCTCTCCAGAAATTTCTTCCAAAGCTGGTCTGAAGTAGAAAAAGTTCTCCGAGAATAGAAGGTCCCATATTCCTTCTTCTCTGTATGTTTCAAGAGTTCTAGGTGATGAAACAAGAACCCTCTTAAAAATATCAAGAACAGAATGCTGTAGGGCATTGACAAAGACCCTGCAAATAAATATAATCATGCAAATATGAAGGATATGAGAATATATTGAACAGAAGATGAGAAAACCAAGCACAGTAGAGTTTACAAGTCACTAGTTATGACACCTGGATTGATCAAAACGTATATAGGAAAAGAAAGCAGGATCCATACTAAACAATCACCTTAAATGGCTTGGCAACTCATTTTGATTTGAACAAGCCTTCAGGCAAGGGAAGACTATAAGAAGAACGCGCATAACCCACTTAATTGAGAGTTCACTGTATGCTGAAGAGATTGACATGGCAGCTCTTCCAGAATTCACTTGGACCTTACGGGATTTATTATTTTCTAGAGAAGCCGCAAAAGAACAGAGAATCCCACTCATACTGACAACATATTCATTCCAAAGCTGAGAATAAGACCTGTTTGCAGAAAGAGGAAATGAAGTCTCCATTTTTACGTGGTTATCATTTTTCGAGTCAGAAAAGAGCAGCTGAACATCCTTCTGTGAAGACGTATCCTTGTTCTTCTGCTTGTGTTCGTGAAGCATGAAGGCAAGTGAACAAAAGCTATTAGCAAATTTGTGAATTCTTCCATTCTCACACAGGAATTGCAAATTGCTCAAATTACCAGATCTAAATACAAGTTTAAGGATTAAAACTTTAACAAATGCATGAAAGCACATAGATATACGAATTGATGGACTGTTAAGGCAATGAAAATATGAAGAGTGAGGAATGCTTGGGATCCAAATAATTACAAACTTTGAGAATAAATAAGCAAGTAAATGAGAAACTAAATTCATGAGAATGTAAAACTTCCTGAACTCATCAAGATCAGACAACTTAAAGGATACACAGCCTCCCTTAGAACTGTCAAAGAAAGAACATGGAGCTGGAATATTTTCAACAAGGAATTCCCGTCACTGCAATAACATGCCAATACCGAAGATCAAATATTGAAAAGTAGAGAGAAAGATAAAGAATTCAAAGTTCATCTAAAAACACAAAGGCAGGCATGTCTGCTCAAATCTACGAGCATATCAGATCTTAAAATGAAAAAGACCCTATTAAGAATAGAGATGAGTTTGAATATAGCAACATCTGGATAAATAAGCTTCTGTTAATTTATCAAGCTTGGCAACAATCATGGCAGCTTAGACAAGCAATCGACTCGGTTAACATGGCAGCTACCAACCATCCTTGTAGCTTGGAGGTTTGAGTGTTTCAAACTGCAAGGTTTCATTTTCAAATGGCTGGTAGAAGGGACAGTGTTTCACCAGAACTTATCAAAGTTGCAAAGACATAAAAGTCAGCATGTCAGCTCAGATAAGGAATTGCATACCCTAGTTAACTAGGTGACCTGTGTCTATCAGCGAATGTTGCACTTTCCTCTCTGAAGCCTCCCCGTCTTAACATAGTATAAACTTTAAACTTTAAACTAATATGACTTGTAAGCTATAATTTATTCAGTACAGAGAGAGGGAGATGGTAATAGATTCAAATATAGGAGCTTACAACTTTTATGGTATGACCAATTATCTCAAAGAAAACAATATATGCATATCAGATGGTGGATAAAACAAGAACCAAAAGAATAACATTAAGGGCATAGAAAGATCAACAAATATAAATTTTAAATAATATCATGAAATACAGATTGACATCCAGATATCAAAGACAAACTAATTTGGAAAATACAGCCGTCAAAACATTCGGGTACCTACAGTTCTAATCTATGATCATACTTAACAGATGTATAGCAATTTGTTCAGCAAAGTAGTCATTATCGTTTCAGCGCTAAAAAGTGCAGTTTGCATTTTATGTTATAGGCTACCTTTGGTCTTCCACATATGATGCACTCTTCAACAACATGCTATTTATCGATGGGAGGCCTAATCCATCCAATACAACTTCAAGCCCTCCAATACTTTTAAAATGATTCTGACCACGTGGATTGTCAGACAATGCTAACAGAAGGGTCCTCAAAGTCAAGCACTGAAGTGAAACATCCGTCCATTGTTCTTTCATGCTCAACCTTCTGATGACACGCAACAGCTCTGAAACACAACTTCAGAATATGAAATTTTGAATAGAGGGCCACAAATTGTTTACAAAAGCTTCTAAAATTCAAGTAATAGGGCATTGCACATTGTGTATCTAAAATTCAAAACTTAGTGACTGATATTTTTAAGTAGAATTGTTATTGAGATGCATTCACAGAATATCAATCACTAAAACAAGTTACCACTATGATAAGTTGCAAGGTTTTCCGCATAGTGACACAGTGTATTTGCAATTTACATCATTTCACAAAAACTATGAACCTCAGGAAGTCAAAAGACCAAGCACAGAGAAACTCAGAAACGCCTACCTTACCTACTAACCAGTTAAGGCCACCAGCTTCCATCACAGACACAACTGCTTTCTGATGCCAATCTTGCCTTGTTTCATTAGGGATTTTAGAAACATTAGACAATTCAGCTGAAGATGGACCCCATCTAGCAACAAAATGCTGTGTAGAACCACTGTACAGCTTATCTGTCTCATGCATATTGGTATTCAAAGCAATAAAGCTACATATTATTGAGACAACATATACTAGAACCCGTTGCAGAACTCCTATCATCTCTATAACAATGTTAGATAAATTTTCATCTCCAGATAATCCACCAGTTACGGTTTTCAGTTGGACGACAGCCCCTGAAATTTACAATGATAGCATCAGATAGTAACAACACTCAAGAGAGGGACAAACTTATTTTTGTGAAACAATAGTACTATTTAAGAGGCATGCATCAAGGAATTAATATGAAAGGTATTGCCATAAGGGGCATATCACGGCTAAGGCCAAAAAGAAAAGCCTCAATGCAGGATTAACAGAAAGGTGACAGAGTTTCAAAGAATAGCAAATAGCTACATTACCTTTCATCAGCGCAGTTAGTTTTTGAATTCCAGCGTAGTAGCCAAGAACACTGCAATTATGCAATGATCGAGTAATTACTGACAAAGCATCCAACACAAGCAATCCTTCAGAAATATTGTTCATGCTTGTGGAAGCCCCTGATGAGTCAGCTCCAGCATGCACACCACCAGCATTTACTGTGTGAACAACAATACAAAAAATTAAAACAGTGGCAGGTGATATAACCAAAACAAGGTCAAAAAACACTGAAAAGAGTATGGAGACCAAAGAGATTAACAATCACCTACATATTATCTCTGTTAGGTGTCAACCAAAAGGTGGCAAACAATAAGCACAGTGAAGAACACATGTTTAGTATGAATTATCAATAGAACCAAACACTCCAAAAGTTAAAATTGGTCAATGGCACTAAGGGACTTGCAGTATAAAGCTTTGTCACAGCATTCCAGATGGCAAAAATGATGATACCCCTGACTTATTGGACACTGAGGGTGAAAAGATGCTTGACAATGATGGATAAAATTAATCATTAGCTTTAGGAAAATATCTTTTAGAATTTGATTTTAATGGATTTAAGAGATCTCATATCCTGGTTCAAATTAGCAACATCAGATGTGTCATGGGCCTTTGCTTTTTAATACTTCCAAGTACTTGCAGATCTCACAAAAGTCACTGCTAATTGATACACAAAACTTCAACCAAGCTCACAAAGAGTTGGTGAATAGCCAATTCATGCCAGATATCAATTTTATTTACCAATTCCTTAATCTAAAAGTTGTTCAAATAGGACTAACTTGCCCAGATCAGCAGCTTTATACAATTCATGGACACTAATTAAGAAATTAAAACACATTCAGATATGATATAATCCTAGACAACTCGCTTCTACAAGGGAAAAAGACCAACATACATAGACTTCAACCTAAAGTGGATGATGCATCAACTCAAACCACTAAGCAGGCGCCAGATGCATTCTCAATAGAGATTGTTTAGCGATCAGATAGCATGTCATTCAAGCAAGCACTATAACCTTCTCTGTCCATAGAACAACAAATCAACTTACAAGTGCTAACCAACGTTGTTAATTCTGTGAGCTCTTCGGTCAATGTCAAAATGACTTCAGCAGGATGCCCGCTAGAACATCCAACAACCATATCATCAGAGAGAAGTGGTTTCTCAGCAGAAGGGCCAGCCACTGGCGGGCCCTCTGTCAACTGAGCAGCATTTGCAGGTTCCCAGTTCTTGTACACTGATGCAAATTGCTCAAGGAAAACACGATACAGCTTCTTCTTTTGAACCTAAAAACAGTGGAGAACAAAAACTTAAGATTCCTAAATAGACATGTAACAAATTGAGGGAAAAGATTACCATCTCCAGTGAAAAATTGTAACACATATAACAAAAAGAAATACATATCTTTTTCTGATTGAGATTCTGTAGATTGGTATGCACCACTTTTCCTTCAGCATATTTTTCTGTCAGGAAATATGGAGTCCCACCCAAAGACTACCATATTATTCAGTTTTGTGCAGGCTATGACCCAAAGACTACCAACTTATCCCGTTTTGTGCAGGTTATGTATTTCTCTATGTTCCACGAATAGAAAGCCCAATGGAAGGCCATCTCCCACGGACAGAACAAGGCTTTTCACAGACAAGATCCACATGCACTCGTACTTAATTTTCATAATATTAGTATTTAGGAATCAAGAGTTTTCATGATTACTGAAGTTTGAATCACAATATCATCAGCATATTTATCATACAAAAGGTCACCAATTCTCCCATCTCAAACATGGTTTACAAGAAAATCAAAGACGCTTCCTTGAAGCTGATCACATTGCATAGTCTACCCTTTGACCCATCTACAGTTGCCTTTTCACTCGACAGACTCCCGGCCATGAGAATAACTAGTGAGTAAAACTAAGAAGGCTGTATAAACAACCTGCACTAAACCCCGTAATATGGGAACCCAGATGAATGGGATGTCTTTTGTTCGGTAGAGAAGAACTAAGAGAACATAGACATGAAATTCATCTATTAGCTCTGGCACAGAGTGCATGTAACAGTGTGCAGATATAGCAACCCAATTTGGAATGAAGAGAATGTAAAATGAGAAATATTTTGCAGAAATACCTTATCAGCAGCATTTTCGTATTTCTCCCAAAGTGAATGTAAAACAGCCTCATCACCAACTTCACTGAGAAAGAAAGCAAAACAAGTAGTTACATAGCAGACCCCATTTGCTTCATGGAAGTAGCGAGTGCTATCTATAATCAAATACATGCCGTACTAGCACATTTTGCAGCACAGAGGTCCAAATATAAGTCAAAGCACCAGGAAAGAATCATTCAATAAGTCAAAAGTCAAGGACACATACCAGAATCTTCTTTTTTGAAATCATACTAATTTACAACACTTTGCTAGTCCCTAGAATTGACAATTCTTTTGAACACTAAGGAGCATCAAGATATCCCACTTGTTGATAATCAAAAACAGTTAAGGAACTAAAACAATCCTGTACAGTGCCCAGTAAGGAAAAAAGGTTGTCCCAACATCCAGTACGATACAGAAACCCCCTTCACTCTTATGACAATGAGCATTGGTCTTTTCTTCTCCTGCTTCTTTTTCCCAAAAAATTGTATATACACCAGAAGTTTACACATAACAGCAAAGAAACCTGAATGTGGAGGATCCAATTTGAAGTTATGAAACCATATCTTGCCATATTTGCAATTAAAAACACGTTAATCAATCTGCCATACGGAAGTCCACACAGTCAAGCAAATTGGTAACTGTTTAATCAGCAGTCTATACAATGTTCAAGACAGTTGGAAGTCAATTACTCCTAATTTAAGGACTAAATGAACTCCTTATTCACCAGGTACAAAGGTACATTCCATAGAGGTTGTAAGTAGTAGAATACTTTGAACAAATACCTGAAGCAGATTTTTGGAGTAGGAGGGGAAAACTTCTCGGCCAATAACCCTGAAGTAGACTCTCCAGTATGGGTACTGGATGTTCTCCGTATGAGATCAGCCACACCCTTAACAATGTTCATGTTTCCCCCCGGTATTAGAAGAAAAAACGATCAGAACTTTATAATTTGATAACTAAGATACTTATATTGCTTCCCAGCCATCAGCAGCAACAAGTTCAATGATTCTGTTTCCATAAAAAGCAAACAACCATAGGTGAGGTTATGATTGAATGTAAATCTGGAGGGATCAAAACGTCTAAAAAGGAAATATAAAGAGAGAAAAGCAATTCCTGCCACAAAGACTGATAATGATTAAACAATGAGACATCTTCATCATACCACTAATAATAATAATAATAATAGTGCTGAGTACTGTGATAATAATAATAATAATAATAATAATAATAATAATAATAATAATAATAATAATAATAATAATAATAATAATAATA
>JAOQMM010000002.1:3182598-3193493 GCA_027563515.1 Erythroxylum platyclados
ACAAGATAAAGAATGCCTTTAAATAATTTGTCACTAAACTACAACCAAAGCGATTGGCTGTAGGGCATAATCCAACACAATAATGAAAAAATAAATGAAATGAAATCTAGGTAATATGATTGATGTGACAACATAATAAGATCAAAAGCATAGGCAATCAGCAATAAATCTGATTATCTTAATAAAAGTAGCAATAATATCAATAAAATACTACTAAGTTTTCCCTCTTATAGACTCAATAGATTATTTGTACACTTTCCTAACAAGTTACAACATTCTTTTTAGCATTAGGGAGTGGGGTTTTATCTTCTTTTTCGTTTTGCTATCTGTAAAAACAATTATTAATTAGAGTATTAAAATAATTTAGAAAATTTAAGTAGTTTATTGATGGATTATAAATTACCAAAGAACTTACCAATTTTACAAAGATAAACTCTTAGGATCAGCTGTACGTATTTTATTTGTTGTTTTCTATTTTAAATATGTTTTCCAGTAATTTACTACATATTAAAGCATTATATTAATTAAATATTATTAAAATAATTTGTAAAAAATATTAATAATTATCATTCCTTCATGTCTGGGTGTTTCCAATAAGTAATAAGATCCTCAAATTCTAGGCCTAAGAAGGTACTTTTAAGAGGCAGATAATGTAGATCAAATGTCATGATTAAGACGATAGTAACAAACAAAAGTAGGGACGTCAGGCATTGATCGAGTTGATTCTTGCGATAGACCAAACAATCTGGATTCTGGCACATTCTCTTTAATGGTAAATTTATTTCACTCTCCTTTTTATGTATATTTTCCGGCCCATATCGCTAGTTTAGTTTAGCCTTCAGTCTTTATAAGGCGTGCCAAAATCTTGGTCCCGGCGTGTTCGAAAAAAGGAGAGATGGTTGGCATCTCCCCTGACAGGGACGGGAGCAGCCTTCGGGCTTACCTGTTAACGACACACTCGGTTAAGGCTACCCACCTTTAAGGTGGATCTCTAACCAATTTTTTTTCCCCGGGTCGCCTCTCTCTAACGACGGCTGGTCTGTATTAGGTCACTCGATATTTCTTGCAACTCCTCGAAAACTGCTTCAGATCAATCCCAGAGGATCGTTGGAAATGGATCCAATGGTAAGCGACATTCTTCTTCAAGTAGGCCTATTTCTTCTCGTAGTTTTCATGTTCCTCGCAGCACACAACGTTCCCCAGAAAATTCTAACCAAGTTTCGCTACCGCAACCGAGCCACCTTCCAAGCGAAGCGCCACTTCGTTCGCGGCGCTCAGCTCCTCTCCCAAGCCAGATCGCCGGCGAATTCCCGATCAGCCGCCTCTTCCCTGGCCAAACAAGCTGAAGAAGAGGCCGAGAAAGCCATCCGCCTCGATCCCAAAGACGCCGCGGCTCACATCTTGAAGACTTTGACTTTGGATTTCCAAGGATTCAAGACCTCGGCTCTCGAGTCCCTCGACATCGCTCTCTCGCCGCTCGCTGCGAAATCACTGAGCGACAGGGAGAGAGGAGACGCGCTGTTCAAAAGAGCGGAATTGACCATGGAAATGAACCGCCGTGGACGAGTTGACTCGGCGGTTAACGATCTGACTCAGGCGGTGAAACTGAATCCAGAAAGCGCAAAGGCCTTCAATTTGTTAGGAAAGTGTTACGAGTCTAAGAATATGAAAGAAGAAGCCGAGAAAGCGTACGAGATGGCTCGTAAAGTAAAGCCTGAAGTCACCAGAGAGGAGGCTATGGGACACTGATAATTTTTTAAGATCCTCTTCGTCAAGCATTTGAATCGTGTGATAGTAAACAGATCTCACAGAAGGCAAATTCAGGAACTTTTTGTGATTTAAGTGTAGAATTTGATGAGATCTTGTTACTGTTGAATAGGCATTTCTGTTAAGTTTAAAATCGCAGGCATTGGTAACTAATATATGATCATCAGTTGGCCCTGTAGGACTTTTGAGTTCAGTCTTTTGAACTCCCAGAAATTTCAGTCTTATAGACAACTCCTGCTAGTTGATTTATCCCAGAATTTATCTAATGCACATTCGAAACATAAGACAGAGGTTTAAAGAGTAGCTCTTTGGATTTCGTGAAACAGATAACAGAAAATTGTGTCTTCCGAAAGAGGATTAAGGGATATGACATTGAAAGGAACGCAAAGTAAAGATCAGTAACACTTTCTGAACTTTAAAGAATGAGGACTCAGACACTCAGTCCCCAATTTCAGCAGAGTTAGTTGTATTTTTACTAGACTCCATAGAAATGCCGGAAATAGTACCAGGGTTGCTTTTGTTGAAATCCCCAGTAGATAATTGTTCACCTTCAGAATAATTACCAATCTTCCCCCCATCTTGAACATTACTTGCTGGTTCTGTGGCCAACCCATGACATGCTTCTTCAACTGCAGATGGATCACTCTGAAAGTTCAGCACTTGAGTAGGGCCAACTCTTTTTCCAGAGGACTTCCTTTTCATTTTCTTTTTGAACCGAGCCTTCTTCACCTTGGGAGTGTTTTTTGCCTCTAACGACACGGCGGTCTCCGCGGCTCTTTTTTTACAGGGAACAACTGTTAAGTGAGGGTGACCAACCGGTTCATCAGACTTGGAGGTACTAGTTTGGATAGCTAACAAAGCAACTCTGGCAGCTTTTATTTCTGCTTCCTTTTTCGTTATAGCTGAGGATCCAATGTACCGCATCCCCCCTATCTCAACAGTGCATTTGAAGCTAGGACCTCGATCTGATGTTTCTTCCTTTTGACACTGGTAAAATGGAATTGCATAATTCATTTTCTGTGCATATTCCTGAAGCAGATTCTTGCATAATCCTGTATCGTGCTACAAAAAGAACAAAATGAAGGTTACCAATGGATTGAGAAAATAAGAAGAAAGAAATGTAGAATCACATTACATAAACTGCAAGAAAGTAAATTTAGAGAAGAGACAACTTCACTCACCATAATCAGCAACTTCATAATGAGACTGATATTGATATGAACGAAAAGCAGCAATTGACAGAAAAGGATGAGGTAAAGATTCATACAATTCAACAGTAACAGCGAGTGAAATTCTTGGTCTTGAAACTTGAAAATGATGTAAAGTTCTACCCTGTATGTGCATATCGTGCTTTTGTCTGATTGAGAGCCACATAAATTAAAGCAGTGGCAGGGAAACTAGAAGAATATTTTTGCTCGAAGTGAAAAAGGCAACTGAGACAGTAAACATAACCAGAAAGCACAAAATTTACTACTAGTTTCATTTGTATTTGAAAGAACCGCGTCTTACATCCGATTAGATTCATTTGAACAAATTGGTGTTGAGGCCAGGATAGAAAGAAGATGCTGGAAAGTGTGGGGGCTCTTTAGGACTAGAACCACAGGGCTTCTTACGGATTATCCAAAACGAGATAAAGCTTTATACTCCAAAAACTGACTCACTATGCATATGATTCAGTATGCCAATTATTAAACAACTTATTAGGAACACAAGACAGAAAATAAAAAATGTTCGTCATTCACAATAGGTGAACTTGCTAGAATGCTGTTAAAAAACAGACCTTAAGAAATTCCCTTATATTGTATCATTCAATAGAGGCAGAATTGGGAACGTCACGGCTTGATGTAAGAGGTGGCAGAACCCCTCTACGAGGATTGGGATAACAGTTATTGATTGGGTTCATCGAATTAAAAGAACAGAGACGGAAGGCGGTAAAACAAGATTGCCTAGTGGAGCAATGGGAAAGTGATAAAACTAAGAGTAGAAGTAGTAATAAACTTACAATAGGTTGAGAGATGCAAGGAGTAACTTCACTAGACTTGGATAACTCCAAAAGAGCAACTTCAGCAGCTGACTGCTCGGCTGCCTTTCGATTGAAGAATCCTGGCAAGGAATTGTATCTAACACCTTTTACAGTCACTGATGACCTGAAGGACGGTTCATGGGAAGGACCTTCCTTTTTTGTTTCATATTCAGGTGTAGGCAATCCCATCTTCTGAGCGTACTCTTGCAGTCTGCTCTTAAAAACGTAGCATTTCGACACACCTAGTGTATGTATCAAAATTACATTTATAAGCAGGCACCACAAATCAAAAGTTAAAACATCTCTTCATCCATAAAATGTTACCATGATATCTAAAACATAAGGAACTTAAGCCCAAAACGTGGTTGTAACTTGTTCTCCATGGATAGAAAATTGAAACCTAGCTTCAAATAATCAGCAAGGCATCAATCTTTTAACACTAACAGACACAATCACTAACATTCCTCACCTCACAACAATTACCCTCACATAGGCATTGAACCATTTGCCATTTGTCTACAATCTCAAAATTCACCAACAGAGTTAGCTAGCTCTAAACTATCATTTCTCCTACTGTTAACTTGAGAAGCCAATTTAACGACGACCCAGAGAAATGAAGGAAGAAGTTTACCGGAGAAGCCACCGTTGGTGGCCATAGCTGTGAACTTCCGTCTAACCCGTTGAAGCCAAAGATTCGCTTTTTGTCTGGTTGGCTATCGCGAAACAAACAGCAATGGAAGCGTGAGGAACCCGAGAAAATAGCGGCTCTGTCGGGCTTACGGTGTCGTTTCATGCATATTACCTAAAACCCCAGCTCTTCTGCTACAGAACCTCAATGAGGGTGAAACGTGAATACCGAGGTGTGCTAGGTTAATCAATTAGGAAGAAATTAATAGGTAAGGAATAAAAAATAGTCTTCGGTTATATATTATCATTATATAAATAATATTTTGATATCTAAATTTTAAAAATTACTTCATATCATTCAAATACGAGAGGAATGAAAATTATTTTTAGTAATGCGCAAGTGTCAAAGGCGCGATAAATCGTTGTCACACTAAGAGAAGTGTTAAAAGTGTGATACACTCTGTTATATTTATAAGTTTTTTCCTTTTTTAAAATAATATAATTAATTAAATTATATTAAAATTAAATATAATTAATTAGAATAAATTAAATTTTGATATAAAATTTTAACAGATTATTTTTTTAGCAAAACAATATAATTAAATAGAATATATTATTATTAAATATACTTAATTAGAATATATTTAAATTTGATATAAAATAAAAATTTTGCAAAATTTTTAACAAATTAACTATTATTAGTTATAACAGTGATAATTCTTTGTCCTAATTAGTTATCATAATTATAATAATTATATTATTTCTTATTCTTTACTATATTCTTTATTATTCTTATTACTCTTATCCGTGAGAATCAAGCACACCCTAATGCTAAATACAAGAGATTACGCTTTTTCTGTTCATCTTTCCTCAGAAACTGTGGCAAAAATGTGAGCCGTTGGATGAGTTTTCTTGCGGCTTCTGTTGAACGTAGATCGGACGGTGAGGTGAGTTTTGATAGGAAGATTTTTCTCCAGAGTTGGACAAACGTTAGGGGTACTTGCGGGTAGACAATAGTTATTATCACTAGCTTTTGACTTGTCTGAACTCTGTTAATCGTGCGGCTATGATTGGATATTGAAATAACCTCCAGGTGTTCGAGTAGTACCTTTCGGTAGGAAATATCTGACATCTTAATTAGTCGATTTAACGAATATTCGTTATTACAAGAAATCACAGGAACATACCCAAAATCAAAAAATCCCCAATTTGATAACTCTTTTGGTACGTGAGCTAGGTCACGCCTCGCTCTCCATCTGTCTTTCTCTGTCTCTGAGTAAGATAAAGATAGTAAGCACCCACCAGTTGTTTGTTTAAATACCTGTGCCTAGTTCCGTCCAAGTGGATCCAAAAAAGATTTGACTTTTGCCCTTCAAAATTCGACGATTGTGTCTCAGAAAAGAAAATCTTTACAAGTTTATGTTGTGATTTAACGTGTGAGATAGATGGAGGACTCGGAGAAAAGAAGGGAAAGATTGAGAGCTATGCGCACTGTGGCTGCTGAAGCTGAAGGAGTTGCTGACGTCGAAGCCTCTGCACGGCCTAATTCGCTTGCCAACCCGCTGCTTGAAGACCCCGATAATCTCGGGGCGCCGGAGGATTCAGTTTCCAGTCAAAGGTTTGATTTTTACACCGACCCAATGGCTGCATTTTCGACTAACAAGAAGAGGAATGTGGCTGCCAACCACACACATCCAAATGCTAGTGGTTTTCCCGTTTCAGGGTTTTCATCTCCCTATCCGAGTATGTTTGCTCTCACAAATGTATGTTTTGTGTGTGTGTGTGTGTATGCGTATGCGTGTGTCTGTGGAATCTCTGTTCTGGTACTGTAGAATGTGGTGGAGTGAACTTATGGTCGGTAGTTTATGTCATTTAACAATTCTCTTGCTCTCTGATGCTGAAATGGTTTGAACTACACTTGATCGTGCTTGTCTTAATCCACTTTGTTTGTTAGAGATGAGAACACGGATAGACACAGAAATTGTAGGGATTCAATTGTTCTAAATTATGCTCGTCAATCACAAAAGCTTGTCCATCTTCTTGTTTAATGAAATGAAATGGAGTCCTTTTGTCCTTGTGCTGTAGATATAATATGTAAAACATAAGATATGATATACTGCCACCCATTTGGTTATCGCGGTTGTGAGCAACCATTGCACCATTGGGATTCGAGGAATCAAACCCCAAAAAACCAAAATCAGTCGTTACACTGAGGGAGAGGACAGAGGGGAACATTATATTTTTTAAAAAACTTTCCCCCTATTTGTGTGTACAACCAGAGCCTGTGCCTGCAGTGATGAGAGTCTTGGCTTCAATCTGGTTGCGGGTACATTCATGATTTTTATTTTTTTTTGGATGAAGAATTGTTGTGGTCAAGGCTTGCATTAGTAAAGAGCTGAAAATGTTTTGGATATTTTGTTACTACAAAAAGGAAAAGGAACTTTTCTGCATGCATCAAATGAATGTGAATTACTTCTAATTTTTTATCTAATTTACAGGACCTGCGAATCCTGATACAAACTTTTTGCCTGTGCATCAAACGCATAGCAGTTACACACCTAATTACAGATTGTATCAAGCAAATCTTCCTCATGAGAGTCCAGCTGCCTATACACAACCAAGAGGCATGGTCAATTCTTTTCCCATACATCAGGGGATTCCTCCAGCAGGCTGGAATGGATCTGGTGGCCAGACTACCAATTATAATTCCATTCCCCAAAGAGGATTGGCTAGTCCATACCCCATGCATCAAGTGACCCCTGGTTTTGGATCGGTGAGAGGCCGTAGTTTTAATTTTGCTAGAGGCAATGCCCATGGGTTTGGAAACACTCCTTACCTGGGTTCGGTACAACAAGGCTTTCCTGATTCTAATTCAGGAAGAGGTCAGGGACGATGGCATGGCGGCAGGGCCAACTCAAGTTCTAGATGGAGTGGTGGAAGAGGACAAGCTTTTCATTCCCATAAGCATACATTACATGAGACATTTAAGCCCGGGTCTTTTTATGACAAGTCTATGGTTGAAGACCCATGGCAGCATTTGGAGCCTGTTATGTGGAAGGGTTTAAATCCTACCGTGAATAGTTCAAATGTCCCTGGCTCTTCAAATTCCTGGCTTCCAAAATCCATTAGCATGAAAAAACAAAGAGTTTCAGAGCCCTATAATAAGTCCAATTCTCAACAAAGCCTTGCAGAATACCTTGCTGCCTCATTCAATGAGGCGACCAAAGATACCCAAGCAAATGACTCCTAACTTGGACTTCATATTCACTTCACTGGTGAAAGTGATTACCTAAAAAAATTGCTTCTGTTTTCTGGGAAGAACAATGAAAGGAGTGCACGAGCAATACTGGGTCATTGACCCCTTTTTCTACTTGGAGGTTTTTAGTGTGCAGACTTTGAAGAAGACTTGCAGGAGTGTTGAATCTGTTGACTATGAAGTCTTACGCAGGTTCTAGATATAGCTTTCAGGATATAGAGTAACAATCTAGTATGCTTCCCCGATATAAACTAGTTTGTTTGCAAATTATTCCTGCTTACATAATATGTTTCTTTGGCAGTAAGGTAAATTTCTTTGTCATGCTTGTTAACGGGAGGATGGTGAGTAGACCTGAAAACCTTCTCAGCCTCTTGGTGCTAACTTATGATGAAATGATGGTTATATGGTAAGATATCGTGTTTAGTATTTATTGATCGTGGACTTGCTGGATTACCAGATTGGAACACCCTCCATGGTTGGCACATGCAATTATGATAAAACTTAATAATTGGACAATCACTACCCTAAAAATTCAAAAGGGCTAATGAATGCGCTTAAATAGGTTGCCAGGTGGCTGTGGCCCTGACCATCAGAGAGGCTGTGGCGTTGAAAACAATGTGAGGGCACGCAATCTCTAGTGGTTACGGTGCTTCACCAAGTCTAAGGTGCATCCGTTAGAAAGTTAAATGGACGATAATAAATTTTTAAATTTAATTTGTGATATATTATAAAACTATAAATTATAAAATTATTACAAATATAATCTATCATTTCTTATAAAAATTAATAAATAAATTATAAATTATGAGGCACCATTTATTCTTTCTTAGAAAAATTAATCTATTAATTTATCAATTAACTAACCTCTTCTGAAAATATTTCTTATTTATTTTATTTTTAATTTATTATAATTTATCTATGTGTGGACATGTTTTAAAATACGTGATTTAATTAAATCGTAAAATTGAATTTAATTTAAAATATAATTTATTCTGAATTGAAATAAATTGAATGCGAAATTATATAAAAAAAATAAACATACATATTAATCTCTAAAATTTTAAAAAATTGTTATTATTTGTAAATTTATTTAAATTTTTATCATTAATTTTTATTCAAATACAAATTTTCTGTGTTAATAGATTCTAGTTAATTTAATTTAAAATATATTTTATTTTTCTAATTAAAAATTTAATACTGAGAGCAAATGTCAAGGTTAGCGTATTAAGTAATGTGACTTCTAATTCCAGAGGCATCCATTTCTTCATTAATTACAAAGCCAATGTTGTGTCCAGCTCATGACCATAAATAACTCTCCCTCCTCATTAAATCCCTCAACTAACCCTAAGTTTCAAATTTTGGAGATTAGGTTTTCGTGCTGTTTTACATAATTGCAATGCATGCAACTAATGGCTCCAAAAATAGTCAGTTCCAACAATTAATGCCACTGGTATTGGTTGGATAGTCTAATCTAATTACTCAACTTTGTTCGGTTTGAACTCCTAAATCTGCCCAATTTTAAACCAACGCCAATTGATAGAAGCACTATTTTGAAGAAGGACGTGTGGAGATTGGAGAATCATCACCTCCTTCAGCTCATAATTGCTTGGACCGTGTTACTATTGTTTTTGGTCAATACAATCTCTATCGAGATCGTCCATGTAAGTTCCAGCACGCTTCCTTCTGCTTACTCTCACTAATTTATTGTAATAGACTCGAAGGATAACTTTATTAAGTAAACGAACATACCCGACAAAAGTTGTGGGTTTCTTCGAAAACTTAGTTTTCAATAAGTCTACTCAATAATAATCTCGAAGAAGGAAAATTCCGTCTCTCATTAATGAGAGAAGAACTACAGATTACACCATCGTTATCTCCTACAATCTCTCCTACTTTAGCTAAGTTAAAATTACAAAGTGATACAAAACGATATACACAGATATGAGTTGATAAGGAAGATAAAAAGGTGTCAATATTTGATAAGATCTAATAAGATCAAATCATCAATATCCGTATTACCCCCCTCAAGTTGGTGCGTGGAGATTCCAAATGCCTAACTTACCTAGCAGGAAGTGGAATTGTGCACGACCCAAAGACTTGGTGAAGATGTCAGCAAGCTGTGGATGAGAGGGAACATAGGAAGGTTGGAGGTGCCCATGAAGAATTTCATTGCGAATAAAATGACAATCAACCTCAATATGCTTCATGCGTTCATAGAAGACCGGGTTCTTGGCAATGTGCAAGGTAGCTTGGCTATCGCAGTAGAGACGCATGGGCCTAGAGTGTGAGATGCTGAGATTGGAATGGATAGCCTTTACCCATTTAAGTTCACAAGTGGTCGTGGCCATGGAACGATACTCAGTTTCAGTAGATGAGTGGGACACTGTATGTTGCTTCTTAATTTTCCATGAAATAGGAGAGTGACCTGAGAGAATAATCCACCCAGTAAGAAATCGACAAGTAAGGGGACAGGTGGCCCAGTCAGCATCACACCATCTATGCAGTTGTGTATCACAAGTACTATCGAGGAGAATCCCTTGTCCTGGGTTACCTTTATGTAACAAACTACCCACAAAGCAGCTGCCCAATGCTTAGCTCGTGGATGGTGCATGAATTGAGAGAGAACGTGAACACAATAGGACAGATCAGGGCGTATAAACACAAAGATAAATGAGATGACCCACAAGTCGTCTGTATCGATCGGGATGGGTAAGGTAGTGCCTTGTAGCAAGTCTAAGTTGATAATTATGTTCTAATAGGATGACCATAGGTTTGGCCCCAAGAAGACCAGCTTCACTGATGATATCCAAGGCATACTTCCTTTGGCAAAGAAAGATGTCGGCAGGTGATCTGGCCACCTCCACACCCAAGAAATACTTCAGTTTACCCAAGTCTTTCATATGAAAACACTGACTCAAGTAGGTTTTGAACTTCTGAACAACAACTGAATTATTCCCACAAATAATGAGATCGTCAACATAGACTATAACCACAAGTTGTATCTATTAGCAATGAATGTGAATAATGAATAATTTGAGTAGGATTACTGGAACGCATAACCTTTGAGGGCAGATGAAAGTTTGGCAAACTAGCAACGTGGGCCTTGCTTCAACCCATATAAAGACTTGCGAAGTTTACAAACCATACCTGGATGGGAACTGCGAAAACTAGGGGTTAATTTCATGAAAACCTCTTCATGTAGGTCGCCATGGAGAAAGGCAT
>JAOQMM010000002.1:3193593-3203802 GCA_027563515.1 Erythroxylum platyclados
ACAAGGAGTTGTATGCATTAGTGTGAGATTTAGAGACTTGCAATACTTTTTTTTTTATCTAAAGAATTCATTAGGCATCCATTTGATGAAGTTCCCAACCTTTGCTGGCAGCAACGACAAAGACAATGTGAACTGTAACCATTTTTGCAACGGGAGCAAACGTTTCTGTGTACAATACCTTCAACTTGATGATTCCAAGAATGACAAGACTATACTACCATCAGAGTGATATTTGATCTTGTAAACCCACTAACATCCTAAGGACTTTTTATCCAGTGGCAAAGGGCACATATCCCATGTATGGTTTTCTTCAAGGGCATGAATCTCATTTTTCATGTGGAATGCTCTCGTTTAATAATCATAGCAGCAAGGAATATGCGATGCTTCAAACATAAATTATCACAACTCTCATAATGTGTTATAGGATAAGCCGTACTTGAAGGATGCCGTGGAGAGGATGAACGAGTAGATGGGCAAATGGCTTGGACAGTGTTCGTCACAAAGTCACAGAAAGCTTCACAGAAGGGAGTTTGGTGCATTGTCCTCGTCTAAGAAGTTCTAGATTGGTGGAGTTCACGTCATTAACGTCACAGGCCTCTAAGGCTGGCATGGTAGTAGTAGGCGGATTGGTAGCTGCTAGTATAATTGGCACGTCAGTGCCCCCCCTTACGTCACTGATCATGGCCTCACCTGAGGATTCAAATGTGTCAAAATGCTCATCGAGAACAATATTAACATCAACAAAAGTTTCAACTTGTGGTAGTGATGGGGAAGCTGCACTATCAGACGACAAGGTAGTGCAAGTAAAATGAAACTCAGTTTCATAAAAATGAACATCTCTGGACACAAAGTAGGTGTGAGTTTCCAGATCAAACAACTTCCATCCCTTCTTCCTAAGAGGATACCCCACAAAGATACACTTTTGACTACGACTAGCAAACTTATCACCCTTTTTCCCTTGATTATGTTCATAACATAAACAACCAAATACTCTTAGGTACTCATATGAAGGTGGTGCTCCATGAAGCATTTCATAAGGAGACTTTCCATTCAAGACGGGTGTAGGTGTTCTATTGATAAGATATCCCGTTGTTAGAATGCATTCACCCCAAAAGGAAAGAAGAAGGTTACCTTGAAACCTTAGAGTGCGGGCCATGTTAAGTATATGTTGATGTTTTTGTTCAACTCGACCATTCTGTTGAGGTGTTTCTGTGCAAGATGTTTGAAATATAATCCCACGTTCAAGAATTTGGTTGGTCAAGCAAATAAATTCAGTTCCATTATCGCTTCCAATTGTCTTAACTTGTTTCTCATATTGTCGTTCTACTAAGGCAATGAAATTCAACAACACACTTGAAACTTCCTTTTTGTCAACCAACAGATAGATCCAGAGAGCACGAGAAAAATTATCTACTATTGTCAAAAAATAATAAGCACCACAAGAAGATGGAGTATGGTAAGGTCAAATCATAATGAACTAATTCAAATGCATTAGTAGCTTTATGATTGCTCAAAGGAAAGCTACTCCTAGTTTGCTTTGCCCTTAGACACACATCATATGCTTTATTTTCAAACTCACTACTGTTACTAATATGGGAAACCAACAGCGTGATCTTTAAAGAGGAATGTCCCAAGCGTTTGTGCCATAGGTCGAACGACGGTGTTACATCAACTTTGAAATCTTTCTCACAGTGGATCCCCTTGAAATAATCAAGCCCATCATGTCGTTCACCCACATCAATCAGCATCTTCGAAGTGCGGTCCTACATAACACATAAAGAGTTAGTGAACTAAATAAAACAATTTATGCCATCCGTCAAGTGAGATACAGAGATCAAGTTGCAGTTTAATTTAGGCACATATAACACATTGTTGAATTGTAGGCCTCCTTAGAGAGTCACTGTGCCTTCTTTTGTAGCTGTAGCTTGTTGTCTGTTTGGTAACCCCACAGGGCATCCTCAGACGTTTTTCAAGTCATGCAGAATGTTCAAGTTTCCAGTCATGTGATTGGAAGCTCCTATGTCAATTATCCATGCTATTTCTTTACCTATCATTCTTTCACTGGTGTTTCCTTTGTGACTGTTGAGAAGTTTCACCAATGTTTGCCATTGATCATTACTCAAATTCGACAATCCTACTCTATCCGCATCCATCACTGGTGTAGTGGCTCTTTTTGTGGAAGTCTGGACAGAATTGGCACGTGCATGCGTTCCTCTTCCACGTCCTGAATTGTTTCCTTGTCCTCGTTATCCTCTTACCCGAGAGTTTGTTTTTGCCTTATTTTGTGGCCTATCTCCCTACCATTCTAGGTACCCGATTAATCGAAAACATGTTGTGACGTCATGCCCTGGTCGACTGCAGTTGGAACATATTATTGTTTTGTCCCGCATATCACTGCTCCCTTTAAATCGTCCACCAGCTTGGACTACGAGACCCACAACTTCCCCTCATTCTTCTTCGTTTCTAGTAATCGTCTTCATCCGTTCTTCTTGTATTAAAGTAGCGTACACTTGATTCAAAGAAGGCAGTGGATCAGTAGCAAGCAAATTTGAATGTACCGTTCCATATAATGAATCATTAAGACCCATAAAAAACTGGTGCAACTTCTCTTCCTCTATGTGCTTCTCTAATTGAGCTGTAATGTCACACTTGCACTCTCCACATATGCAAATCGATAGTTTGCTAACTCATCCTATAAAGCTTTGAGTCTTCCGTAATAGTGAACCATAGTCAACCCCCTTTGTTTGCATTCAGCAAGTTCTGATTTCAATTGTTGAATTTGGGATCCATTCACAACTAAAAATGCTCTTTAATGTCTTCCCATAACTCCTTTGCATTCTCCTTGTAAGAGACAGTAGATCCCAAAGTTGGTTTAATTGTATTCAAGATCTAGGACACCAACATCGATTGCATTGTCCACCATTCCTCTAGCTTAGTGGTTCCTTCATTCAGTCATTGTATGGTGTCATCCACAAAGACCCATTTTTGTCGTGCACGTAAAGAGGTGTGAATAGCTCTCGCCCATTCTTCATAATTTTTACCCTGCAATTGCACCTGGGTGATCACATTTCCTGCTCACTTGAATTTAAGACATACAGGGATGACGTCTTCTTCACCACTTCAAAGTGTTGTTCCCGTAGTCCTGTCATTTCCTGTAGCCTAAGCACTTGTTTCTAATAGTGCGTGAAGGCTCTGATACCATAATAATCTTGAAGAAGGGAAATTTTTCTCATTCATGAGAGAAGAACTACACATATATACAGATTACACCATCATTATCTCCTACAATCTCTCCTACATTAGCTAAGTTAAAGTTGCAAAGTGATACAAAAAGATATACAAAGATATGAGTTGATAAGGTAGATAATAAGATCATCAATATCTGATAAGATTAGATCATCAATATCCGCATTACTCAATATGCTTTGCAATTGCTTTTGTATAAGGATATTGTGTATCAAAAATATCAAACTTATGATCGTGTTTGAGTTATAAATTATACATAAGGGATTTGTTAGCTTAGATCCCTAAGAAACAGACTTTAAGAGTTGCCGCAAGGAAAAAATGACTTGTGTCTCGGAAACCTGAACTAAAGGATTACGGGGATAACATAATATTATCAGCAATTAAATTATATTTATCAAAACGTATTATATAAATTATATTTCTTGCTAATTTAATAAATTAATGAACTAAATCAAGTAATAAGTTTAATTTAAATAATGAATATTTGACTATAACTACAAGATTTATAGAGACTCTTTAGACAATCTAAACATATACTCTTATTAAGAATATCGATATAGAAAAGATGTTTATTTTTCATTTTACATTTTCAGGAATTAATTATCGAGTGTTAATATCAACATGAATATTTAAAACCAATTTTCTAAATAAATTATATTGAGATAGCAGATTTAAAAATGTTTAAAATTTTAAAAATTAATTTATTATAAATTTTAATTTTTTTGATTTAGTTATTAATTTTTTAAATTTATACAAATCAGGTAAACATTATTTTTACTAATAAAAAATCTATATAATATTTAGTGGACTGATAAATATTTTAATTTGAAATATACAAATTTTGTCTTTTAATTTAAAAATTTTATTACTTTTTTATTTGTTATCCCAATTATATTTAAGTAGTGGCTAGGAGGTAATCACAATGAGCACTTTCCCCTTTTCATCTATTAATTTTACTTATATTGACTAGACTCGATCCGATCAGTCTCCTCTCTGTAGATTATACTCAGTCTAGGAGAGCAGGAGTTGTGTTGCTTTTCAGTACTTGCTAAAAATACGTAGAAATGCACACAAAAACGCGCGAAGTATAGCTATTTGAGAGGAACCAAATTTAGGCACTTCCATGTTTTCAGGAGCTACATTATAAATGTTGTTCCATTTCATACTTAGCCAAAAAATGAACAGATCCAATAGCCTCGGATCTCCGCGTCTCTAGTTCATTGTCTACAGCTCTCAAATCAAGGAAATGAGACTATGGTTCTATAATTTAAATTAGAGATTAAAAAAAAGCCAAACCTACTCGGTATATAAGACTTTCCATTTTGCAAGGGTCTAGAGAGGGTCATAATATATGTAGTTTTATATTTGTATTTTTATAAAGAAGCTATTTTTATGAATTAAATCTGTAACCTTATGGTTACAAATGAACAATTTTACCAGCTGCTCCAAAGGTCACCTTCAAGGCTTAGGTTTACTTGAGGCTCAACTTTTCTAAGAAAATCGATATTATTTTACTTAAAATAATTAAACCTTGAGTCAGTATAAGCCTGGGCCTGGGCCTGACTTATGAGCTGACCTGTTGGAAATAACTAAATTCAGGCTAGCCAAGAATTGTCATCCCTACATATGCAATAAATTAATTTTTTTAAATATTGCTTCTAATTAATTTGTGATGGAAAATAGTTCATTTAAAGGCCAGGTTTTTATTAATTATTGTCCACTAATTAAAGTCCATTAAAAACAGCTAAATTTAGGTTAGCCAAGAATTGTCATCCCTGTATATGCAATAAATTAATTTTTTAAAATATTGCTTCTAATTAATTTGTGATGGAAAATAGTTCATTTAAGGGCCCGGGTTTCTATTAATTATTGCCCACTAATTAAAGCGGGCACATGGAATGTTGGTCCTAAAAATGAAAGGTGTAATTATCACAAAATCTGAAATTCAAATAAGTGATTAAACATTATGATTTAACTTGCTCGGATGCAAACTTAAGAAAGAAATTGTATTATATGATTCGTGATGCTCACAAAATGTTATCATATGTGGAAATAATTATCTCAAAATTAAAGAATATGATATTTAGATTAATAATTATTTTTGGGAATATATAAGCTTAAGGATTAATTAATCTAAATGTTAAATAATATTACTTCCATGAAACAACAACAACAAAAATAATTTAGTTAAAGTCTCGCTGATGCGCACAATTTGGAAAGGTTTAATTGTACGCAGCCTTACCGTTTTATAGACACACATAAATAAATAAATATATATATATGCATATACAAATTAAAATAATAAAATAAAAATAAAAATAGACATATGACGATGACAATGATAATGACGATGACGAATAATGTAAAGAGCAAAAATAAAAGATAAAATAAGTAAATAAATAAACAAACAAGAAAAAAAACAAGTTATAAATAAATCAAATAAGCAATTACAAGAAAAGATTTAGGTTAAGTAGAAAATATTTAAGCTAAATAACTAAAAAAGAAATATTAAATATTTAGGCTAAATACAAGACATAATAATTAAGGAAAATGCTTAAAAGAATTGTAAGAACTAGAATGATCTCTTTATGTGAGATCTTTTATCTATATTCTAGTATATCAAAGTTTTCTATTAAGGTAATGTCTTTGGTAAGTTGTAACTGAGTCATATCATTCTTAATTATCTCCTTTTAGTTATTAAAGAAGAAATTTCATAAAATTTATGAATTTCATAAAAATCATTGTTTGATACAATATAATAAAATATTAAAATAAATATTATTTTTTAGGGTTAATTATAAACAAAATGTCAAACTTTGCTCAATTTTACAACTATAGCTCGAATTTCAAAAAGTGACAATAAAATGCTCAAACTTTCAATCTTTTTAAAGTCTAACCTGAACTTTAAAAAGTTGCAACAAAATACTCAAACTTTCAATTTTTTTCAATTCTAGCCCGATGTAGTGTCTCCGTTAAGTTTGTTGACTTAACTCAGATTACACAACCTCGACGACCTAACACTTTGATTTGAGCTTTTCCCTTCATTTTTAATTTGTTCTTTTGATGTCCTCATCTTTCGATTTTCAGATTACGCAACTCCAATGCCCTCACGTCGAAAGCATTGTGAGAGCAAACTGAAAATGAAGAGCTTGTTGATGCAATACACTATAATGCGAGAGTAGTTTGAGACATTAGAAGAACAAACATAAAACAAAGGGCTAAGGGTTAAGGGTGTCGGGAGAACAAACAGATAACGAAGGGCTAAGGCTGCATAAACTGATTTAGGGACTTTATTTTTAACAACGACATTGTATCATTAATCTTCATTTGTTGTGTTAATTTTGGCTGGCGTGTATTAATAGCTAGTATTTCTAGCGTCAAGCTAACGTTAAAAAAAAATGAAAGTTTGAGTATTTTATTGTTACTTTTTGAAGTTCGAGCTAGAATTTAAAAAAATGAAAGTTTAAGCATTTTATTGCTACTTTTTGAAGTTCGTGTTATAATTGCAAAATTAAACAAAGTTTGAGATTTTTTTAATTAACCTTATTATTTACTAATTTTAAATCTTATTAAGTGAGGAAAAGATAATTTTTATTTATACGAATAATTTATTCAATTTTAGTCTGTCCAACTTGTCTAACTCGTGATGTGAGGCAGCTCCTAGGTCGTAACTTGAGCACTGATGCCACTGAGCCAACCCATAAGGATCCTTAAGGGCTGAGGGAACCAAAGTTACTTGTTCCATTTTAGCCATTGGATATGAGTTTTGACGTTTTGGCCATTGGACTTAGACGCCGTAAAATTGGACAGAGATCCCCACGTACAAGTCTATATGTATGGATACACTTATTTGTTCTATTCACTCTTGACACAGGGGATTTCTAATTGCTTGCACGAACTACTTGGACTTTGTTCTCTTATCAAAATGGAGTCTAACATCCTTGAGAACCCAGTCTTCGGCCTCAGGTTGTCGTCGGTGGTTCCCGGAGAAGTGACCGGTGAAGGCAAGGACCGTGAACTAACAGATATGGACTTAGCTTTGAAGTTGCATTACATTAGAGGATTGTACTTTTTCAAGAGGGAAGCAGTTCAGGGTCTCTCAATCTATGACCTGAAGAGGCCAATGTTTCCTTGGTTGGAGCTATACTTCACAACCTCAGGAAGGATTCGGAGGACGGAATCAGGCAGGCCTTTTATCAGATGTAACGACAGTGGTGTTCGGATCGTTGAAGCTCGTTGCGAAGAAACCATCGACGAGTGGCTTGCAAGGGATGATCATCATTTACTTGATGATCATCTTGCTTACGATGGAGTTCTTGGCCCTGATTTAGGATTTTCTCCTCTTGTCTATATCCAGGTAACAGCTTATTTATCTTTTAAAATGAAAAGTTCTGCTCCATATTTAATTAGGATAGCCATAGACAGGAATCTCTGAGTTTGACAGCACAGTATGTGGCTGCCATATTTACCTATCATCTCTCCACCACTTAACCTCCAGGTTTAACGTTACTAACATCGGAAATTCTTTCAAGGTAATCGCAAGAAGTATCTATAAATGCCCTTTTGAATGGAACAAGCAGAGCTCCGTCTTATATGATACTTGTTGGTTGTACACTGTACATATAGGAGGCCTGCAAATGTGTATAATCAAATGGATTGCAGAGTCTGTGAATTAGTGCTAGGCCGCCGGTGCTAGACCATTCCGGTGGCCGACTTGACTTGGGAGGATTCGGTCATTACTGCATGTTTATTTGGCGCTGGGAAAAGTCTTGGAATGCCAGTTAAGTTTATAAATTTGCTAAAAGCATATGTGCAGAACTTATTGGCCTTTTAGAATTTCCTTGGTCTTATCTTTTTTGGAAGTTTCACCTGAACCACATATACGCCAAGCAAGTCATTAAGAAGGGCCATATGCCGAACTAATCAATCGAGCTTTAGTTATTGCTATATAGCCTGTGGACGTTACGTGGAACATTTGTGTGGATCTTTGAGCGCTGACATGTTCTTAGGTCATAGTTAAAAGAAACTTTCCAAAGATAGCTTAAAACGCCTAAAACTTTAGTTCTCACATGCAATTTCTACTTAGATGCTTTAGTTCAAGAAAAGGATTGGGCCAAGAAACTGAAACGTCTTGAAGAGCTTCAACTACCACAGCCACGTTGTGTTTGGTTGGTGAAAGGATTATGGTTGGACGGAGAAATACATGTGGGTGAGGGTCAGGAGAGACAGACGATGGCTTAAGGAGGTTTGCAGGATAGTTTGTCTCAGAATATCTGCTTTCTTTAAGTCTAAAACTAAACTAACTTCCACCCTACTGGATATTTTCATAGGCTAGCTCATGAATGTGTTCTTTTTCTACTTCTTCCGATAGATATCAACTCATAATTTGCATAGAATCACCTTTCATTCACTTTCTGACAGAATCTTGACAAAATTTTTGTCAGTTCACTTGGTTCAAATGTGGGGGAATGTCTCTCGGTCTCAGCTGGGCTCATGTTCTTGGTGATCCATTTTCTGCATCGAACTTCATAAACATGTGGGGGGAGATATTACAAGGTCACATGCCACCAAAGTCTCTCCGCTTGCCGAACCCTGGAGAATACGAAAACCCTCCTCCTACTTCACCCAGGAAACCATTTTCTCTGAAACAGGTCGATCCAGTTGGAGATTCTTGGCTAATAACAAACAATTCTAACATGGAAACATACACTTTTCATCTCACTCCAAAGCACCTCGAGAACATCCTGTCAAGTGTGTATGGTTCAGTCCTCGGATTAGCCAACTTGTCTCATTTCGACATTATCGCTGCAGTAATATGGAAATCTTTGTCAAAAACAAGAGAAGATTCAGGGCCGAGGGTCGTGACAATTTGCACAAGAAGTACCCAAAAGAGCTCTGCTAGGACTGAAGTTCCAGGAAACAACATGAGGTTCAGCTCTGTCGAAGCAGATTTCTCGGTGGCAAAGGTCGAATCAAGTGAACTAGCCCAACTCATAGCAGAGAAACAGGAAGACGAGAACAGCTTAATCGCTGAAACTGTGAGGGTTCACCAAGGTAACTTGGACTGTATATTGTACGGAGCAAATTTGACATTTGTAAATTTGGAGGATGCAGGTGTTTATGACCTGAAACTGAAGGGACAGAAGCCTGTTTTTGCAAATTATACGATCAAAGGGGTTGGTGACGAAGGAACTGTTTTAGTTCTTCCGAGCAAGTCCAATAATAAGACATCAAAAGATGTTGGGAGGACAATAACTGCAATCTTGCCTGGAGACCAACTTACAGGGCTAAGGGATGTGCTCAGACAGGATTGGAATGTTGATTGAAATTTTAACAGTTACAAAGAGATACAAGACTGTTTAGTTAGTTTGCAGCCAGTAATTACTTTCCTCTACTTTTATGCACAATCTGCAAGCAGTTAAATCCACAATAAATACAGGGTTTAATATGTTGGAAAATAGTAACTTGTCGTTAAAGTTTATAAACAAACGTTCTATTGTACTGAATTAGTGGTCAGTGAATATTTGTAAAATACACCACGTGTGTGCATATTGCCATTCAATGGGGTTAGGTCAATTTATTTTTTTTTTGGAGAAATTTTCTTTTATTTCAGATATTTGTTAACAGTTTTAATCTTTTTAAATCTGCTTTCACGTTAAAAGAGATATACGCACCAAAAAGATTTTTCTTTGTTTTTCTTTGCAACTCTTAGGGTTTTTGGGAAATTGTAGTTCTCGTTCCAAGCTTCTGCCACGAGTGCATGCGTTAGAGGATAGTTTTTTTTTGAAAAGTTTAAATAAATGAATAAATATAAAAAGTGCTCAGAGCAGTTTACAATAGGAGAGAGTTATAAACTCTCCAAACTCAAAAACGACATTCCCCTTGCTGAGCCGTTTCGAGGTGCGGTCCTCGCATGGTTCTCGGTCGGGCATGGGCCTCATCACCCCCTCGACGCGGACACCG
>JAOQMM010000002.1:3203902-3215481 GCA_027563515.1 Erythroxylum platyclados
CCAATTCATAAAGATCTCCGGAAAGTTAAAGACCTTAAGAGTTTGGAAGAGGAAGGACCAACTGATGGAGTCAAAAGCTTTATTGAAATCAATCTTAATTGCACAATTAGGAGGAGTGTGCCTTCTAGAATAACCTTTAAGCAGTTCCTGTGTAATAAGGATATTATCACCAATACTCCTATCCTTTAGAAAGGCATTTTGATTCTCACAGATGATGGGGCTGAGAACTCCTTTTAGACGGCTCGCCAATATTTTAGCAATAATTTTGTAGATAAAGTTTGTGCAAGCAATTGGCCTGAAGTCACCAAAAGTAGAGGGGTTAGGGATCTTAAGGATTAAACAAAGAAAGGTTTTGTTGGTTTCCCTTAGAATAACACCATTGTCAAAGAACTCATGAACAACCTGCGTTAGAGGATAGTTGTGTTAACCTTGGGGAGCAAACGATCATATCAATTGCGCTGCAAGTGCACGTGTTAGAGGCTAGTTGTGTTAATCTTAGAGAGCCAATGGTCATATCAATTGCACCTCAGTCATGCCAAAATTTGTTGTGAGTGCATATGTTAGAGGCTAGCTACGTTAATCTTGGGAAGCGAATGGTCATATCGATTGCGTCACAAGTACACGCTTTAAAGGCTAGCTATGTTAACCTTGAGGAATGAACATTCATATCGATTGCACTTCAGTCGTGCCAAAATTTACTTTCAGGGCAGTGACTCATTCATGGCACAACTATTATTTCTGATAAATTTTTTAATTTTTCTTCACTGATGTTTATATATCCCTAACATTCTGAAAGCGAATGCTGCATCTTGCTTTAATGGTTGATTCTGTTAATAAGACATTACCAAACCTTTCAAAGCTTGTACCTTTAGATGGTGTTAATTATAGGCGTTGGTCCCAAAAATTGGTAATATTTTTTGAACAATTAGAAGTTGATTATGTTATGTTTAACAACCTACCACTTGAACATGCAACTATTGAAACTCCTGCAACTTTTATCACTACTCCCTTTACTGAAAGAGCCAAATCATCTATTGATGAGTCTAGGACGAAACTTGAAAAGGATAATAACACTATTAGGGGACAATTGTTGAACCATATAAATAATAAATTGTTTGACTTATTTTTTAAACAAAAATTTGCAAGGTTATTTGGGATACCCTGGAAAATAGGTATGGTGATGATGATGCAGAAAAGAAGAAATATGTGGTTGGCAAGTGGTTGCTATTTCAAATGGTGGATAACAATCCAATGATAGATCAGATGTGTGAGTATGAATATCTGGTGGCTAATGTAGTTAGGGAAGGAATGCAGATGTGTGAAACCTTACAGGCTAATTATACTATTGAAAAAATTCCTACCTTCTTGGAGTGATTACAGGCTACTATACTATTGAAAAAATTCCGACCTTCTTGGAGTGATTATACAAATCACCTGAAGCATAAGAAGAAGTATATGACTTTGCAAGAGTTGATCAGTCACATGAAAATTGAGAAGGCCAATAGATTGAAAGATAAGCAAATGCCTTCTTCTTTTGCTTCTGTTAATGCTAACCTTATTGAATTTGATAGTGTTTCTAAAGATAGATTTAAGGGGAAAGAAAAGAAAATGCAGAAAGGTGGTGGTTAACAACAAAAAAAATATAGTTTAAGATAAGTTATCGCAAAATCCAAAAGAAGCATATCACCTATTACGTTTGTAGGAAACCATGCCATAAGGAACGCTAATGCTTCAAGAGGAAGAATCAGTAGAATGAGAACCATAATTCTACATCACAACCTACACCATATTCAAATCTTATTGAGAAAGAAGAATTCATTGTTGTTGTGGTCGTGTAATCAAATTTGGTGGAAAACAAAACTGATTAGGTGTAGAAATTAGAGATACGAGACATCTCTGCTCCAACAAAGAACTGTTTCATGATTTTAAAGAGGCTACAGATGGAGAATATTTCTACATGGGAAATACTACTATTGTTGGAGTGCTCGGTAAAGGAAAGATTTTTCGTAAATTTGTATTTGGAAAAACTTTAGTTTTGAAGAATGTTTTGTATCTTCCTACCCTACTTAAAATTTAGTTTCTGGTAGCCTGTATAATAGAGTTGGTATGAAAGTAGTTTTTGAGGCTGATAAGGTAACAATTACCAAAAATGAGGATTTTGTAGGAAGGGGTATTTGACTGATGGACTGTTTGTTTTTAACATTGTTTTTGTTGTTATAAATATTGTTGAACCATTTGATATATGGCATGGTAAGTTAGGAAACCTTAATTTTCCCTCAATTAAAAGGTTTTAAAAAATGCACTTAATTGATACTATGGATGATGAATATTGTTTGAAATGTTCTATTTGTGTTGAAGCAAAATTTGCTAAAAAACCTTTTAAACCTGTCATTACTAGGAGTACTAAATTACTTGAATTAATACATTCTGATTTGACTAATTTTAAAAATACTACTAGTAAGGGTGGTAAAAGATACTATATTACCTTTGTTATGACTTTTCTAGATACATTAGAGCATATTTGTTAAAGCTAAAAGACGAGGTCGCGAATTTTTTTTTAAATATAAAGAAAAAGTAAAAAAATTAATTGGATAAGAAAAATAAAAGGTTAAGGTCTAATAGAGATGGAGAATATCAAACTAATTTTCCCAAAGAATTTTGTATAACAAATTTCATTATTCATGAGACTAGTGAACATTATACACCTCTACAAAACGGTATAACATAAAGGAAAAATCGACCCTTAAAGAAATGATGAATGCTAAGTTGTTAAGTTCTGGTATGTCTGACAATATGTGGGGAAAACCGTTTTATCTGCATGTTATATTTTTAACAAGGTTCATCATTAAAAGTTGGGTAAAAAACCTTATGAAATGTGGAAAGGTTTTGCTGCTAACCTGAAATTTTTAAAAGTGTAGGAGTGTTTAGCTAAAGTAGGCTTACCAGACTTTAGGAAAACCACTGTTAGACCTAAAACTTTTGATTGTGTTTTTATTGAATATGCTCAAAATAGTGCAACATATCGATTTATGTTATTGCATGATCATTCTATTTGTGAATATAGTGATGCTGAATTTTTTGAATCTATTTTTCCATTGAAGAAAAATGACATTAGTAATAATATTGGTCCATCTAATGTTATTGTGATGCCTTGTTCTTTGCCTTCTAGTTCTGTTTCAAATGAGTATAAGAATGAAACTATAACGAGTAAAAGAAGAAAAATAGAAAATAGTTTTAGACCTGATTTTGTTACTTCTTTTCTGTTGAGAATTTTGATAGAATAAATAAGGGCATAGTGTTTGCATTTCTAGTTAAAGAAGATCCTAAAACATTTAAAGACATAATAACTATAGATGCTAGCTTTTGGAAAGAAGTTATTAAAAGTGAGATATACTTTATAATATCAAACCATATTTGGGACTTAGTTGATTTGCCTAAAGGTAGTAAACCTAATAGGTATAAATGGATATTTAAAAGGAAAAAGAGGCTTGATGGGTCTGTAGAAAAATTTAAAGCAAGATTGGTAGTAATAGGCTACACTCAAAACAAAAGCATTGACTATTTTGACACGTATTCTCCTTTCACTAAAATTGCTATTATTAGAAAAATTGCTATTATTAGAACTCTTATTGCACTTTCTATTATTCATAATTTGGTAATACATCAAATGGATGTTAAAATGGCCATTTTAAATGGTGATCTTGAAGAAGAAATATAATGGAACAACTTAAAAGTTATTTAATTACTGGTCACGAGGATAAGGTATGTAAACTTATAAAATCTCTTAAAACTTAGAAAATCTCTTAATGGTCTTAAAAAAGTTCCTAAACAATGGTATGAAAAATTTGACCATACGTTAGTAACCAATGGGTATATTGTAAATGACTATGATTCTTATATGTAGTCTAATTTTTCTAGATCTGATGATGTGATTATATGTTTATATATTGATGATATCCTCATTATTTGGTACTAATATAAATGTGATAAAAGAGACAAAAAAGTTCTTATCTTCTCAGTTCGAAATGAAAGATCTAGGACGAGTTGATGTGATTATTGGTATTAATATAACTAAAACTGATAATGTCTTTTCCTTATATCAATCATTTCATATTGAGAAAATGTTGAAAAATTTTCATTGTTTTGATGTAGTACTGTGAGAACACCTTATGATCTTAACTTGTCACTTAAAAAGAATAAATGGCCTAATGTTTCACAAGATGAACACGCTAAGATCAAGGGTAGTGTAATTTTTCATATAAAATATACTAGCCCTGACATATTCTATACTGTTAGTAGATCGAGTCGTTATACTCATAATCCAAATAACGAATATTGGAGTGCGCTTCATCATTTACTTAAACACTTTAAAGGTACAATGAAATTGATGTTTACATTTTAGTAAATTTCCTACAGTGTTAGAAGGATTATGTGATACAACCTGGGTAATTAATATAAAAGAAGTAAGCTCTATTAGTGGCTATGTCTTTACTCTATAAGGAGGTGTTATATCATGAAAATCAACAAAACAAACTTGTATTGCACAGTCAACCATGGAATCATAATTTACAGCCCTTGAAATGGCAAGTCAAGAAGCAGAATGGTCAAGGAACTTGTTGGCAGAAATGCCATTGTGGGGAAGATCTTCAGTGTCGGTCTCTTTACATTGTGATTCACAGGCAACCATTGGGAAAAAATGGTGTCTATAATGTTAAAAGAAGACATATCCACATTAGACACAATACAGTTAGACAACTCTTGAAAAATAGTGATTTCATTGGAATTTGTTAAATTTGAGAGGAATTTGGCAAATCCTCTTACTAAAGGACTAACAAGAAGAATTGTTCTTGAGTCGTTTAGGGAGATGGGGCTAAAGTCCATTGAGACAATATGGCGGATACCACTTTTTTGGTCAAATGAATCCACATGAGTCATTGTTATGTACTACTTTTCTCATACTTATGACTTGTGATTGTGCTCCAAAGCCCTTTGTGGTGGTTCATTAGAAATGGACTTAATGGATTCCATTTGTAGAGGTTGAGTCTTAGCGACTCTTAATATAAAATGAAACCATACCTACTTGAGTGTGAAGGTGTACTGCCTTTTATAAAAGAATTATCTTTCTAGAGCACTTATAAGAACCCATGGTATACACATGGCCTTTAAAAGTGCCTAGTTTATTTACCACGGAATAGTGAATATATTAAGGATATGATATGTGTTGTGAGGATCTCTACTTGTGTTTTTTGAAGTTCAAGAGTAACTCACTTCATCGACTGGGTTGTTGCCTCATTTCATTATGCATCAATTTAATCAAATGATATTGGTGTTTAGGTATTTCTCCCTTCCGTTGCCCAAAATTTGTTTATTTTTTGCCAAGAAGTCATTTATAGGGGATTGTTGGAAATGACTTATGCGTATATATCTTTTTGTCCTAAATCGAAAAATAATCACTTGACTTTAAAATTTATAAACAAGCACACTATTGTATGGGTTTGAATTAGTGGTTAATGGGGTTTTGTAAAAACACCGCATACACAAAGCATGCAGACACTACCCTCCAATTCGGGTGGGTCTGGACCAAAATCCATATATCTTTTTGAAGAAAATTTCTTTTATTTCAGATATTGGCCTTTTCAAATCTCTTTCCAGATCAATTTTAATTTCAATTTGTGTCTTGTTTTTTGAAATAGAACTCTTGATTTTTCTTAAAATGTTCTTGATTTTCTTAACTATTGAAAATGCACTTCTAATTAATGGTTTTATTTTTTCCTTACATGAGCCTCTACTTCCACGTTAAAAGAGATACACGCATCAAAAATATTTTTCTCTGTTTTTCTCTACTACTCTTCGAGTTTCTAGGCAATTTTAGTTCTTGTTTCAAGCTTCTGCCGTGAGTGCATGCATTAGAGGCCAGTTGTGTTAATCTTGAGGAGCGAACGGTCATATCAATTGCACCTCAATCGTGTTGGAATTCGCTTTTAAGATAGTGAGTCATTCACGACACAACTATTATTTTTGATAAGTTTTTTATTTTTCATTGATTTTTATATATCCCCAATATAATATACTTGTAAGACCTTCGTTACTTTAATATTTACCTTATTTATTCTACATAGTACTTCTTTAAAAAATAAAACACATCTATAAAGTGCTAAGAACCATAAAATTGGCCTAATTCAATACAACGTAATATGAATTAATTGGCCTTTAAGTCTGAAAAAAAGTTTAAAACCTATTTATACAAATTCAAATGATCTAATTAATTTAAGTTAATTCTAAAAAATATTATTTTAATAGTTTATTATAATAATATAATATTTATTAGTCATTTTAACTTCAACTTTACCGAGTCGTAGAATGTAAAGAATCCAACGAGACTTCAAACTGGGCTTAGGAAAAAAAGGCCATTCCGAGGTCATAAAACCTCTCGTGAGGCACATTGCCTTTCCTACAAATTCTTATTGGTTTTACCTACAATCGAAACATCATTTACACAATCAGAATAGCTACTAACAAATCTATGATTTCGTCATTTGTGATTTGGTTGCTTTGACCTTTAGTTATGTATCATCCTCGTGCAACTTGTACTTACCTCAGTATATTAGACTTTATTGTACCATCAAATTAAATTTATAAATTGGCTCGTGATCCACATACCATCCAAATGCAATCTCTGATGAAAATGATTTTATTGAATACGTTAATTTATTCGTAATTAAATCCAATTAGATGCGTCCGTCTAACTATTTTAAATGAAGGGCACTAGATAACATTGCGGTAAAAACGATGCCGTTTACGACCCAAATGGTCCCTACGATAGTTGCAGTGATAACTACTCCAGAGTAGAATAATAAGAGGATAGGGGACTTCACAAAGTTTAAACACGCAAAGCAGTTCATTGGATATACGGAACGTTTTGTTCTTTTTGGTTCATATTACACCAAAGAAGCGAAACCGTACAAGATAGCCAATTCTAAATTTCCAACTAATTTTACTTTTCTCTGAAATTTTAAAAACCGAATCGATTTGGCTAGTTTACGGTAAAAATTTTGAATCGATCAATTTTTTTTGTTTTATTTAGTTTAATAATTTTTGTTATTAAAAATCTATCAGTTAATTGATTAATTGGTTAATTTTTATAAACTAAAATAAACTGATTAATTTTCATTTAATAGTCTCCTTTTTTAATTAAACTTTAAATTTTTCGACAAGTAATGATAGTCTTTTTTATTTTTTAAAATTTTAAAATTTTATTTAATTTTTAACCAGTTTTATCATAGTTTAATACCGATTGCACTTTTTAAACTGTAAACTGTTTGTCTTACCGGTTTAACTTTTAATTTATTTTTGCTTTTTTTCCTTCAGGATTTTTCTAATTAAATAAAAAATCTAATTTAAAAGAGTATTATTATTTGTTTTCTAAAATTTAGTGAATATAATCATCAATGATCATTAATAATTTTTTATTAAATAGAAAATTAGTTGGTGCAAATAATACCCCAAATGTAATGTACGGAAAAAAGGAGGAAGAAGCTGAAGCCTGAAGCTGGGTCCAGTTACCTTTCAACTGCCACCAGCAGCGTTGCACCTTATCCTTAATTGCCAGCAGTAACTCAAATGAAAAGAGTTTACTACTGAATAAGAGCATACCTGAACGCTCACATGCAAATTGCAATATAAAGTCGGGTTCGGGTAAACAATAACTTTTCATGATTTTTTAAAATTACTTTTTATTTTTTTCTTCTCATAAAGATTTTGTTAGAATTTTTTTAAACATAAAATATAAACCACCAAATAATAAGTCAAACTAATTTCTTCTCTTTTTTTCTCCAGTTTGAAAAAAATCTGAGTAACTCTTTTTTTAATTTAGATTTTAATTTTTTATAATTCTAATTCCAATTTTAGTCCATTCAAAATGCAACTTTGCTCTCAAATAAAAGGATATGTATTCATCGTGATTTTTAAAATATTCATATAACTTAAATTTAAACAATTTTTCTCATAATTTATTCTTAATTTTTCATAAATTTTTATACATAACATATCTAAATTTTATTAAGTTTGTCAATACAAAGATACAACAATAACAACAATAACAATAATTTAGTAAAAATCTTGTTAATACATAGAGTTTGCTGATATACAATTTTACATAGAAAAGTTGTTTTCAATAAACTCAAATGAAAGAAAAAAAGATATTAAAATATAAATATGCATATTAAAATAATAATAATTAAAATAAAACAAAAATATAAACAAGATAATAATAATAATATAAATAAATAAATAAATGTATAAATAAAATACAAAATATGTAAAAAAAACAAGTAATACAATACATATAGCACAATATATATACAGAAAAAATATGTTAAATATAATAGTTTTTAATAATATTTTTCTAGTCAAATTGACTATAAAATATTTAAAATTAAATTTACTGAACTCTCTTTTTATTTGATATATTATATATTTAAAAAATTATTTGAAAACAGTTTTTTTATTAATTAGGGACGAGGCGGTGTACTAATATACTTCTCCAAATTTCGCACCTTAGTGAGATTTTTACTTGATATTATTGTTATTGTATATATTTAAAAACTATCAATAATTTTCTTATAAATTTAATTTTATAACATTTATTCCTATATCATCAACTTTAGTTAAAATTTTTATTTTAAAATTTGTAATAAAAATTGAGAGAAAATAGGTATGTGTTATAAAATTAAAATTATTAATAATTATTAATTTTAAAAATAAATCGTATATGCCAAATATGTCCAACGGATTTAACTAAAATATTTACAAAGTATCAACCGTAAACGGCCGGCGTAAAATGAGTGGCTAATATGAAAAATTACCCCGGGAAATCAAAAAGAAAAGAAATATAGACACTGGACTTTGGAGGCTTGCAAGTTGTCAACGCTCTGTACATCAAACTTCGAGAAAAAAAAGAAGAAATCATTAATGGTATAATTACAAAAAAAAGAGCAAATTAAATTTTGTGGTCAAGCTCCTACGTATTCTAGTGGGTCCCAACAGCAAAAGTAAAAAACCAAAAAACGTACTCTGCTACATTTGCTTCTGCTTGTCCCTATCGTCTCTCTTCTCTCCCTCTGCTTTCTCCGCTCACCCACTCTGTTCTTCCTCCCCCAATCTTCTAGGGTCCTCTAGAGAGAAAGAGAGCAAGAAAGAGTGGGAGAACGGTCCCCGTTGTGTGAAAGCGAGTTTTGAATTTCACCTGAATAGCTACGATGAGTTCCGGTTCGGATTTGGTCCGATTTGTTGAATCCGTACTCGGTGTGTCGATAGGCAGTTCCGTGTCAGACTCGGTGGTTGTGGCTTTAACCACGTCGTTCGCGGTAATAGTAGGGTTGGTTGTATTCTTCTTGAAGAGATCGTCGGATCGAAGCCGAGAGTTGAAGCCGGTGGTTGTCCCCAAGTCGTTGATAGTGAAAGACGACGAAGACGACGCCGATGCTTTGTCGGGGAAAACTAGGGTCGGTATCTTTTACGGTACTCAAACTGGAACGGCTGAGGGATTCGCTAAGGTACAGTTTCTGGCTCGATTTGTTTGTTATGTGGATTTTGACTTTGCATTGGTACTTGATCCAACTTTAAAAAGAGATAAAGTAAACTTGCTGTTTTTTTCAAGTCAGAGCTAGTCAACTAGGATTTACTTTTGAGTACCAGGTAACAGTAGAAGATTCTTATTCATGATACTTTTCTCTCTAATGTTTTTATGTTAGTTTTGGTTCATAATTATTATAGACCAATCGAAAATTCCGCTGTAGTCTGCGGCGGATACTGTGCTGTACGGCGTTAAAGTGAGCGAGGATTAGTCCACTTATTTTGGGCGTCGTTTCTTCTTCGTCGTGCAAGGGGGTATCTTTATAAAGTTCTAAGTAGAAGTTGGACCGGTTTTTGGTCCAAATTGGTTTGGTGGCGATTCAATCGTAAATTGTGAATGTTTTCCCAGATTCCAGTATCGTATTGGTCTTTAATCGAAAGAAGAATTCTTTTATAATTAACTATGTAAGGATCTATCTTCATTTGCATTGACACTACGGTTACAATTCCAAGATAAATTAATTTGGTCCCATGTGAACTAGAAAAGGATCTTTTGCTATATTTTTGTTTCCATTTATTGTTATTGTGTTGATGCGTTCTTGATTTGCATTATTTTAACTCTTCCTATTGTTGACAGGCTTTAGGCGAGGAGATCAAGGCAAGGTATGAGAAAGCTGCTGTAAAAGTTGTCGACCTGGTATGTATTGTTGCACCATGCTGAATTATTGTTTGAGAATTTTTCTTGTTGAGGAGTTGAATCATATGGTTTTTATGGTGATACAAAATTTGGGTTAGGATGATTATGCTGCAGATGACGATGAATACATGGAAAAATTGAAGAAAGAGACATTGGCTTTTTTCATGGTGGCTACGTAAGATAAACCTTTGCTTCTGATACCTAATCGTGTATTTGAATTTGGAAAAAAAATATATGACCCACTAATTATATTTGTGCCCGAAATTGTAGCTATGGAGATGGAGAGCCAACTGATAATGCTGCAAGATTTTATAAGTGGTTTACAGAGGTTGGTCTCATTACCATAACTTCAATACCTTACACTGTGGTTGAGCCTGTTTTAGTTGGCATTTTATGTGAGATGACTTTGCCCTTATTTCAGGGAAGTGAAAGGGAAGCCTGGCTTCAACAGCTCACCTATGGTGTTTTTGGCTTGGGAAATCGTCAGTATGAGCATTTTAATAAGGTAAATCTTAGTTTAAGTTTTTGAATAGTTGTGTATATGATGATTTATGTAATTTAATGGAACCCTTTTTCAAAACAGATAGCTAAGGTGCTTGATGAGCAACTTTGTGAACAAGGTATTTTTCATATCTAAATGGTTGTTGTTGTGTACATGTTGGTTTGACACAAGAAATCTTCTGTCTGCAGGCGACATTTTTTTCAATCTTTATTCCTTGTGATACGATTGCTAAAATTGTTGCATAAAAATGCAATTTCACAGTTGTCTTTTGAGTTTAAAATGTATGAACAAATTTAGAATTTATTGGTTGTCTGAATTTGCTAATTTTGTATTCATAATGTTGAATGTCAAAGTGACGTGACACTTTGTGTTTGAGTGTTGGCATTGGCAACCTTTTCATTGCTATTTGTGGAAGTTTTATTGGTGATTGATTATCAGGCATCATTATTCACTTACTATTTGCTATTTGTATTGGTAACTTGTGCATTTCTTCCCAAAGTTGGTACATCCATTCTTGTGAGGTGTTTAACCTATAACCTAACATGACTCGTTGCCATTCCATCATACTTTTCATTTTTTTGAGGTAATATATGTGCGCGAATAGATGACTGGGATGTTCAAGTTTCTTATTATCAACTGTAAGGATAGCATATTCAATCTGTCTGACATCTTTGAATTTTCGTCTTACACACAGGTGCGAAACGTCTCATACCTGTTGGTCTTGGTGATGACGATCAATGCATTGAGGATGATTTTACTGCTTGGTATGCACTAGTGCAAATACTAGGACCATTAATTTGAACTATT
>JAOQMM010000002.1:3218880-3240279 GCA_027563515.1 Erythroxylum platyclados
ATCTTTTTCTTTTGGTTGAATATAAAAGGGAGGATTCCATTAATATTATCATCTAGAACCTGTGCCTGTTCTCTCTATATGTTGTGTTCTGCTTCCTTTTCTTAGGTTGGGCATACTGCATATGTGAATGACGACATATCCAGTTAATACTGCAGCGTGTTATACTGCATATGTGAATGACGACATATCCAGTTAATACTGCAGCGTGTTCTTTATATTCATTCAAATCTTTATTTGTGCATTGTAGGGAGGTTTGGACTCGTCAAAGACAGAGTTGTTTGTGAAGAAACTCCAGATGGACGGAAGATACCTGAGAGATGTTTGGTGACGGTTTAAAAGTCTCGTTCAAGCCCAGGTTTATTCCACCAGCAGCAGCTTTGTCAAGAAGTATAGCATTAAATTTATTAATCCATTTCATGGAGCTCCATTGACTGATTCATCCCTGTCCTGTGATCAGGATGGTGGAAAATGAAACTCCGTTTACTTTGTAAATGAATGTCTGTCCTTTGTTTGCAAATTTTGCTCGTCAAATTAGAATGATCTTGTTACTCACTCGATGTCAGTGCCCTTAAATTGAAAGAAAGTGGCATGTAGCTAGTTGCAAAATGTCAAAAAACTCACTCTATAAGTGACTCTTTTAGTTGTTTTATATCATTTCCGTTAAGCAGTTTAGTAAATTATCATGTAAAAATAAACCTCAAGTTTGATTCTAAGGAACACTTGAGCGATAGTGTTTTCATCTGAAGTACCAATGAATCTGAACTAGAATGAAGATCAGTAAGTGTCTGTGGTTATTCATAATGCAACCTTGGACCTTGGTGATCAATGATGATTTGATGAGATGCCCTTGTTTTCTTGCTTTGATAACCTGTATTGCCGGATAGCAACTCTTTCCTGTATCTTTCAATTATTTTAGTCAATCCCTTAAGATCACCTCAGTAAATTCAAGTTAACTTTAATAGTCAGCGTTATATCCAGTGAGTTATGAGTCATTATTCTGTTGGAATATCCATTATCACCGAACAAAAATTGGTAATTGGACAACTCCAAAGAATGTCTCATGCACTAGACATTAAAAAGAACATCAACCCCACCAGCTTGGGGGTTTACTTTTTGTCCTGTCCACTTGGATTTGGAGTTGGATTACTAGTTACTACTATTTATTTTGTTTTGCCCTCGGCAGCATTAGGAAGAAATTAGAATCCCGTGTTTCCGCCATCATCGTTGTAACTCTACGCTTCCATCACTACCCTCCGTATCTCTCGCATCACCAAACCTGAACAAGCGTCTGCGCCTCCACTGTAGCTGTCGTAGGGGGTATTTTCGTCATTATGCACCCGAATATCCCTTGTGTTTCCACCGCTCAACAATTCCCCTCATTTCTCTCTCTTCTCCACACCGTTTGGCTCTCCTCGCCGAGAAATTCACCGCCGCGCGCGTGGGTACACGCTCTTCAGCTTTCGTTCTTCTGTGGACATTGGTGCTAATAATCCCCCACACCCCCACGACGTGACGCTTTTTCTCTCTGTGTTTTCTTTTCTGTTTGGTCTCTCTCCCTAAAACCTTGCTAGGGTTTTGGGTGATTTGGTTCCATTTTTGTTAATTCCTTCTGTTGAAGCTGGTCCTGGTTGTTACTATGCAATTCCTCTTGAAGGCCACACAATGATTGACAAAACCAAGAATCATAAGAAGGCTTTAATCAGTGAAGAGGATATCTCCACTCTGTTACAAAGGTCTTTTTTTTTTAATGAAAAAGATGCATATTTGGTCCTCTTTTTTTTCTTTTTTGTGTTTGCCATTTCTTCATGGAATTGATGTAAATGGGTTCGGTTGGGTTGTGTGACATAGGTATGCAGCAACTACGGTGCTGACATTGTTACAAGAAGTGGCTCAATTTGAAGGGGTGAAAATCGATTGGAATGCTTTAGTAAAAAGGACCAAAACTGGGATTTCGAATCCAAGAGAGTACCAGATGCTTTGGAGACACTTGGCATATCATAACGCGTTGCCTGACAAACTCGACAATGGAGCTCAGCCCCTGGTCTATTCCTCATCTTCTTCTTTAAGAGGATTTAGTGTATTGATTATCATTTTCTATTTGTTTGAATTTAAAATTTGGGTCTTGCAGGATGATGATAGTGATTTAGAATATGAAGTGGAGGCATTCCCTGAAGTTTCTAGTGAAGCTTCTGCAGAGGCTGCAGCATGTGTCAAGGTGTGGGATTTGGTTGAATTTACAATATGGTTGATGGTTATTTTCATATTGGGAATTAGGCTATTAGAGCGATTTGTCGTAATAGTTTGATATGTGGTGGCAAGGTGCTGGACTGGTTAAAATCATGGTTTGAAACTGCGGATCGCAATATTGCGATTGCAATCCGGACTGTTACCATATTTTGCCTCAGTTGGGCCTGCATTGTATGTAATTACTGCAATTTTCCTCAATTATTGTAAAACCCACAGTCTGCAATTTAAAACTTTGGTTAAAATTTACCCTAAAGCTCACATAAACCATCAATGGTTGTAACATACTTAGAAAATAGTTTTTGAAAGAGTATTATTATGAAAAGAAAGATTCAGTTTATCAAAGATGAGAATTTGAAGGTATGATGAAGACAGAGTGGCCCTTAATTTATACTTGTGTATTGTCATCCTCCTTTTAGAAGTATCTTTTAGGAATAGTTGAGGTGATGTTGAAAGCCTAGCTATTTAAATTTGAGAAATTATTTCATGGAACATTTTTCATTAATTGGATCTAAACTTGCATTATTGGATTATTCCATATGTCTATTTCCAATCTATAGTTTGCAAGAGAAATTGAAATTTATGATTCTCCTGGGTAATTGGTTGTAGTTAAACATGCCATTTTCTTAATGCAGGACAAAAATTTTTGGTATCTAATGTTCCATTGTTGTATAGATCAATTTCATATGTATTGATATTAATGGCTGTTTTTGCCAGGTGATGGTTGCCTCAGGTATACTTAATGACTCCAGTCACACAAATAATGGAACAGTTGAGGCTCCCTTGACCATTAATATACCCAATGGTCAATCCTTTAGAGCTACTTCAGAAAATTTACAGTTTCCTGCGCAAGGGATGAACATCACAGTTCCAGTTTCTGTTCAGAAGCAGCATCTGCCTGCAGTAACATCTTCTGAAGGATTGGAAACAAACCCATCAACTGGCGGCACTATTCCTGCTCGAAGGAAAAGAAAACCATGGTCAACAGCAGAGGACATGGAACTTATGGCAGCTGTGAAGAAATTTGGTGAAGGGAATTGGGCAAATATCCTAAGAGGCGAGTTCAAGGGAGATAGAACAGCATCACAGCTTTCTCAGGTTGTTTTTCCTTGTGTTAGATGCTGTTCATTGTTCTGTTCTTTGTATTCTTCCTCCTACCCATACTACACCCTCAAAAGAGCCCGCAACCCAATCCCGGTCCTACTGTTTTCCATTTTTAGTGGTCATGTTTACTTGCAGACACATTTCCAATGGTTGGGGTTGTTGCCATAGCATATGATATGATTCTTTTTTAGTGAAAGAATTGGTTTCCTAACATTGACTCAGGATACTTGAACTGTAAATTGGATAAGCCTAAGAATAAAAAATGTGCGATATAAAGCGGCAACAGATAAGTAGGTCTTAATATTTGTTCGATTTTGTATGTTTTAGTAAATATTTTGAGCGAGTTAGGTTTTTCAGGATTAACAGATGCAGTTCTGCTGCATGATCTTTGAAGGAGAATTTACTCTAGGTAGTTGCTAAGTATTAGGTCTTGGTGAAAATTTTATTATGGTAATATTTAATCAGATTGATTGTACTGAAGAGTAAAGCGATGACTGAAGGCATATATAAAGTGGCTGAAGCAGAAACTAGAATGGACCGGAGACTCATCGAGATGGTTTTTATGTTTGTAATATTGAGTAACTTAACATTGACATATTGATGGGGCTGGGATGCAAGAAGATGTAGTGATATGAATAATAAAGCTTTACTAAGGGTCTGAAGAGCTTGGGTTTGTTTCAAAGGATTGGGTGCATTGCAGCTGAAACTTTAGCTCTTCTAATTTAAGGAATTGTTACTGTTAAGAACCCATGCGTTTCAGTGGGATGTTGCACATCTGCTTCTAATTCTTTACTGAAAATAAATCTGTAAAGATTCTTTTATTTGATCATTAACTTTGAGAGTCTCTGCTAATGGGGAACAGTTTGGTGTGTTTTCACAGCTTTCTTGGGAGTGGCGTGTACTCTTCTTATTTGCTTCCATTCAAACCATCTTCCCTTACCATCTTATGTCTCAAGTAGGAATCAAGCAAATTCTTTTACCTTATTTGACAACAAAAACATTATGGTAAATTAGACATGTCATTACATGTATTTTACCTTAACTGCCTGAACTATTATTAGATCGGACATTCTTATTGTCACACAGAGCAAGCCGTTGTCATCTAGTCCGGTCAAGATGTCTGGGCTTCACCCAGTTATCCCGGGTTCAAATCCCGGCAACGGATAATCTTCTCTGTACTGTGAATCTTGTGATAAAGTTGTTTATCTCAAGAAACTTTGGATCTGTGTTCAATTTTTAATTACTGATCTTGAAAACGAATTTGTACTTCTGTAACCAATATTCAGCTGAAATAGTATGCACATGTTTTTGGGGCTGGTTTAAGTTTGATGCATGCTATTAAAAAATTCACTTCGCTTTGTTCGCCTAATTCTCATTGTTGATTCCAAGCAGAGGTGGGCCATTATCCGCAAGCGACAAAGCAAAATGAGTCAACCAGCTGACTCTAGTGGCTTGCAACTTTCTGAGGCACAGCGAGCTGCACGTCATGCAATGAATTTAGCTCTTGATCCACCTAAAACCTTGGTCACAAATAATTCTGGTAATCTTTTGTGTGTCTTCTGGTTATTTAAATGCTGACAAGTACTTGCCTGTGCCTGCAGAAAAGTGAGCTAGATTTGTAATTGCAAATATTGGGGGTCACTTTCTTTTGTCTATCTTTTTAAACTCTTAATATACTCACTTTGTACCTGCTTAATTTATACTGTTGTTTATCCTATGTGCTAATTTTGAAGATCTACTCCACCTGGTGTCGAACAGGTGGAGCAATGTTAAGTACATTCACGAACTCCATACTTCCTACTGCTGTAGCTGAACCTTCGGCTGTCCAACACGAGTCTCACCAAAATCCCAACTTGACAAAATTGTCTTCAATGGCTTCATCTTCCACATCAAAATCTCATGATGAAGTTTCTAAGGACCCATTTGCTTCCAGGACTAACGGTAGTTATTCTAAAATTTCTTCAGTTCATGTGAATTTTGACACATCTTTTGAATAATTAATAATTATTCACTCAATGTACTGCAGGTAGGACACCGATAAAGAGTACAACCAGTAATTCATTGCCTTCTACCTCTGCAGCCAGAGCTTCACCTTCTCAAATTCAATCTCAAGAATCTGTTGTTGCTAAATCAACTCCAGTAGGAATGGTGGGATCTGCAGCAAAATCTCAGTTAAATTCAGATACAGTGAGCGCTGCTGCTGTTGCTACTGGGGCACCTATAGCTACCCAATCAGATGCTGTTTCCCTGCTTAAGGTTGCTCAAGCAAATAATGCTGTCCATATCATACCCACAGGAGGTTCTTCAACCACGTCATTGATGTCTGGAACAGCGGCACCACCACTTTCAAGCCCTTCAGCTGTCTTATCTAGTTCTTCGAATACTACTTTGGTGAAAGCTTCCTCGCTAGCAACTCTGGTCACTCCACTAGCTTCTAACCTATCCTCTCTGTCCCCCAAACAGACTAAGGCTGAACTTCTAGGAAATCAAGATGCTAAACCTGCAGACACTTGCAAATATTCTGGGCTTGAAGATTTGATGAAAGAACAAAAGAATGATGATGCTCCTATCTCGGGACATGAGCCTAGTGAAGGAGTTAAAGAAGATAGAGATGCATTAATGGACCAGAAAGTGGAGTTTATGAATCAACCAGTTGTTGCTGAGAGTTGTAATCCCTCAATGAAATCGGGAACAGCAGAGAGTGAGCTGACAGATGTAGTTGACAACAAGGCTGAAGGGACTCCAAATGCAAATGATGATATGAAATGTGATTCCCCTGTTAAAGAAGATAAAAGTTGTGTCTTTCAAGGGTGATGGTTAGAATCAGGGCATTGAATGGCAAACAAGACAGACCCATTCATGCAGTAATAAAGTGATTGCTGCAAGAAGTTCGAAGTCTGACAAATGGAAGGTCTTTGTGAGAAAGTTAGATGTCTTGTGCAAAATAGCAGGAAATTTCTTGATTTCTCTGTTAGTTAGTCCTTTATTTCAGGAATAGTTTGTGTAAATTTGTTACAGAGTCAAGTTGAAAGTAATTGAATGTGGATCTCTACTAAAACATTGTACTTATATATAACTATGACAATGATATTGGTAGGGATGAAAGAAATCTTTTGGGTACCAAATGGAATCGTTTCAGATATGCTTCGTTTCAGTTAACAGAAGTAGCACTTGGAAGTTACAATCAAAGCAGCAGGTATGAGGTTGTGGGTACATACATCTTACGTCCTAGTACTTGCGAAATACATCTTAAATTAGAATTAATAATTAATAAATTGAGATCATATAGAGAATCTAAAATTAAAAATAGACTGCTCAAAATTAGTGATATATATCAATTACACATTTGAAGGAAAATCTAGTTGCGAACATCAATAAAAATTCTACTTGCAAATAAAGAAGAAAAATAACATTTTGGTTTAGTTTGATTTTGCATGACTGGACAATGTAGTTCATTGCTCCTACTACCTTTCTACGAATGTAGATATCAGCCTATCTTGTTTCTGCAAAATGCTTATGAATCAAAAAGTTCTGCAGAAACTAAAAGTTCATTGTATAAACATTTAATGATAATTTATTTAATTAATTCCAATGTTGAAATATAATCTCATTTGGCATTGACCTTAAAGAGTGTACATCAGGATGAAAGAAAACCAGCTAAGATGGTCCGTTTCAAGATCATTGTATTGATTTGCGGCTGCATGAGATTAAAGTTTAAATCAGAGACGGTGCATTTTTTACTAAGCACAGCAATACAATATAACATATACAAAGGTAGAGGGACAGAGCATATAGTAGAAGTAACTTGGAGAATTCCAAATTCTATCTGGTATATCTAAAACTGAGAACCAAGAGGAAAATCTCATCTTCCAAAAGTTTTCTCATGTCTAACTATTCTGGTGGTTTCCTTCCTGCTCCCATGTTACTGTAATGTTTCTGCAATGGACTCACACAGGAAAATAGCGATTGCCTCTGTGCCTTCTGTTTCTTTAACTTAACACCAAATAAGAAAGATCTCAGAGGAATTCTAGCCTTGTGCATTGAGCTCCTATGTTTAGATGCTGAAATCCCAAACTCCTGGTCTAGTTTAGCTAGTGTATCCTCAACTTCCACTCTCAGACCTTTTACCCTATCTACACTAACTTGCAGCTCGCTAGCAACCTTGTTGCTTTCCTGTTTCATGTTCAAAACCTCACCTTGAAACTTGGCAGCCTGAAATTCACTTATCTCAGGATCGTCTGCTTTGGAAATTTTTGATAACTCTTCATGAATGTTGCACAAGGATGTATACCTACTCTGCAGCTCCTCTTTTAACACTGCAGCGTTTTCCAGCCATAATGTTAAATCAGTGTTGATCTCTCTCAAGTGGTTGTATATCGGCCGAGCCTCTGACAGTGGAGTCTGATTCTTTACACTTCCTTCTTGGCTATTATTATCCTTCAATTTTGATACTTCCAGCTTCAAGTCTTGGATTGAGGTTTGGAACTTTCCTATCTGATGAAATGCAGTGCTAAACCTCAACCAGAACTCCAAGTTCTGCTCCAGCATTTCATCAATATCTGAACGGAATTTATCTTCTATGGTTGGAACAGATCGAGGAGTCTCAGCGTATTTCAACTTGATCTCATTTCTTCCATCTTTAACAGGGTCTTTCTTAATGGCTGCAGGTGTCCTTTCACCAGATTCCATGTGGTGTAAGGAATCAAAAACAGGCTGCCTAGGTGAACTTATAGTAGACAGATTAGAATCCAGGAAAGTAGCTGTATGTGTCATGCTCTCGGGAGACCCTCCCCTTGTTGAGTACTTGTACTTTGATGAGTGACTGCCCACATTTTCATCTTGATGTTGGGCAGAACCCATTTTTCTAAGAGAATGAATCTCCTCATCCCTTGAGGCAAGAGCATTCTTTAGTTCCCTTATTTGCAACGCCAATTCAAAGAATCCATCCCGGTTTTTCTTTTCCACATCACCAAGCTTCTTTCTTACGTCCTTGTAATTCTTCAGTACCAAGGTGTACTCTTCCACCAGGAACTTTTCTCTGTCCTCCACCCCACTTAGATATAGCTTTCTCCAGTTTGGATGGTCTGCTTCCTCAACTGGTCCATGTTCCTCTAGCTCAGTTTCAACGTTACTTTCCGTGTCGAACAAGTGCGAACCCTTCTTCTCTTGTTCCAGCATCATGACACCAAGCTTTCCTGAGGCCTCAGGTTCACTGACGTTGGCAGAATCTGGAATATTAGCCTTTGTCTGTTCTTTATCGATTTCGGCAATCTCTGATTTGGTATCAGCAGTTGTACTCACTTCTTGTATAGATTCCAAATCTTCAACCTCACTTGGCTTCACCGTTTTTAGTTTCTCTGATAAATGATCGGCATTGCAACTTGCTTCAGTAAAATGAGTTTTGAGATTGTTGTTCAGGTCTTTGACACTTTGGTTGAGAGATTTGACTCTTTGTAACTCTTCCTCCAATTCCTTGATCTTGTTGCTCATCTGCTCTGAGTTTGCAGTGAGTGTCTCCTTTTCCTCTTCCAGAGTCTTGATGTTTGCCTGAAGGTTATCTGTTTCTGATCTTAATCTGTTCACCAGAGCACTTTGAGAAGAGAATGCAGCTTCCAGACTAGCAACCTTTTCCACAAGCTCATCGATTTTCTCTGCCAGTTGAATAACAGTAAGCGAGGCGTTTGAATTTGCATACAGCTCGATCTTAATCTTCTCCCTCAATGATTCTACATGTTGATCATCTCCAGATTCCGTCTTTGAGTCATCAGTTGGCTTTTGCAGATCAGTTTGCTCCGGGAGAAGCTCACTTTTCAGGGCCATAAGCTTCTGATCAACTTCCTTAATCCTTTCATTCTCTACTTCAGCCTCTTCAGCTGATTTCTCTTGCTTTTCGCACAACTTGACCAAGGTCTTCTGACATGATTTTAGAGCTGTAGCTGCCATCAAAGTTCTAGCTTCATTATCATCAAATACATAACCAATCTGAAATTCATCTTCTAAGCTACTAATCTTCTTTTGCACTGCAGTAACATGGTCTTCTATTTTCCAACATTTTTCATTGCACCGAACGCACACGCTCTGTATAAACTCCCTTTCCGTTTGTAGAGCCAAAATTTCTTTCTGAAGCTTATCAATTTCCTCTACAGCCTCTTCTTCACTCAGGCCTGAACCTGGAGGCATTGCAGCTTTAGCCCAGGTAGCAGTTCTAGCCAGCTTCTCCTTTGAAAATGATAATGATTGGCTCTTAAACTCTTTCATGCTGGGAGCTTTTGGAATGTTTGCTTTAGGTGCATTGGAGACCCTTAGAGGATCACCAGAAGGAGCTGATGTAGTGGGATAACTTTCCATATAATCGTCATCTATGGAATACTGAACTTGTTCAGGGAAGACGGTGGCAATAGTTCGATTAGCACTCTGCAGATCCTTGGATAGCTTATCGTACCTCTCTGCCAATGCTCGGTACGACCTATAAGATTCTTCCACATGATCTATAAGTTCTGGCCTCTTCTTGTAGTACATTTCAACCCTTTGAGAAAATGTGTCTCCATCATTTTCGATGATTTGAAGCATTTCCGTAACCTTGTCTTCCATATCTGTGATTGTACAAGTTCATGTCAAATTCCTGCTTTTGATTTTATCAATATTAGGAAAGAAAAGAGGGAAAAAGAAAAGAGCTTCTCAATGTTCCTGCACTGAGTTTTCTTTCCATTTCCATTTTCCTTTTTCTTTTGCCCGTTCAATCTAAACATGCAGAAGCATCAATAAATGGTTTTGAGCAGATCGGTGAATTTTGGAATATAACATTGCTAAAACATGAAACAGTCAATAACACCATTACATCGTTTGGGACTAGTTAGGATCAAATCACACTAAACAGAAGAAACACAGACAAGAACCAACTTGAAGGCTTTCTCTTATTAAATTTAGAAAAGCATATCCAGAAAATACCTTGGAGATTTTCCTCCAACCATTTTGACTGCTTTGTCCTGATGTGGCTTGCCCACCACCATGAATATGCATTGCTTGCAGCCCTCTGCAACATTCTATGTCTTCCTCAAAACACAAGACCCATTATTGGAGTGCCATTGGTGGTCATGAATGTGAAAATATGAAATCAAATTGAAAAAGGAAACAGAAAAGAGAGAAGGTTTTCTTGGATAAAAGCACTTTTTTTTTTCTTTACAGGCATAGAAGGGAGGACATTTAGACCCGTATATTGTGTTAGAACCTTTGACAGTCTTCAACAATTATAGGACTCTAAAATTAGTTTTGCCACGTTGACCGATCACCTGCTTGCCAGATTTCTAATCTAGAATGAAGGAAGCTTTTACCCTTTTGGTTCATGAACTTATCTCAATGGTTATACCAACAGATTTCTAGTACTTAGTCCAAGAACACCAATAACAACAATCTTGGTCTTGTTGCGTTAGTTTCACAATTTATGCACAGCGAGCGATACACGTAGGGTCTGCCTCTTACTCTTTACGGGTAGAAATAGTGCTCCCATAGTCTTGCATGGTGTGCTCTGTTTGTACTGGAAAGTCCGGACAGGACGCTAATCCTAAACTTAGTAAACGATAACCATAAGTAGCATGTTCAAATTTAGAATATGTGAAACATCGACAGTGACTATGTGGTTTCAGGATTATGTTATCTTTCATTAGACCAAGTTTTTGATCGACTAAAGTCGTTGTCATTATTGGTCCAGTTTGAACAACTACCAAGGTTTTGTATCTTTTTGTGTGTTCTAGGGAACTACGAATTCGAAAGTACTAATCGAATTCAACTCAATACCTGGGACGAACTGCTAAGAAACTTAATGGTTTAGTTTTGGTATGCTCTTTTCAGTGTTCAATGAAACACGTCCAAGCTCGTTTCTACCAAACTACACCTGGCGGTGATAAAACTCTTTCGTATCATATAGGTCCAAACTCTTTTAGCTTGCTAGATCGTCTTATTGCTTCCGGTTAAAATTATCTTTTTGTTTGCTTTAGATCAGCTTCATTGAACAAAATGATCCATTAAGTTTTTCTCAAAACGAAGTGACTGCCACCACAAAATGGAAGAAGGTGCCTACTTGGTTTACTGTTCATACACGTCCATAAAATTGATAAAGAGAGACACGGGTGATCTGAATAGCCCTTCCGTTTATTCGCATATTATTTACAGCAAGAAGATGAAACACAAGTCTGATTCAGTATTTACATAGATATGCACAGCAAAGAATTGATGATAAAGCAAAGTCCTCATCATCTCAATATCAGAACGTGATGTAGTAATCTCGGTCGTTCAGGATGGGAAGAAGCTGATGGAGCAAATTTTCATTTGTCCTTAGATGTTTGTGCCAGTCGTGTGATAGTATCAATAAGGATAAACCGTTAGCTAATTCCCTTCAACTAACACAAGAGTAAACCTCAACAGCCACACTTTTTTTTTTTTTTTCCTTTTCTGTTTCTTCAATGGTTGTACGTTTCATATCGGTATATACACAAAATATGCTTCAATGTTAAACCAACAGAAGAATCAGCAGGCAAAGCAGCACAATTAAGCAAGAAGAGCCAATTGTCAGATATTCTGGAGGGAAGTGAGCCACTGTTCCATATACTTTCTGCCCTCTGTGATAGCAGTCATATAAAGAAAATAAACTCAGCAGAAGGCAGAATGAAGACGAAACCACTTACATTATGTACTTGCAATTTAACATACGTTAAGAAGACATTAGATGATGAGTAAGAAATTAAGACATGTTGGGATAAAAGATATGAATACTGAAATGCGGTAATCTGAAAAACGGTACCCAGTATGATAGCGGAATTCATCTATGAACTAGAGTTCAATAAAGAAATCATATAGGCCATGTAATATGACACTTGCCATAATCAATTTGATCATAGTATGCTGACCCAGATGGGAAGGTATGTGGCAAAACACAAACAGCAAGAGCCAGATGCATGAACCAATTTATTATATCTGATGAGGAAGAAATTTCTCAAGGATCAAGCAGAAAGTAGATAAAAAATCGTAACCAGTAAATGTCTGAAGATGACAGAAAGACCCACATTAACAGTTAGAAGATTGAGAATATGGGTTCGGAATTTTAGGCCTATTCTGAAAATGATGAAATTTAAGGGCAAAGTCGTTGGATAACAGAGTACCTGTAACTTGTGACTATGACATAAATTTTACAGATCTAATTTGATTGTGTCTGCTATTGAGCAAACAGCACCAAAAGCATCTTGATTTACATCTAGACAAGCCGAAGGGCAGTTAGACAAGATTTATCACGCAGGCTAAGCACAGGAAAGTCCACATATACAGTTTCATGTTTTAATACTCTTAAGAATATCATGATTCAGTAGGGCATCAAAACATGCCCTGTACCAACATTCCTACTTTCCTACTGTGGGTTCGGCTCTTTATGATCTCATCAAATAGCAAGACTTTCACCTAAACTCTCAACCAATCACATTCTTACTTTAAATGAGCTCAGACTTTACAGGGATCATCAAAGTAACCCTAGACTTGCAATAAAGTATCAACTTTCACTTATTCTCAGTATCTACTATTCACAATTCTCAGTCTCAGTAAAACAATCTTCATAAGTCAAAAAACAAAATGCTCCAAATTATTTGCACAATTCGATTCATATAGATTCAAAAAAGGCTATATACCATAAACTGTGTATAGAGATAATAAAATTTGAGCCGCCACAATAAATGGTGAATATGAGTTCATATGGAGTACGTAAGGCTGAAAGAGGAAGAGAAAACGGCAGTTACCATCAGAGTAGCCATTTGGGATTTTGGTGATGGCAGCAAACATGTTTTTGGTGTTGTCCAAAACATTATCATGAGCACGCCCATAGCATGGGACGAGCACAGCAAAACTGTTGTCCGTGTCATCATCACTCTGAAATTCAGGTCCATGAGGCTCCAACCATCCAATTGAATAATCAGAATCATCAGATTCAGACCCTGAAAGACAACCACCATCCGATGGCACAAGAACCACATCATGTTCTTTATCAATTTTCCTCTGTTCGCGGCTGTGCCATTTTCTATTAACCCTCCTAGATGAGGAGGCAATATTAGCCCCCTGAGCCAAAGGAAATTTCAAAGTATCTGAATCCCACAAATCTGTTTCGGGCCTGGTATTTACAGAAGATCCATTTGAAAGTCTCTGCTCTCGACATTTTCCACTCCATAACCACCATGCGAGACTGGTAATTGCCACAGACATTTAATCAACGAAGAACTGGAGCAGGCACTGAGTACTCTGTTCCTGTCAAAATTATCAATAATAAGAAAAAGTTGTGGATTGAAACGACAATTCAATAGGTCTTGGGAATAAATAGACATAAACGAGTTTTCGCTACCTATGGAAAAAAATCTGTAAAAATCGAAAGACCAAAAGGAAAACCCTAGCTTCTCAAGGAATTATCTTTGCTTCATTAATTCACGCCTTGCACAATCTTCTTCTACTGGTAACAAAAACTTCCCGTAAATCATCTCCAGCACAATACGCAAATAGTAGCCGAAAAAAAAAGAAACCTTGTCAAATGAAAGAGCCTATAAAGATTTGGAAACGTATCAGCTTTCTTATGGATCCAAATCAAAATATCCCAACAACCAGATATAAATCCTCCAACGTAAAAACCAGCTGTTTAAAACTCACGGTTTCAGTGCCATGCACGTAAATTCAATGAATCAACACATTACAGAAAATCTCGTAAAATACATTGAACCCGGACATATCACCACTTGTCAAATTAAGGCTTAATCTTATTCTATTATATATTCCTACCACCCCCCAAAACTAGAAGACACGTAATTTTTTTTGTCAAAAACACGATTTTTTTCCCAAAAAAAGCATATTAAGCAAGAAAACATCAAAAAAAATTTAAAAGGGGAGCTGAATTGAGTCAGTGACTTACAAGCGATTAAACGAAAAGATGACTTGAGCTTCTCTTCTCTTCTCTTCTCGGGGAAAATTATCTACATAACAAAATCTCCGCTCTTTTTCCGTTTTCTTTCAGCGTTCATGCAATTTGACGAGCAAACAAGCGCTGGAAACTTGAGGATTCGAACTTAAGAGGTCTAAACCACGTTCAGAAGTATCCCAAGGAAAATTAAAAATCAGTCAACCATACATGAAATGCACATACCTTGAAAGCCACGGCTAGCAGAGAAATATGGCTATGGAGTTAAAGAGGAAGAAATGGAATAAAAAATAATAATACTGGGGAGAACTGGATACGTGTTTTAGTTTTAGTTTTACAGAGAAGAGAAGAGCAGAGGGAGAGCGAGAGAGAGAGAGAGAATGGAGTTGCGGTTCTTGTTGGAATGTTATGATTATGATGAACTCTTTAAATGATATTAATTATACTAAATTACTCATAATTAAGCAGAAGAGCTTTTATTCTTTGCGATACGGCGTCGTAGATCAATTAGAGAGAGTGGGGTCCACCAGCGTCGACGGTTGATATTGAAAGTGGAAAGACTTAGTATGGTAATGGGGGCAGTTGAGTCTGGGTATGCATGCCAGGTCAGACTTGGGGTGCTAGTTAGAGACGGCGAAGGAGGTAGTGACGTGGCGTGGGGAATCACCGGAGGATTGGCGTGTCTATGTAGCTGAAGTAAACTGTTAGCATCCACACGTGTCGCAATTTGGTTGGTAATTCTTCCTTTTAATGGACAACCAATTCGTGGAAGTTCACGAAAAATATGGAAAACACACGCATAAAAAACATACATTAATAGGAATCGACATGTCGTAGGGGGCACTGGAGCTTCTTTCGACTAGTGTCGCCACCTGGCCTTCACTTCCTTCCTCGTCCACACAAATCTGGGACAAGGACGAAACGGTGCGTGGTAGGCTCTGATTGAAATATTATATAGTGGTCTCCACAATTTTGGGATAGAGAAAGTTGATCGACATCAAACCACCTATTTCAAGAGTGGTCCAAGTCCAAATGATAAGATCACTTTTCAAAATAGCTTTTAATATTAAAAACCATTTGCTTGAATTTTTTAATTAATAAATGCGTTTTTTATAATTTGATAATCATTTATCAAAACAGTCGTGTGTGAGAAAGTGATGATCCAAGTTAATTTGATCAACAACCGAAGACTGCACATGGAAATTTGTGGTGAAGGTGACCCACATGCCGTTGTTTGGCCACAAAGTAACAAATCCATATCATGATATGCTTTGCTAAATCTCAATTATTGATTGTTTTTGGCAGTTATATGTTGGCTTCTGATTATAATCAATTTAATACATCTTTTGTAATCCCACTTTGAACAAGTGGGCTTTAGAACATGGTGACATGATTGAGTGGACGATGAAGTCAAAACGCAGAGTACAAAGATTTGAATTTGGGCCAACCAAACTGTAGGGAATGACTTAATCAACCGTTTGTCGATGTGGGGCAAATGCCAGCAATTTAATTGTCCTTACAGACTTCTAAGAAAGAAATCAAATTTCTTCACATATTGATGTATCCTCCTACAACATAAAACCAACTTAACATACATTAGAAGATTAACTCATTGTTCCAACAAATCCGACCAAACACAAAGATGGTTAATTGGTAACGTCGTCCCCTTGATCTTGTCCGCTAAATGTTATATATATGATAGATTGGGAAAATCATCGTCCATAGTTTTCTTTCTCGTCAGAAGTTGATGAAGTTCTTGAGGGTCGGGCTGGGCTTCTTGCAGGAAGCAAAACGTTCTCTTTATTTACCGAGTCTTGTTCTGCTTGGTCAGAATTCCTCTCTCGCAAGAGGGCGCTGTTATTTGATGCAGCTGAACGCATTGCCCTTGGCAATTTCAGGGGGATTTCGGGTTCCCTTGGAGCATTCTCAGGAATTTTGGGTGCTTCTGATTGGGGTGGTGGTGGGGGTGGTGCAACAGGAACTAACTGGATCACTGACCTGCGCCATTTCTTTCTTTGGCTTGGCTTCCTTGCCTTGGATTTTCCCTGAAGAAGATTAAAATTTTAATCTTTATCTCAAGCAGTATAATAATGCACAATCCAACAAAAACATCAAGATTTGGCATGGCAGCAGGAGGCCGTAATCCCTCCCCATCCATTACTTTCAAATCTTAAATGTGCATAAAGACCAAAAAAAAAAACATGGGTAAGAATGGGAAGGGTTGGATCCGCCTTAACAACCAATATCAATTCAAACAAAACATATCATTTTGTTTAAATTTACCAAATTTTATTAAATTTTGCCAAAACAATTTTATTTTGATATCGATTCAATCAATTATTAAGTTTAAATAATAAAGTATCATTTTGACCCGACTTAATTGGAGTGAACTTAGACTACAGGCAAACCGAGCCCATCCGTTGCTGTCCTTAAATACAAAGATACTCCAAAGCCAACATAACAATTTAAGAGAGTAAAATCAGATTTATGGAGAATAGAACATACCGCTGTATTTCCTATGTCTGACAAAGGCTTCCTTTTCAGTTCACCATCATCATTTGCCTGAACCAGGGCGCTCTGTAGAAGCATTGCACCTTGAGAAACAAGTGTACGAGTCTTGTCTGTTTCGTCAAGGCCTGAACCACTTCCACCACTTTCAGAAGCTTCTTGATTGCCTCGATCGTCCAGCTTAACCATAGCAGCTACTCTATTAGAGCACTTAAAAGATGAGCAACTACATGTAGCACTGCAGACGCCTCCAGCTGCTCGGCATTGACACTTCATTGTCTTGCATAAAGACATTTTGCTGCACATGCAGCATGCTTCAGATGCAGGTTTCGTCGTCACAGCAACAATTCCCTCCCCAGATGAATCCAGCTTATATGTTTCTGGGTCATTGTTGTCTCCTGAATTAAAGTCACCTCCACTTTTGGAACTTCTTTTCCTAACTTTCCGTCTTGATTGTACCCATTCTTCATCCGTTACATTATCCTTCTCTGAATGCTCTGATTCAGATGTATCCATATCCTCTAATATCATAGACTTCCGATTTCCCTGCAAACAAAAGAAGGATAAGAGGGTGAAAAATGAAAAACAAAGATGCTCAAGTGATTTACATAATCCTACATTAAAAAGAGAGAAATAAAAGGTTGGTATTCAAAAAGTAATACCTGCTTGCGCAAGTCATAATTATGTCTGTCATTGTTCTGATCAAGTTTCTTCAACGCTGAATTCTGATGTTAAAGTTCATGTAACAATGACCAAATTAGAAAAGTAGTTTACACTCAAAAAACAAAAAAGCAGTACCAAATTGAGCAACGATGAAAGAGGGTATAGCAAGCAGGATGCTTTTGCTTAATGAGGTAGAATAATTGTAATAAATATCATTGGAACTCCAATAGTCAAGCACAATATGAAGGTTTCATAAACACCATAATTCCATCAAACTGAGTATATCACTAACCGAGATGCATTATTGACTTATATGTGCCAATCCAACTCTAAATTAAAGAAACCAAGAAGAAGACCGCACTAACCTGTGACTTGACCTGATGAATAAGTTCTGCCTTCTGTTTCTCTAAAAGCCTAAGAAAACTGCTGAGCTTCACTACTTTCTCCTTAAGATCTCTTATTTCGGAGTCTTTTTCTCTGCAGTCAACTTCTTTATCCCGCAGCAGACACCTTGAAAATGCATGAAAATTTCAGTGTAGTTCATGGCAAACGGCATCCAAGACCAAGATAAGACATGGCACCTAACCATTGAGGTTATAACTTAACAAAATGAAGTAGTCTCACTTGATAAGCTACGGGGTAAAATGGTTAATCACCTGGAAGAAGATGCTAGATTGAACAAATGATTCATCACATTCTTTGCATCCGCCAGAGAGCGAACATGATTCCAGCGTCCCCTGCCACTAAAGCCCCGTTCTCGCTCTTCTGCTTCTGAAAGTTGAGATGCCATTGAGACCAAGGTGCTAGATGAAGTAGCAAGCATGTTTTCAAGTGCAAAAATCCGTGAATTTCTTGCACCAGGAGACACAGTTGGAGGACAATCACTGCATTGCGTGACATCCAAGGTAAGAATCAGATCTAAAACATGCAATAATCCCAATCTGCAGTGCCAGCCAATAACCCAAGGCAAAGTATCCCAAATATGGAAATTAGTATAAGCGCATATACCTTAAGCTGGTTTGTTTAAGTTCCTCAGCTTCCTCCTTTAGCCTTGCAACCTCCTTGGCCATTCTAGTCCTCCTAAAATAGCATAAACACATTATCCAAAAGCCGTACTCATTCTTGCTAAAGTTGCCATTTCTTAATTGTTTAAAGACTTCTAATTCGTGAAAAAATAAATTGCCAGACTGGGACTCACTCTTCCATTTGACGCTCATACTCAGAACGTACTTCATGAACTCGTACTGTAACTTCAAGCTCATGTTCAATCGCCTGCATCAAGGCCTTCGCATGGAAAATGGAATAAAGACAAGTCAATTCTCAACAACCAGGGAACCATATAATTAAGCATATAATTATCAGTTCAAACAAATGCAACGACAATGTGTTTTAATCAACTCTTAACTACCTGAATTCCAGGACCATTTCCACCTCCAATACCTGTTAAGGAAATAAATTACGGACGATTAATAAAATGGAGTGGAAAAAAAAGCAAGCACTTTAAGCAAATCTTCGTACTGGAAATTTCACGTGAGGCCTTTCGAGATTCTAGGAGCTCCTTTAGCCTTTTTGTAGCCATGGCAGCTTCTTCAGTCTTTCTTTGCAGAACCTAACACAGGATTTCAGAGAGTAAGAGTTTTTGTAACAAATAAATTCCATAAAGTTTTATAGATTTTGCTTTCAATTCCACATGTCATTAAAGTGTATAAATTTTCATTTGCAATTCCACATATCATAAAAGTTTGTGGAATTTGTTTTAAGTTCCACCTATCATGTGCTTGAAATGTTAAAAACTATGAAATTGCCGCTACATAGTTAAAACAGTCCTCTGGAAACAGAAGGAAATTAGTATCCAAGGACTCCAGCTCACCATTTTCTGCCTTTGATTCAAAGCCAATAGTTTATGCATCTCGAACTCATTTCTCCTTCCTTCTTTCTTGAGCTGTCACATAGCAAAAGTTAACTTCGGTGGGAATGAGCGCTCTAATAGTGAGGAATTTGGACGCAAAACTGTGTTTCCTTTTTTCGATATACCTGAAGAACCTCCTTTTCACGTGATTGTTTCCATAATCTAAATTGCTCAGACTCTTGCTTAATCTTTTGTTGAAGTTGAACCTAGAGGAAAAAGGAATGCGTGATATTGAGAGCTGAATCTGATTGAATCAAACCCAAAAACATTGTTGTACTATGAAATGCACCTTTTGACTCTTGATTCTTTGAATCTCGTCTTGCAATCGTCTTGCAGCCTCATCACTCTTTTGTTTTTGTTTTAATAATTGGGCTTGAGCATCTTGTTTCTTCTTCAACTCCGCAACCTGCAAGGCAGAATATTAGTCTAGGAAAAGGTGCGATGAAAGGGGAGAAACCCACTCAATATTCAGTTATTCACCTGTGCCTCGAGGATAGTCAACTTCTGAAGATACTGTTCTTTAAGTTTTTGAGAACTATCATCAGAATTAGACGATATTTCTACTAGATTGTGTCTCAGTTCCTCAATCTCTTTCTGTCATTTGACCATCATAATGCAAATCTATATATTAGCAAAATCCTTCAAACAGAAAATGCATACAGTATAAGTAGCACTGACCTGCAACGCTTTCTTTTCGTGTTCCAATTCCGAAACTTTCTTCTCATAATGTTGTTTAAGAACTGAAGTATCAACACTTGTAAAACGTTTCATTTCAGCCTTCACATAAAAGGAAAGAAAGCATTGCAAGCAAAATGTCAAATGTCTGAATGACTAACAAAAGTAGTAAATTGACTATCAAGCGAAGAAAGCATCAGCTTCCCTGCAGAGGACTTTCTTATATAACATACTAAGCACTTTATTGTATAGATTCATTTGTGTTTGATAATATATCTCCTTCTTTCCATGAAAAAAAAGAAAGAAAGCGTCAGTCAAATTTCATTCACTTAGAGTTGTGGACTTTATTCAATGCCAACAAGAAATGCTATTAGTTTTTCAGATACACTTTGTTCAGAGACTTCCCATGATTGAATTAATTTTTTAATATCGTCATTCCCTTTCATTGAGTCAACTACGGCCCTTTTCACAACAAAGGAACAATATAATATCCTTAACAGAACCTAGGACATCAATACTTCATACTTCCTGGCATATATTTTCACAAGAATATGAAGCAAACTAATAACAATAAAAAGTTAGAGATATCCCGCAATTACCTCCTTTTCTTCAAGTCTTTTGTCTAAATCTTTTAACTCCTTGTCCAATTTGTCTTGGAGAGAAGAATGTTCTAACTCCTTTTCCTCATCTTCACCCTCACCTGCAGTAGAAAGATCATTTGAGTTTGGTGAATCATATAATTATAACAAGAAATCCTGCCCACTGTTGATCATCAAATTCAAAAAAAATTATGGATGATGATACGCTCTAATCAATAAAGTAGGAGATAAAAGTCCATTGTTTGAAAGTAATAGGATAAACGTATTGTGATACAGGATGGCGTGTATTATAAAGTTTAATAATATAAAGGGTTCTATGAACCAAGGATGTGGAAGAGAAAATCACTTTCTGAATTCCACGTGACGTGGTCCCTCCACATCTTATTCTAAATCAACTATTCAGATTAGGATGAAGTTAAAAGATGGATGAAAATAGAAACAGACAATGAAATTATAAACAATAAAAAGTGGCTAGAGATTCTTGCATATTACTTGAGATGCCAATGGTTTTCCTATCAATGTTAACATCGCCCTCGTTTAGTGATGGAAACAAAACATTCTTAGAATGGAAACCTTCATCGTCTGACTCAACAAAATCAGCAAGCCGACTATGCTTTAAATTCTTCAAAAGCAATAACTCGCCTTCCAACTCTTGAATTTTTGACACATAAGATTTTATCAAATCCAATTCCTGAAAAATATTTCAGAACATAATGTTAACCAAAATATCTTTAATAGAAGAAACACATAGAACAGAC
>JAOQMM010000002.1:3271056-3285564 GCA_027563515.1 Erythroxylum platyclados
CTCAACAACCCAACTCGTGTTGTGATTGACTGAAAAAATCAATTTGTACGAGTGAAATTACCCGAAAATAGAACACAAAGACCAAACTGCCCATATCGTTTTGTCACACCACGTGACTCGCACCTGTCATTTGGCTAAAGTATTAGGTCCTGTTTCGTCCGCCCGGGGTTAAATCATCCCGAACGGAGCAAATTTTCATTTCTCAACTTTACCAAATTTTCTCATCATCCAAACAGAGCAAACTCCAACAGTAACATCCATCAAGCGACGAAATGAACGAGAATCGCAACAGATCCGAGGCCGAGCGCTTGCTCGGAATCGCTGAGAAGATGCTACAGACGCGCGATTTCACTGGAACAAAGGACTTTGCGCTCTTAGCACAAGAAACCGAGCCAATCCTCGAGGGCCCCGATCAGATCTTGGCCGTCGTCGACGTGCTGGTCTCCGCCGAGAAACGAATCAACAACCACCACGATTGGTACTCGATCCTACAAGTCGAACGCCGCTCCGACGACCACGGTCTCATAAGGAAGCAGTACCGACGACTCGCTCTCCTTTTACACCCAGACAAGAACAAGTATCCATTTGCCGATCAAGCCTTCAAGCTCGTCGCCGACGCGTGGGGCGTCTTATCGGATTCAAGCAAAAAGTCCTTGTACGACAAGGAGTTAAGCATGTTTTCGAGGATTGATTTGACTAACACAGAGAAGTTGCCGGTGAGAAGAGGTAGAAGACCCAGCGTAAATGCGAAAAACAATGTTAATAAGAGTGGTGGTGGTAGTCAATATGATGAGGGTCAAAACCAGAGGGCGAAATTGGAGTCATTTTGGACAGTGTGCCCTTATTGTTATGTCTTGTTCGAGTATCCGAGGGTGTACGAGGATTGTTGTATGAGGTGTCGGAACTGTCAAAGGGCATTTCACGCGGTACTCTTACCGACAATGCCTCCCTTGGTACCGGGAAAGGAGGCGTATTATTGCTGTTGGTCGGTGTTTCCGCTGGGGTTTGCGTTTGGGAGTCAGGAAAAGGGAGGGGAAGTTAGTGATACCCCACCTGGGTTTCCCAAATGGATGCCGCCGGTGTTTGGTAATCAAAATGGTGGCGCTGCGGCGGAGAGTGAAAAGCAGCCAGTGAGGGTACAGCCACCGCAAGTGGTAGAGACTCCTGCTGGGCATGTAGGGACGACGGTGGAGAAAAGGAAGAGAGGGAGGCCTCGGAAGTATCCTCCTAGCGTATGACGAGTGATGGCTTTCTTGCTAAAACAAACAGGTGTAGTTCAATTTCACTTATATGGAAAAAGAAGGGGAGTGAGGAAGTGGGAAAATTTTCTGTGACTATATCATCAATAGGAGTAGATTGAGGGAAGTGGGAATTTTGGACGACTCAGCCTGGGAAATGATACCACCATAGGTTTCTATTGTTTCTATATCTTTTTCTTCCTTCACTTTTGGTGCTTGTAAAGTTCATGTTAGATGTTTTGTTGCAGCTGCCTACTGCTCAAAGTTGAGATGTTCATATATGTGGGCACATGCTATGCATCAATTTGCCACTTAATTAAAAGGTTTTCAGTACCTACTGCTCTTACATGAACTTGTTTAAGAATAGAACGAATCAAACTTAGTCTTACCGACGTGTGTTGGATTGGAATTTCTTATTGATGAACAAGTTTAAGCTTCTTAAATCTTAGCAAATTGCAAGTATGCATATTTCCTATGAATTTCTTTAGAATTGTCCGATTCATGACCTTCTTTTGTTGTTAAGACGAATTAGATGATGAATTTCTTAGTTGATATGTTCATGTTAATCCTTAGTACCTGAGTTGGTCATTCAATCCATCGTCTAATTCAGAGCAATAACAAAAGAAGGTTGAGACTTTGGACTAATTTTAAGAACTGCAGATTTGGAATGGTTTCATGGATGTAAAGATTCATGCTTTGCAAGTGAAGTACTCGCATTTAGTATTGGAATCTTACAATGGATATTGGCTTTTATGCAAATTAACCTGATGTCCATATGTAGAGTTGGCAGATCAGTGGTGTCTATTGCCTGAGTGTTAATCTGGAGCTGCCCAAGTACCCATGGATTATCAGTTTGGCTACTGAAACTTCTATTTCCATGGTGCCACTACCCTATGCTCGAATATTGACACGAATTTATCTTTTCATGGTGATGTTATGCTCGAAAAGGGAATACCCAGATCGGTCGTCGAAGATGAATATAATTGAAGACCAAGAGGAAGAGGAATAATCAGCTCCAGAAAAGGCATCTATGACTAGCTTATTTGAACACTGTGACTGACTCCTTTGCTTCAACTGTAACAAAAATGTTGAAGAAGGCATATATGTAAATATTTGGGTTCATAGGAATATAAGGGTAAGTTAGAGCACCTACATGGGTGCACAACTCAAGTAGATCTGTTTAACAGAAACAGTTCCTGCAGAAGCACAAACCTCGTAAACTCAACTATTTCCATAGTCACATATTGCCATTCGAAAGCCTCGTACACTTTACTACTGCTTGTAGTAGTAGTAGAAGGAAAAAATAAAAGTAAAATACGGTTTATGTGGGCAGAGGATGACAAGAAACCTGAGGAAAAAAAGAGAGAAATTCAAAATTTTGATGATGCAATCCAATTCACAGGGATCCCATTTGTAACGAATATGGGCCAATTGGAGCCCAAAAGTTAAAAGTTGATAAAAAAATGGAGATTTTATCAAAACAAGTTATTCAACTGTTAATTATCTCGTAGTTAATTTTGTGATAATTTTTAATCTTTTAGAATTTTTTCAATTTAGTAATAATTTTTTTTAAAATTTAAAATTGAGCAAGTAAACCTTTAAAACTTATATGACTAAGTTAAAAGATTGTTTTTACTGATATGACGTGTGTATTAAATATCACGTAAAAGATTTATCTATTAATCATATCAACAAAAAACATTTTAAACAATGTTATAAATATTGGATTGGTATTGGTACCAAATTTAGTTATGATATGATATAGTATCGGATCCAGTTAATATTAGTATTGTTTTGGATATGTTTTAAAAACTACAAAATAGTTCCTAAATTTTTTAATATCAAAATAATCCTTCAATATATTGTGTAATATAAATTTTAATTTTACATCAACTATGTCTCAAAAAATTATAACAATATAAATTTGAAATAATAACTATCTCTTTATTTTTTTTCACATATTTTACATATAAATAATAACCACAATTAATCCAAAATTTTCAACAAAAAATCACAATTAATAAAAGAAAAGTATCGCTTAATTATCATATAGATACAAAACTAAAAATAATGTAAAGTACTTAAAATATTATAGTTTACATCATATAATAAAGAATAATTACATTAAAACATCATTCAATAAGAACAATATAAGTTCATGACTCTATAAGCATTACAATTTACAACAAAAGTTTGTACAGACATAAGAAAGGCGAAAAAGAAATTTCTTAGAATAAAGGAATTTAACTAGTCATAAACTAACTCCTCGGCAACGGCGTCAAAAGCTTGTTGAACAGGTTTTACCTAATATAAAACTCTCAATATCTATAAGTATACGGATCGTAAACTTGTAATAATTGAGGTATCGATTCCACGAGGAATTAGCTAAAACTAAATGAACCTATCTTTGTTTAAGATTGTGAAATATGATTTGAGAGAAAATAAAATTCAAAAATTAAAACAATCAATTGAAATCGACCATTAAACCACTTAAAAATTGAGTTGTCACAATAAAACAAAGATGATTAAGTATGAAAGTATATGATTCGTTCTATCGTCATTTTGCTCCCTTAACCATTTTTTATTCAATTTGGTGTCAATTCTAGATTTCCGAAGGGTTTGATTATTCTCTTTCAAGACCTAATCAATTAAACCTAATTAATTATCCTCAATTGATTATGAAATTCCAGATTTGCAATCTCTCGGTTCATAAAAATAGCCTAATGTTTTCAACTAGTTCTTAAGCAATCTATTGGATAATCGAGTTCTCACACAAGTTCTAATACGGAACCCCAAAGCTAAAGAACCTGAAACCCCTTAAACACACACTTTGGATAGAATGTGAACAAGAAGAAATTCCCGACCCTAATGACCCCAATCAATTATATGAAATGAAACACATATAATAGGATTAATTTGAAAATAAGAATAGAAATTTGCCATAAGTGATTACCTTGATAAAAATTATATTCTTGATGCAATAGAAGAAGACAAGAAATCCTCCCTTCTAGAATTTGTTATTCATCCAATCTAACCCTAAACAATGTTTATTATGATTTATTTATACCCCTTGAAAAGAAAGAAATCCTAATTACGTAAAAGGCCTTTAAACATAAGCATTTCACCAAAATAATTAAAGCTCAAGCTAATATTTCTAAAATAAAACTCATTAAACCAAAGAGATTTAAATAAGCCCAAGACACACGTAGTGGGCTACCACAAGTTATGCTTCCAACGTAAAATAATTAATTAAATAAGAACGAAAGCCTTCTTGTACATTCCGCCTAACTTGATTAGTTATGATGTCATTGGCTCTCATTGTCTCTTGAGATTACATGCCATCTATAATTCGGCCCATGTAGGATTGAAGTATTTCTTTGGACTTTTTAGCTTTTGATCTTGTTATTGGTCCCTCAGGCATTACTAGCTTATCTTTGGTTTCATCTCTTACAAGATACCATAGTCGTGCTTGCATCATCCCCTCCCTCTTTAAAAGGATTCGTCATCGAATTTGAATCAAGTCAAAAGGGAAATAAGTCAGAAACATTAAAAGTACTACTAACATTATACTCACCTGGCAAGTCTTTCTTGTAGACATTGTCATTGATGCGTTCCAATACTTGGAATGGTCCATCACCTCTTGCATCAAGTTTTGACTTCCATGGTGGTAACCCATGGGGTATCTCTTCAGGGAAAACATTATCATAATCCTGCAATAATGTCACAAACATACTAGGCAAATTTGGGTCAACGTCAGTGTTAGTAAATAAAGTTTCCTTAAACCGAATCAAGATTAAAGCTCTCTTGCATACTCTTTAACTCTCTCTTTTGCATAAAAATATGATTGTGTTTGAACTTTTTCACTCCTCTCAATTTTTCTTTGCTCACTTTTCACGTTCTTTTCTTTCTTTTCACTGACTAACTTTCTTCTCTCTTGCATATCCCACTTTCTTTTCCTCACTTGTGCAGTCACTCACCGTTGAGCCTTTAATTTTATTCTTTTCTCTCATGGTCTCTTTTCTCTCTTCTTTCTTTTTCACCTCACTACTTGAATCCCCACTTAGTGATTGTTGAATTTTTAATTGTTCAAGGTATGCTTCTTTGGGTGAGAAAGAAGCAAGGACAACTTTCTGCCCGTTATACATAAAAGAATACCTATTCATGTACCCATTATGCATAACACGCCTATCAAATTGCCATGACTTATCCAACAATATATGACCAGATTGCATAGGCATGACATCACACACAACTTTATCCGCATATCTACTAATAGAGAATGCAACAACTACTTGTTTAGTAACTTTGACTTCACCAGTTTTATTGAACCATTGTAGTCTATATGGATTAAAGTGTTTATCACATTTCAACCTTAACTTTTCTACCAAAGTAGTACTAGCCACATTGGTGCAATTACCCCCATCTATAATCATGCTATAAGTTTTCCCACCTACTAAGCATCTCGTGTAAAATATGTTCTCCCTTTGTTCTAGGTTATCTTCCTTCACATTCAATTTCAATGCACGTCTAGCAACTAAAGATTTACCCTTCACAACATACTCAACATTCTCATCAACATCAGAAAAATTTTTCAAAGGTGGCATACTTAAATCACTACCGTCAGTCTCATTACCATCATTAGACTCAGAAACAATTTCACCACCTTTAATAAACATATTCTTCCTATTAGGACAATCAGGTGCATAATGATTACGCCCTTGACATTTAAAGCACCTAATATCCGTATGTTTAGAAGATTTAGAGGATGGATCAGTAGTACCTCTTTGAATTGAAGTACTACTCTTCTTACCTTTGTTTGACTCATTGCCTTTCTCCTTGGAACCTGAATAGTGCTCCCTCTTCTTATCTTCATTTTTTGCTCCATTTTGGATTCCATTTGTTGCTAGAATTTGAGAAAGACTTGGTTACTCTTCTTTGTCTTTGTTGTCTCTCCACCTTTATGGCAATGTTCACTAAGTCCTCCATCTCTACATAATGTTGCAACTCAACCATATCAGCAATTTCCCTGTTCAATCCACCCATGAACCGAGCCATTGTCACGTTTTCCTCCTCTTCTATGTTAGCTTTAATCAATAGTATCTCCATCTCCTTGTGATAATCTTCTACTAATCTAGTTCCTTGCGCGAGTCTATGTAATTGTTGGTGCAACTCTCTATAGTAATAAGGTGGCACAAATCTCTTTTTCATCACTCTTTTCATCTCTTCCCAAGTGGATATAAATGGTTCTCTATTCCTCCTCCTATTCTTGACCAATTCATTCTACCAAACTAATTCATAATTAGAGAATTCCACTGCTGCCAATCTCACTTTCTTATCTTCAGAATAGTTGTGACAAGCAAAAATTAAGTTCACCTTTCTTTCCTATTCCAAGTACACTTCAACATCAAAGGAATTTTCATCTTGATGGCATTAATGTTGCTATCTTTTCTCTCCACCTTTTCTTCCCTCCTTACTCTACCCCTCACGAATTGCACTTCATCTTCACACTCGTCATACATTCTTTCCGATTCTTCCTCCCGATTCCTATGACTACTAATTGATCTACTACGGTTTTGGATTCTACTAGTTTCATTAATTCTCTCATCCATCTCATCCATCCTAGTAGACAACTTCTTGAATTTATTCATGAATGCCTTATACATCACTTTTAAATCAGGCACATTGTCGTCCTCCTCATGTAATGTTTTCTTTCGATCGAACTAGTTGATCAGGTCCGGTCCTGTTTTAAAATCATTGGTTAGGATAGTTACAGTAGGCCGATAGTATCTTGAGAAAGTGCTAGTGATATGATAACAACCTCCGCCTAGGTTAGTCAAGAGAATTTGATCAAATTGTATTAAGAAATCATGTGACTTACATGCCCATTCCATAATTAGCCTAACTAGGCAACCCAACATTCATCATTATATCATTGCATTCATTTTACGTAGTTTCATCACACCATTTCTTTAAAATATCACAATTTTAGTATCATAGCATTAGATTTGTTAGTATTTGTAATTAACTTCATTTACATTCTAATATCAACCCTTTTATTTTACACGAATTCATTTGTAAATTAGTATAATAACACTTGATTAATTCTAGCACTACCCAATCCTCGCGGAAATGATCCTTGGAATTCTCCTTTGTTTATAATTACTTCGATCCGTGCACTTACGAACGAACAAGCCAAATTTATTTACAATTTTATCAAATATATAAAACAAAGTATTAGCATTTCTAATAATGTGAAATGTATCAATTGACTTCAAAGACATTGTCTCTTTGACATAATAAACTAAAAAATTGATAATAAACTAATATCTTCTATTTATCCAACCATCATACATAATTGAACACTTAAAAGTTGCCTAAATCATTCTTTTTTATCCAAATAACCTTTTATTTTAAAAACAGAGATGCTTAGAAAATTACCTTTGTAGTCATTAACTGAAGAAGCTTTATATCCTAGACTGTAAGAGGCAGTAAAATCCAGCATATGCTAGTGATAATAAAACTAAGCAACATCTAATGATGCATCTACTCATACCGCCATCTAGTCATTGTCATATTCACATTATGAGCTACTTATTTAGATTATAAGGCACTACAATTTGAAGATTAAGCTCTAGGAGTTATTCGTGGTAAAAAGAAAAAAAGACATCTATCTTCTTCTCTTTTCACATTAGGTGCAATAATCCCTTCTTGCTAGACAGGAATACCACCTTTAACATTTCTAGACCATCACAAAAAGAAATTCCACTTTTAATTTCTTAGTTTAATCTTCTTTCTTATGCTGAAACTCTTTAAGTAAAGTTTTCATTTGTCATTTCTTGTGAAGACTAACTTTCTTAGGAGGCTTCATATCACCTTTGATTCTAGCTAAATGCTCCTTTACTCTAGAGATTCTCCTACATTTTAAATGATCGTTTTAATATAAATAAATAGTATGATTCTTCATACTTGGAACTAATTTAACATAAACCTAAGTCAAATAATCAAATCTTTTTAAACCTGAAGATTCTAAATTATTGAGAGTACTTGAACTTTTTTCTATTTATTTGTAAAAATAAATAAAGACATATGTCAAAAACAAAAATGATTGCGTATAAAAGTAAATTTACTCAAAATATACGAACCGTAGTTGATAAATCTAAACTTTTTCATTGATATGTTTATTAACCTATAACCAGCCAACTACACTTAAAAGATAGAAGCAATATTATCTTATTTTAAAACCTTGTGATATATGTTAACTAGTTTGAAAACAAAATATAACATGTTGGTCTAGCTTGTTTTTTCTTTCATACATGCATACACATCAATCATATTGTATATAAAAACTTAATATCACAAAACTATATACTCACCTACAATTATTTTCTAAGATTTAGATAATTAAATATTAGCAAGGGAAATATTCGACGAATTTGTAAATATTGTGAATATGAAACTAAACAAGAAGGGCATTAAAAAACCTAAGTAATTAGCACTTAATTAATTATTCATAATCTACTCCAATTATGTAGTAAAACCATAATATTAAATGCATATTAGGATTCAATATAAATCATTCAATTCAAAGCTATATAATAAAATCATGTCAAACTCATATTACATCAACTATTAAAAATCTTTTATTGCCAAGTAAATATAACTAAGAACTAAGCAAGTAAGCTTTCAAACCCGCATTTCAGCTGGATTTTTACCCGGTGTTTTTGTTGAACTGAGTAATTAAGCTTTAAGGCATAAGCAGGGAGCTCAGCTTTAGAGCTGGCGGGTGGACCATTGGATTCACTGGACTGGTGGCGGATTTGTCTGGGAGGCGGGAGCTAGGTCACTGGCAACGGAGGAGCTACATGCGACTGCGACGGACGAAACTGGAACTGGGAGCAGTTGCGAACGTGTATGTAACGACGGATCTAGGCTGGCCGCTGGGAGCTGTTGTGCTTGTGATGACGGATGGGGAGCTGCTTTGAGACAGGGAGCTGGAGTAACGTGGAGGAGCTCGAGACTAGAAGGAGTGGACGGGATCTGGAGAGTGGCAGTCACCTGTTTGTGAGAGAGAGAGAGAGAGCGTGAGATAGAGAGAAGAGAAGGAGAGTTTATGATTTTTGTAAATTTAATCCTAAAAATCTTCAAATTTACAAATTGGTCTGATATTAGATCAAAATTAGGAATACATACCGGTACTATTTACTGATATTAGAGATTGTCGTACCGTTTCCGGGACGTTATTGTAATTTCAACACTATTTTAAAAATTAATTATTAAATTAAAATTTTTAAATATTAAATTTAAAAAATATTATCTTTTAAATTTTTAAATAACTTCTTGTAAAATCAAAAGTTCCATGAATCATTTACTCTTCGCTTTAGAGTTTCGACCGCAACCGATAGCCAATCATATAGTGAAAGAACCATTTTTGACAGCCAAGTCTCGCCAAAGTGACTAAACGGAAAAGAAAAAAGGGGCTTCCTTTTTGTGTTTCTCACTGCGTTTCTTTTACCACTGAAATCGCTAGCTCGCAAACACATCTGCAATCGACCAGAGGATGCATCGAGCATAGCCACTTCTGTTTCTGTAAAAATTAAAAAACCTATTCTCGTCGCCCAAATCGGTTAGTGCCCGTTAAAATTTTGTTCCCTTTCTGATATCGACGACGATGATATTCTTGGTTTAGTTTTAAAGTGATTAGAAAGTGGGATTTTGCTTACCTTGACGGAAATGATAGAATGTGGTTCTTCAAACTTCTGTAAGTTTTAAAGTTGCGGACCTTGTGGTCTTTAAAGGATAAGTTGATTGATTGCTGAAATTTCGATATATATGAGTTTGCAACATGTTCCAGGTGTGAGTTTGACAATGTTGATTAAGGCTATGACGTTTGATGAGTTGCTTGCCGAAAACCCTTTTTCTTGGCATCTTTGTGAAGTGAAATGATGCTAGCCAGCACTTGATCGCTAACTAGTTTCACAGTAAATGTTAACAGATGGTATTGGGAATCATTGAAGCGAAAGGACTTATTACTCTTATTGTAGCATAGAATGCTTCAGTTTGCTACATTTTGATTAACTGATAATGATACTGATGATGTAGTTGATTTATCTGCCTCTTCAAACTAGATTATTGACATGAAAAGAAAAGCTAAGGAAGGTAAGTGCTATGCACAGATTGAAAGTCATAATAGTGATAAAGGCGCGAGTATGGTTGCATCCGAGAAAGTGGGAGGGAATCCCATGCCTGGGGATTTAATATGGATCAAGCATTCTGGTGAATCATGGTGGCCCGCTGTGGTATGTGTGGCATTGTATATTTGGTGGTTTTATGCACCATTTACCAAAAAAGGATTTTCTTTGTGGTATTTTCTTCATGCCACCAAGTTAAATTTTGTTTTATAAGTACTGACAAAGCATTTAATTATCTGTTCTTTTGGAAGGTTGTCAATGAGGATGCTGTGAGCAGAACTAGTAGACCTCGTACTAGATCAATCGGGGATGTTCTTGTTAGGATTTATGGAAGTTGTCAACAGTCGGTGCTTTTCCGATCTTAAGTTTACTTTCTTGCTACTTAACTTATAGGGATTAATTTGTTCTGTATTTCTGTTGCAGTTTATATGTGGATCCTTCCAAATTTCATTTGGAGTTCCAAAGTGTATGTGCTCATTTGTGATACACGCTTTGAGTTATGTTAAACTTTAAATATTTCAACTTCTTTTTCATTTTTATTTGCCCTGATTTATTTACCTTTGAAATCTTAGATGCTCAAGGAGAATAATGGTTGTTCTCGTGACATACTTCTGAAATCTCTGGATCAGGTATATTTCAGTTTTTCCTTTCATTTGGGCTACCCTTTTAAGATTACAGTAACTCTTGTGTCTTGCATTGCCCACTCTTTGCTAGCTCCGAGATTGAATTGGATCTTATGGTCTTGGTCACTCATAATCCATTGAATCTGCTTTATATTAATGATTCTCCAGTCAAAAGTAAATGATATATGTTAATTATTGTTCCTATTGAATTAGGTTCTTGCTCACCCAAAATCTAGCCAATCAAGGAGGCAGCAATCCAAGTCTAAAGGTAAACAGTTTACTTCTTTACTTGGGGGCTGTTGATCTGATTCTCTGTTCTTTTTGTTTATTATCAGTTAGGAGTGTATTATGACCATGTTTTGCTATTTTTTTGGCATTCACATGTAGTGGTGGGCTTTAATTGTCACTTCAGATCATGAGATTGGTAAATACTGAATAACATTAGAGAAAGAAGAATCATATCCTTTTGTTCTCTCTTATGATAGATCCACCAATAAGTTCACTATTATGTTGTAGCTAATGAGTAAAACTTGACACGGATATTGGGTTCAATGTATTAGTTTGGTGGATGAACTTTAGGTGATGCTTAATATTTAATCATTTTCTTGATTTGACTTTTTGATGAATGACATTATTATATCCATTGAAGTTGATATTCTAGAAAAAAAAATGTTAGAGAGTATTTTCAGTTGTTTGTTCCATTTATAAATCATGTGCTAATTGAAGTTTCTGTGCTCTGAATCCATTCAGGAACATCGAGTGCAACAGTCAATGCTTCAGAAGAGAAGCCGGATCAAAATGGGATCAATCGGGAGAGAAAATTGAATCATGTATGTTTGATTGTGAATTGAACTTTTTTTTACTCTTTGTTTTCTTTTATGTTGTAGCCTTGAACGCTTTTGTTGGCTTGTTTATGAATGTGATGACAAAAGACACGAAACTGATTGCAGAAAAGCAACAGCTCAGAAGATGCTGCATGCAATGTACGTGCCAAGAAAGCTAAAGCCAAACACTGTAAACAGTTTACCCTGGAAAAACATAATCTGAAATGTCCAAGTACTGATGAAGGAGACAAAACCATGACACCTCTACGAGATGAGGTGCCAAAAGAAGACCCTCTTCAAACTCCAAAATCTGTTAGTATTATCTTTGGCCTGCTCACGAACCACATTCATCTTGCTTTTAGTCATCAAATTGACTCATTAATTAATATATTCTTCTTAGGGAGGAAGTTCATTTGCAAGATCAAAAGAACAGAGTGCACGAAGAAGGAAAGTGATGCAAACTCTTGGCCTAGTTGCTCCTTCCGGATCTCCATTTGGCAAAGATGGGTGCATTTTCTCTGAATCTCTACTGTAGTGATCATAAATGCACAAGAACTTGTTGTAAACTAGCATGCTGTTATCCTTTTTTGTTGCGGGCTGGAGATTAAAGAATCTTCAAGCCAAAGGGGGTACTAGTACGCTGAACAGCGTCATAAAGAGCAGATGGTGACAGGAGTTTCATACTTTTGGGCAATATTTGAGGACAGCTTTAGGCATCAGAACTTAGCTTTAAGTGAGGAACCTCCCTTTTGCTGCTTACTCGAGACTACGTCTCTTCTTTTCTCTTCCGTGTTGCCCCCTTAATCTGTTTTCGATTCTTGTTCGTACAATAAACAGACAAATGCAGACATTGGTTCAAATGATTCGATCAAAATTTCATATCCTGCATATCATTTTGTCTCGATGTAGTTAACTTTCCAGCAATCATTAGACATGATGACAACGTTAATGAATAGGGTTAAGGACAAACTAAGCACGGAAGCTCTTAGTTTGGTTTGATCGTAACACATACTTCTTAAAGCACGCCCTTGTCATGCTCCCCATATTCGAAAACCTTGTTTACCATGATAAATGCTGAAGAAACTGGACCTGTTCAGGAAGGCATCTTCATGTAACAGTTGGTCTACGGTAATATCCAAGTAGGGTTAGTAGAGCGGTCCACATGAGACCAGAATCCGTCCTGAATCACTGTGGCAAATGTCCATTGTTGAGATTAGAAACATGCCAATTGCATCGAAGAAGTGTCACCTCATAGCCTACGCAAATAGGAATACTCTAACCAGTGCTTGTCTGAGACAGTACTGCCACTTCCTCAAAACGTCAATCTCATTTTGTCCAGAGTTCCAGAGTTCTGTGGGGGGTCCATCCAACATATTCACATGCCTCGTTTCACAGCATATGGGATCTTTCTATGTATTCGTACTTCGCATATTTAGACACTACAGAACTGGGAACTGGTGATTTGATGTATCAACGGTGTCGTTGCCAACACATAAGAGAACAGAGCAGAGGGAGAGTGAAAGTGAAAGTGAGCAACGGATTAAACAGTTTTAACAAAGAAAATGTTTGGTCGGGGCCATTATAACTAAAGTGTTGCCTTTTTGATTCCGTCTTTCTTATTCTTCTCTATACAAAAGCTGTAGGCGCCGTCGTACATGATGTGGCTGTGCCTGTGCCTCCAAAGTCTTAGTGCCACGTCCCTCTTTTTGTCGCACCGAAACTTCTCTTAAAGAGGCATTTACCAACTAAAGTTTCTCTCATCTCCACATAAAACCCAACTGCACTTTCTCATCCTCTTCCTTTTGGATCCTCCTTTTATGCAGCCTTTCTTGTCTGCTCCCAGTAATAACCCTCGAAACGGTTTTTGGGTTTTCTCTGTAGGAAACAACTTCATCTAAAACCAGCTTCTTTTGTGATAAAACTTTCAGCTTTCTTTCTTCTTCTTCTTCGTTACTCAAATACCTGTTTTTTTCCCACATACAGTCTCTATCTAGTTCTTAGGAGCAGGACAAGTGACATGCTTCCTGGTCAAACGTACTTATTCTCTGCATCCGACAGTCAAAGGAAGGCTGGATGTGTTCAAGAGTCAAGCTCTGCGAAAGCGATGAACGACCGAGAATCCACCCTGTTCTCCGCTTTGAAATCGGGCAAGAAATCAACGGAGGCATTGAGGGGTCACAAAGAAGCTGAGAGGAGACGCAGGCAGCGTATCAACACCCATCTCTCCACTCTCCGAACTCTGCTTCCCGAGACCACCAAGGTTACATTTGCATTCACTTCGCATCCACATTTGTCTGATTGTCTCTTCAATCACTTGAATCCTTTTTGTCTTTTGTCGGGACGAAAGGGCATTGCAGTAAATTAACTCTGTCACTGTCCGTTAAATAGACAGATAAGGCTTCGTTGCTGGCGGAGGTGGTGCGTCACGTGACGGAGCTAAGAAAGCAAGTGGCTGACTTGGCTGGGAAGGGTGGCGGCGGGTGGGATTCCGATCACCGGTGGCCGTTTCCCGGGGACTCTGATGAGGCGACTGTGAGCTACTGTGACGGTGAAACGAGGATGGTGAGAGCGAGCGTTTGTTGCGAGGATAGACCGGGATTGAACGGGGATTTAGCACAAGCGATCGGGTCGGCTC